>CM046444.1:65933745-66366522 GCA_025506515.1 Flaveria trinervia | reverse complement strand
TTATATAACTCATACACACTTTTATTATTTGATGTTATTTAACTAAATTAAACAACATTACAAATAACATCCATGAACAAAATATCCTTATAAGTTGTTCAATCTCATATGCAACTTATTTAGAAAACCCATTTTCTAAATTGGTGTAATTATTTAATTACATGATCATATCATCAATTAAATATTAGTTGGTGTTTGCTAAGCTTGTTATTGGGTATGACCCGACTTGGATCATAACATACTAACCACATCAGTGTTCTATGTGTCTTGGGCATAAAGAATCCAACAATCTCCCACTTGCACAAGATACATAGAAGATTGATGCAAGCAGTAAATACCGCTTAACAACGGTTTACTACCCTTAATACGTATAACTTAAATCCATTCAATAACATCATCCCCTTCAAGTATCCAACTTGAAATGATTTAGGTTAATCAATCATTTATCTTTTAGTTTCAGATATCATGTTAAATCCAAGGACATAGAATGATCATTCCTTGTTGATTTAACTTAATCAGGCCTTAGACATCTTGCTCTCAACAAATAAGAGGAACAAATTCCATCTTTACTACATACGTTTTTCACAATCACCTCATGTCACAACTGAACATAGCCTTATGTACTGCCCATTATTTCAGAGCAGTGAAGAACTAGGTCAAAGTATAACATTTGTGAATATCAAAACCCAAAATGTATCTCAGGTCAGAGGATACCAAATGATATTCGCCTTACTCAAATTTACCTATGATCAATCTTGAAGATTCCATGTAGTAAAATTGAGATGCGGGTCAGTCCAATATTTGTATCTCACAAATATCTATGAACCTTGGCAGCAACCAATTGTTTTTTATTCATTCCTTATGAATATCCACCAATCCATATTCATAATAGTCTTACGTTCATATTTGTTCCCACAAACATGACCGACTACGGACATTTAGAATAATAAACATATTCATTGATGTATACATGCTAAAATGAATATAACTCAAAATATCACAAGTAAATATATTACATTGTTTCAATCTTTTAGTACTAAATAGATAATATCAGTCACTAGAATATCGAAGTCCTAAGGCACAAGTAGAACTTTCATGCTTTGCCCTCTTAAGGAGTTTCGTGAGTGGATCCGTAATGTTTTGACCGGTGTGAACTTTACGAATACATATTTTTCCCTTTTCAACTTCATCCCTTGTGTAGTTGAATTTCCATTCAATGTGCCTAGCCTTTTGAAGTGCATAGGGTACCTTGATTTATGCAATCATACCATTGTTATCACAAAGGATTTCTAGGGGCCTTGAATGGTAGAGACCACCCAAGGTAGGCGATAAATTTCTTTATCCTTGCAGCTACCTAAGCTGCTAATGATGCGGCTATGTATTCGGATTCTGTAGTGGACAATGCTATCCCATTCATAATGAAGACATACCCCGATCGTGATCGAGAATCATCTCGATCGGTTTGGAAACTCACATCCGTGTAACCTTTTACAACGAGTTCCTCTTCATTAGATCTGTATATTAGAAACATTTCTTAGTCCTCCTAAGGTATTTCAATATACTTTTAACAGCTATCCAATGGCTATTACCTGGATTCTGCTAATATCTGCTTGTCATGCTTAACGCGCATTACACGTCCAGTCTAGTGCATATCATCGCATGATGGATCCTATAGCTAATGCATATGGGATGTCCTTCATTCGATCTTGCTCATCCTTAGAGCTTGGACATTGAGATGTACTCAATATTGTCCCTCTTTGAATAAGTACCATACCTTTCTCAGAGTTTTTCCATCTTGAACCTTTTCAAGACTTTATTAATATATGCACTTTGATTTGAACCTATCAACCACCTCGATCTATCCCTATAGATCTATATTCACAAAATATAGGCAGCTTCACCAAGATTTTATGGAAAGACAACTTCCAAGCTAGGTTTTAACACCTTCCATGGTTGGAATATCATTTCCAAAAGGTAGTATGTCATCAACATACAATACTAAGAATGTTATTATGCTCCCACTAGCCTTCGTATATAGACAAGCCTCGCCAGCGTTCTTGATGAAACCAAATTTTTTGATCTCTTCATCAAAACGTTGATTCCAACTTCTCTATGCTAGATTCAATCCATAGATTGACTTCTTTAACTTGCATACCTTTTAGGATGTTGTGGACCGAGAAAACCATCAAGCTGAACCATATGGACAGTCTCTTTGAGATGTCCATTAAGAAAAGCGGTTTTGTCATCCATTTGCCAAATCTCATAGTCACAACATGCAGCTATGGCAAATAATATCCTAATTGACTTTAGCATTGCCACAGGCAAGAAAATTTCATCATAATCAACCCCTGATTTTGAGTGAAACCTTTTGCTACAAGTCTTGTTTTGTAAGTATCCAAGTTTCCATGTATATCTATTTTCTTCTTTGAAAACCACTTGCATCCAACTGGTTTGGAGTTAGATGGAGGGTCAACCAATTCCCAAACTTGATTGTCATACATGGATTGCATCTCAACGTTCATGGCATCCAGCCATTTGTCACAATCCGAATTGGACATTGCTTCATGGTATGTAGTTGGCTCATTGGAGTCAACCACATTGCATCCATTCATGAAAAATCCATATCTTTCAGGTGGAATGCCAACTCTACCAGATCTGCGAACATTTTGTGTGTATTGATCAACCTCTTGATCATCATCAACAACCTCTTGTTGATTGCTAGTGTCAACCAAATGTGTATCGGCTTGTGGATTTTGATCCTCATCAAATTCCACTATTCTATGCTTTATTCCTTCCATAAGGAACTTAGTTTCCAAGAACTCAGCCTTTCGAGCAATAATTACTCTTGCTCTGTTGGATCAAAAAAGTAGTATCCTATACAATCTTTGGGATATCCAACAAATATACACTTAGTGAATCGACTATCTTGGTCAGGGCCATATTCAAAATACGAGCCACGGAGAGCATTGCGAAACCCTAAAATGATAGAGGTATTGAGCTTATAGCCATCATAGATTGAACCATATCCAATAGGGTTCGATTTCTCCATTTAGACACACCATTATGTTGTAGTGTTCTAGGTGGAGTAAGTTGTGAGACGATCCCACAACCTTTTAGATGGTACTGAAAAGCATCACTAAGGTATTCACCTCCTCTATCTGAACAAAGAACTTTGAGAGTTTTATTGAGTTGATTTTCTACTTCATTCTTGAAGACTTTGAAAATTTCAAAAGCTTCATGTTTGTGTGTCATCATGTACACATAACCATAGCGACTATAATCGTCGGTAAAGGTAATGAAGTATCTTTAACCACTTCTAGTCATTGTCTTTAGAGGGCCACATACATCTGAATGTATGATACCCAATAAATCTTTTTCCCTCTCGTTAGTTCCACTAAAGGGCGACTTGGTCATCTTACCTTGTAAACAAGACTCACACTTGTCAAATGAAACATTTTCATTTGTTTTTCAAAAGACCATTCTTTTGAGGTGTTTGAATCCGATTCTTGTTTATATGACCAAGACGACAATGCCAAAGATAAGAATCACTTAAACCCATTTTAAGTTTCCTGGTGCTTGTTTGGTATAATCAGCTATTGTAGGATGAATCATTATGAACCAATTCATAGATTCCATTAAAAGGCATAGCCTTGAAATAAAATACATCATCCATACAAACATAAATACCATTGTTAACAAACTTTAATTCATAACCACATTGTTTTAAAAGGGAAATCATAATTATGTTCCTAGCCAAACTTGGAGCATACAAAATGTTCTTAAGAACAACTTCCAAACTATTTGAAAGTTTCAAAATATTATCTCATTGGGCTTCGATATCAACTTTTGCTCCGTTGCCCATGTAGAGACTTGTGTCTCCCTTCTTGAAGTGCTTATTTCTTTTGAACCCCTGCAACAAATTGCAAATATGAGTTCCACATCCGGTATCCAATACCCATGTGTTTGAAGAAATAACATTTCAACCAATGTGAATTATGAAAGTTGTACCTGAGGTTTGCCGTGCATCCCTCTTGTTTCTCAACTCTTTGAGACAGGTTGGACAATTCCTTTTCCAATGTCCTATCTCTCCACACTCAAAACATAGATCGTTCTCCGTTACCTTAGGCTTCTTAAGCTTAGGTTTTGGAGGTTCTGCTTTAGCCTTTCCTTTCCCCTTTCCTTTGATGTACCCCTTTCCTTTAGCAACATTTGCCTTGGAATCGGGGAATGGCCTTTTCTTATTGCCTTCCTCATTGATCGAGAGAACAGGTAGAACCTTTCTACCCATCCCTGCCTCAGCTATTTTAAGCATTGCGTGAAGCTCACCAATGCTCTTGTCCCACTCGTTCATATTGTAATTCATTATGAACGTCTTAAACCTTTTAGTTATGCCATTAAGGATCAAATCCGTGGCCAACTCCTTTGAGACGGGACAATTAAACTGCTCAAGGTGATCAATGTGGCTTTTTATCTTAAGAACATAAGATTATACTGATTGGGTTTCTTCCATGCGACATCCATGGAGCGCTCGAACCGTTTCGAAGCGCTCTACCCTAGCTTGTTGAAGGAACATTTCCTTCAACTGGGTAATTATGTCATATGCCCCAAGATGCTCCAAGTCCTTTTGGAGTTCGGGAATCATAGTTCCCAACATGAGGCAGGAAACCTGCATGGAATCCTTAGTGTATTGAAGCCAATCTTCATAGGCCTCAACATCCTTAGGGTCGGGTTGATCAGGAATAGGATCGTCAAGGACATAGGCCCTCTTCTCTTGCTTGAGAACAATTCTCAAGTTTTGATACCAGTCCATAAAGTTATTATGGTTAAGACGATCCCTTTCTAAGATGGTTCTCAGTGATAGGGTGGGGACGCTCGGTGTGGTAGCATTATTGTTTGCGGCCATTACTACAAAATTACAAAGTTCATTTTAGTATTTCTGAAAAATTGCATTTTAATTATTAATACCCTTTACACGTTGCATAGACAATTAATAATTAAAATCTAGAATCCAACGTTACATTTAAATGATGGTTAGGTGACCTTTATCCCATTATTTAAATTAACAAGGTAGTCAACATTTGACAATTGCAACCTATTGCAACTTCTAGCTTTATGGGATCGGTTAAACATCTTATGTTTAGTTGGCATGTAAAATCCCATCAACACCATTGTATGCCATGCTTCGGTGACCCTATGCACATGGTTTCCAATTCAGGTTGTCCTACTTACACACACGTGTGAGTTTACAAATACAAGTGGTTAGGTGACCTTTATCCCACAAGTATGTTAAGCTCACCTCAAACACACAAGTTCCCTAAAAGTGGTTAGGTGACCTTTATCCCACAATTAGTTTTCAAGTGATTTGAGTGTCATGTAAAAGGATGGTGTTAAACTTGTTTCCAAAGGGATTTAAGTTTCCATTAATTCTAGTTATGAAAACTCTATGTACCTTGTATTAGCATGCTTTCAAATACATGGTACCCTATGGTTCTCTTTTAATAAAACCTCTTTTATTTTGAAATCATTAATCCTTTTAATAACCTTTTATTAGTCACTTAATGATTAGGAACCAAACATTCAGCTTGTTATGATAATTTATTTAGATTGTTAAGCATATCCGTATATCAAACAATCAACATAAAATGAATAATCAAACGAGCATATATAAAACAACCACATGTGCATAACCATAGCCACTATGTTGACAACACTTGTTTGCCATCACAAGTGTTGTCATTGATGGGTTTTGTCACATGTAAAACACTTAGTTTAACCATTTAAACAATGAAAACGCAGCGGAATAAGAGGTTTAACATATGGTTTATAATCTGAAAATTTTTGCCATATTAAACCACCAACAAAACCCAAGAATGAGGATCAAAATATATATGAAATAGTATGCTATCAAACAAGACATAACAACCATAGGGTGTTTAGGCATACAACCTTTTGTATGAAAGTTGTAGATGTATGAGATGAATGTGGAGATGTTGTTGAATGTCCAGCCCTCAAGAGAGAGAACCTCAAGCTTGTATACCCACAAGCCTAAACAAAAACCTAATCTTGTTAGGTAGAAGAACACCAAGATGTACTCCTTTTTGAACAATCCAAATCAGGCAAGAAGATCTTGAAGTGCTGCCAACAAAATCGAATTTTTCAGCCCTTTCTTTCTTCCCTTTTGAATGAGATTGTTCTTTGAGAGAGTTTAAGACTTAACTCACTTTTTCACTCAACCACACTACACACCTTTCTCTCTCACACACAAGGCCAAGACAAAAAAAGCTGCCAATCAGCCCCATGGGTGGCCGAAAATATGAAACCAAAATGGGTTTCCCTCCCATTTGAAATTTCATAAAATTACTCTTTCAACCATAAGTTTGTATAAAATTAAAACCCTTTTAATTTTATAACCATAACACACTTTTATTTGTTATTTTTAACCAACTTAAATAATAAAAAATAATATCTCATAAACAAACTATCCATATAATGTTGTTCTACCACAAAGCAATATTTTAGAAAACTCATTTTCTAAATTGGTGTCAATGTTTATTTGTATGATCTCATCAACAAACAAATATTTATTGGTGTTTGTATAGCTTGTTATTGGGTATGACCTGACTTGGATCATAACATACTAACTACATCAATCTTGTATGTGTCTTGGGCATACAAGATCCAATAGTCATTTGGTGTTTCCTAGGGGTTGAACACAACACAAAGATGAGATCTCCAAAGACCCCCACTTGAACTTGCATCCAAATGCTTCAAGTCCTTCTCTTGTGTCTTCCATCTTATGCATCTTCTTTTACAAAATTTATATCCTAATACAAATTTTCTAATAAAAGAAAACATACTTTATCTATCTATTACATCACAAATGAATGAATAAATAAATTACATCCAAATACAAGCACAAAGGAATAATTATTATAGCTCATAAGAATGAATACAACCAAAACAAAACATCCATTCAAAACCAAATCAACACAAGGTCAAGGCTAGGTTATGCACCAATATGAATCATCATATACAACATTCAAGAACCAAATAAATCCCCATATGACCCTAAATTTTCAGCCAACATAAACCAAGAATTTAGGGTCTTTTGTCCAAACAAAAACATAATCAACCACTTGATATCTTTCTTTCAAGGTTTAATCACAAGCATGTTAGATATAACCTTGAAAGGTTGGGGATTTATAATCATCACCAACAAAAACAGCCCCTTTAGGTTGTAAAAGCCCCATAAAACCAATTTTACAAGGACAAATGAAACTAGTCATCCACATATTCGGCTCTAGATGCCAATGTTGGGTTTGTTGGACCTTAATCAAAGTAGTTTAACCATTTAAACTATGAAAAGGCAGCGGAATAAAACCTTAGTATGTTCATTTGTAATCTGAAAAATAAGGTTCATTTCAGAACAACAACAAACCCAAGAACATAAGGATCATTTATATGTGTTTGAACTAGCTATCAAGAAGAAATAAACAACCAAAAATAACATACCAACTACCGTTTGTGGAGCTGCAGAAAAAATGATTTTCAGTGAAGATGATGAGGTTGTTGAACAGCCAAAACACCAGGGAAAGGTGTCCTCAAGCATCCATACCCACAAGCATCAAGCAAAGACCACTCTTGCTAGGATTTGCACACCAAAACTCAAAGAACAAGCTGCTGGAACACTTCCAACCGAGAATCCATCATGAAAATGGAGAGAATTTGTTCTTTTCTTCTTGCATGTGTGAGAGAGAATAAGAGATAGAGAGTGTGTCTAGTTCTTGGAGAATGGTTAATTGAAAAACACAAAAGGACCCCTCCCCATAAGGGGCGGCCAAAAGTCCACAAGAGATGGGGTTTTCTGTTGGGTTTGTTTTGAACCATATCATATTAGTTTAACCTTTTAAACTAGAAAAAACAGTGGAATATAGCCTTAATATAATCATTTGTCATCTGAAATTTCGGGTTCATATAATGTCAACAACAAACCCAAGAACATAAGGATCATTTATATGTGAGTGAGCTAGCTATCAAGAAGAATAAACAACCAAAACAAAAGATACAAACTACCTTTTGTAGTAGAGCTGCAGAAAACGAGTATGGATGATTAAAAGGGAACTTCTTGAATGGCCAAAACACCAAAGAGAGGTGTTCTCAAGCTAGTATACCCACAAGCCTCAAGCAAGACATTTAGTTGCTAGGTATTTGAACACCAAAACCGTAAGCAAGCTGCTGAAAAAAACCCCTTTTTCAGCTGAATGTTCTTCAAAATGGAGAAGAGAGGAGAGCTTCTTGGGTGCTTGCATGTAAGAGAGAGAGTGAAAGATGGAGTGTGTTTTTGTTTTTTTGGAAAAACCACAAACTAAAACAAGTGGCCATAGACCCCTCTAAGGGGCGGCCGAACTTGAATTAAGTTTGGGGTTTCCCCCCCCCCCCCCCCAAAACATTCACTAATGTTTTTTATTAATAATACATATAAGTTATCTAATTAACCACTTAATTATATAACTTACACACACTACAATTATTATTTGATGTTATTTAACCAACTTAAATAACATTACAAATAATGTCCATAAACAAAGTATCCTTATAAGTTGTTTCATCTCATATGCAATTTATTTAGAAACCCATTTTTCTAAATTGGTGTATTTATTCAATTGCATGATCATATCATCAATCAAATTTTTATATATTAGTGTTTGCAAGCTTGTTATTGGGTATGACCCGGCTTGGATCAATACGTACTAACCACATCCATATTCTATGTGTCTTGGGTATAAAGAATCTAACATTTTCCCCCCCAAAACCAATCTCCAATTTTGATAAACTAGTTGTTTTTTATTAGTTATATAATTAACCTTTTAATTATATAACTCATACACACTTTTATTATTTGATGTTATTTAACTAAATTAAACAACATTACAATAACATCCATGAACAAAATATCCTTATAGTTGTTCAATCTCATATGCAACTTATTTAGAAACCCATTTTTTAAATTGGTGTAATTATTTAATTGCATGATCATATCATCAATTAAATATTAATTGGTGTTTGCTAACCTTGTTATTGAGTATGACCCGACTTGGATCATAACATACTAACCACATCAATGTTCTATATGTCATGGGCATAAAGAATCCAACAAAACGCGGATGAGCATTTGACTAAGTGCTGGAAATGCGGATGAGCATTTCACTAAGTATGGAAATGCGGATGAGCAAAGTAAGTCAAGGTGGATGAGGTGAGTCAATGCGGATGAACATTAACTAAGTGCAGGAAATGCGGATGAGCATTTGACTAAGGAAATGCGGATAAGAAAAGTAAGTAAATGCGGATGAGGTCAATGTGGATGAGCATTGACTAAGTGTTGGAAATGCGGATGAGCATTTGACTAAGTATGGAAATGCGAATGAACTATAGCAAATGCGGACGAACTGTAGGAAATGCGGATGACTATAGGAAATACAGATGAACACTTCGAAAAATTCGGACTTTTTGAGAAAAGAGGTAATGTAGGCTTTGACCTAGGAGATTCCCGGGGGTTATGAAAGTTGACTTTTGGGGTCATAGATGGTATGATGGGCATGTAATGATGTGTGCTTGATGCTTATGATGATGATGATGATGCATGGTTATGCATGATGTACGTTATGTATGTATGATGCCCTGCATGATGATGTATGAATAATATGTTTATGTTCCTTGTGATGATGTATGATTATCTTTCCTATAACTTTACATGTTATGATAATGAATGAATGAACGAAGTATTATGTAACGTAAAGCGAAAGATAATGAAAGAGGAACATGATGAATGAATGCATGCATTAATGAATGAATGTAAGAAAGGCTTGCAAGCAAATGTATGGAGGATCACACCCAATGAAGGATGTTAGCTCAACTGTGTGCGGGTAGCTACCCTAGAAGGATGCACAATGGGGTCTAATCTTTGTGATTGACCATATGTATGGGATCCTTGTCGCTTGCCCTAGGTACTGGAGCCAGCTTCGTGCACAATGTTTAAGGTCTATGAAAGACCTCAGGCACAGTTACCCGCTTCGTGCGCAATGTTCGGGGTATAGCATATGGCATTGATCCAGAATGAAAGAGAAAAGATAATGATGAATTACTTACCCTAGGTACTGGAGTCAGCTTCATGCACAATGTTCGAGGTCTATGAAAGACCTCAGGCCTAGTTACCCGCTTTGTGCATAATGTTCGGGGTAATGTACTGGAAGTAATGATGAATGAATGAAACTATGAACGAAAGAACGATGAAAATAATAATGATATTATCTGTATGTACATACGATGTATGATCACAAACGAATGTAAAGTATAATATGATTTTAAAAGAAAGGATGGTTTTATGAAAGAAAAGTATGTTTTGCTATAAAACTAGAACTCACTCAGCAACGCTGACTTTTATGCATTTTCCAGTTGGCAGGTTAGCATTGCTGAGGATGACACGAGGCGGTGCTCAGTTCTTTTGGATGGAATCCATTTATTTAAAGCTTTTGTGATGTAATACAACAATGTAATTTTTTAACCGACAAACGATGCATTATTTCGCAAAAGTTTTTATGATGAAATGAAATGCCATTTGTTCTATGTTTCCCCTGCAATGTTTTGATGATTAAATGCAAAGTATATGTTTTATGTGCGATGAATTACCAGTTGTAAGCGTCGGGAACGGGGCCTTACAAGTTGGTATTAGAGCCAAAGTTTAAGTGAAATGGGTAAATTTCAAAATGAACCTTAACTTAAACTGAGAATGGGACAGAAAGGGAAAGGGATGCCAAACTGAGTAGTTGCGTGCCATCAGGTATTTTCGTAAAGTTAACTGGTATTACGTGCGCATGGTATGCGGTTATGTGTTGTATGTAGATTTAAATGCTGATGTAGTCAGGACAAGTAATGCTTAGGGTATGAAGAGTAAAGTAAGTGGCTAATCACAACTGGCCACTGTAATTAGGGACTTACTATACTTGCCATAAACTGAGCCGTTTCCTTCAATGACTGAATTAGTGTTTAAATCTTTTAGTATGAGTTAGAGCATGGCCGGTGGTAGATCATCTAAAGCTTCACGTGGTGGTGGACATGTTGCTGAACCACGGGGTACGAGGGGAAGGCCTAGGGCTGAAAGGTGGTTCATGAAGAACCAGAAACCCTTCATCCGGAGGGCGGAGATGATAGTGCTAACCTGAGAGCCTCAGTGAAGGAGGCGGTTGTGGAAGAAGTGCATCAATTCATGCAGATGATCTACCGTCTATGGTGACCGAAGTGATAAAGGCAGTTAGGGAGGGAGAGAGAAGAGAAAGGAGTGGACCTACAGATGAAAGAAGACAGCCCGAGACTAAGACGGTTCTGTCTGATGATGAAGAAGAAGAGGAAGAAGCAGAGCCTGTGCGGGAGGCAGTACGAGGCTGTAACTACGGGGTATTCATGAGATGCAAGCCCCCTACGTTTGATGGAAATGATACTGCTGCTGCTGCTCACTGGTGGGTGAGGGAAATGGAGGTTGTACTTGATATCAGCGAGTGCCGAGAGGACCAGAAGGTTAAGTTTGCTACCCACTCTTTTGTGGACTTGGCTCTGTGCTAGTGGGGCAATATAGTCCAAGTCGAGGGTAGTCGGGCGATCAGTGAATGAGATGGTCAGAGTTGAAGAAGTTGGTGATCGAGGAGTTTTGTCCTTATCGGGAAATGGATAAGGTCGAGAGGGAGTTTCTGCAACTAGAGGCAGGAACGATGACACACCAAGAGTACACCATAAAGTTCAATGAAATGTCACGTCTGGTGCTGGATCAGGTGACACCTCTATCTCGGAAGATCAAGAGGTATATTCAGGGTTTGCCGACGGACATTCGCAGACACATGATCGCCGCTCGACCAAGCACGTTTAGGTCAGCGGTGGATCTAGCAGGAAGATTGTATGATGAGAGGGTTGTGGTGGTGGTGACTGAAGGTAGTCGAAAGGTAGAGGTGATAGAAACTAGAACGGGAAGAGGTTTGATCGGGGTGGTGCCTCGACGAGTAACAAGAAGGCTCGAAGGGATGACCGCCATGTGGTCACATCTAGTGCCGGATTGAAAAAGTGTGGCAAGTGTGGGAAGGGGCATGCTGGCGAGTGTAGATGGGGGTTGAATGTTTGTTTCAAGAGTGGGAAGCCTGGTCATATGGCTAGAGACTGTGGAGGTATGAAGTGTTTCAACTACGGGGGAATTGGTCGTATGAGCAAGGAGTGTAAGAAGCCAAGAGTTGAGGGTTCTGGAGGTGAAGGACCTAGGGCGAGCACCAGAGCATTCACAATGACACAGGAGGAAGCTAGAGACGGACCTTGATGTTGTGTCCGGTACATTTCTGGTGAACCAAACTTTAGCTTCTGTGCTATTGGTTCTGGTGCTAGCAAGAGTTTTGTTTCTGCTGCTTTCTGTGCTAAGTTGCCTATTAGTAGTAGACATATTGAGGTGCCCTTCAATGTAGAAACTGCCATAGGTAAGTCTACCAGGATTTCTGAGATGTTAGAGGGCAGTGATGTGGAGCTAGAGGGTCATAAGTTTCTTGTTAGACCGTTTGTAATGACCTTAGGTGGTTTCAATTTGGTTCTTGGGATGGATTGGTTAGTAGACTTCGAGGTGAACATTGTGTGTCGTAAGAAGATGATTCGTTTGATAGCGCCTGCCGGTACTTTAGTGACGGTTTATAGTGATCGGGTTACTACGATTCCGAAAGTGATTTCGATGGCGGTGGCGAGAAAGTGTATGAGGCGTGGATGTAGCGCCTACTTGGCTTATGTAAAGGATGTAGACACACCAACACCACAACTGTCTGACGTACCGGTTATGTGTGACTTTCCAGACGTATTCCCAGAAGACTTACCAGGAGTGCCACCTGACCTGAGATCGAGTTCCAGATTGATTTGATACCGGGTGCCCAACCTGTTGCCAAGGCACCGTATCGTTGGCTCCGATAGAGAGGAAAGAGTTGATGGAGCAGTTGCAAGAGCTGTTTGATAAGGGGTTCATTAGACCGAGTATCTCTCCGTAGGGTGCTCCAGTCTTGTTTGTGAAAAAGAAGGACGGTAGTATGAGGATTTGTATTGACTACCGTGAGCTGAACAGGTTGACGGTGAAGAACCGATACCCCTTACCGAGTATAGACGATTTGTTCGATCAGCTTCAGGGTGCCAGTTGGTTTTCAAGGATAGATCTTCGATCTGGTTACCATCAGTTGAAGGTGAAGGAGCAAGATATCCCTAAAATAGCTTTTTGCACGCGCTGTGGTCACTACGAGTTTCTTGTCATGTCTTTTGGTATGACCAATGCGCCGGCTACTTTTATGGATTTGATGAACCGTCTGTGTCAGCCGATCCTGGATAAATCAGTGATTGTGTTCATTGATGATATCCTGATTTATTCGAAGAGCGAGATTGAGCATGCCAGTCACATTCGGGAGGCTCTGGAGACGCTGAGAAGGGAGAAGTTGTTTGCTAAATTCTCCAAGTGCGCATTTTGGTAGCACGAAGTTCAGTTCTTGGGTCATGTGGTGAATCCCGAGGGGATCATAGTGGACCCGGCTAAGGTGGAGGCAGTGATGCAATGGAAATCTCAAAGACGCCATCCGAGATTTGTAGTTTCTTGGGTTTGGTGGGTTACTACAGGAGATTCATTCAATAATTTTCCAAGATCGTTTCTCCACTAACCAAGCTGACCCGAAAAGATGTGAAGTTCGTATGGGGTCAAGCTTAAGAGAAGGCATTCGAAGAAATGAAGGCGAGGTTGACTCAAGCTCCTGTTCTGTCATTACCCAATGGAAGTGAAGATCTGGTGGTTTATTCTGATGCTTCTACTTGGGTTTAGGGTGCGTGTTGATGCAGTGAGGGATGGTTATAGCCTATGCGTCCCAACAGCTGAAGGTTCATGAGGTTAACTACTCTACTCATGACTTGGAGCTAGCAGCCGTGGTCTTTGCACTAAAGATTTGGAGGCACTATCTTTACGGGGTATGAAGTGCACCATTTTCACTGACCACAAGAGCTTGAAGTACTTCTTCGAGCAAAAGGATCTGAACATGAGGCAGAAATGATGGTTGGAGCTCATAAAGGATTATGATTGTGAGATCCATTACCATCCGGGCAAAGCCAACATGGTGGCTGATGCTCTTAGCTGAAAGGAGAGGCTCGAGCCGACTCGGGTGAAAGCATACCAACTGATCATGACCTCTGATGTAATGAAGCAAGTCAAAGAGTTTCAAGATGTAGCACTGAAAGAAGATCATCTTAACTCTGAAAGAATGAGAGGTCTGGTTGGGGAATTGGGTGAAAACACACTTGGTGTTAATACTCGATTTCGTCGTGTGTGGATTCCTCGTTTTGGGGATCTACGGGTGAAGATAATGGATGAATCTTGCAAGACTCGATACTCCATTCATCCTGGTGCCACAAAGATGTATCAAGACATGAAGAAGAATTAGTGGTGGCCGGGTATGAAGCGCGACATGGTGGAGTGTGTGAGTAAGTGCCTTACCTGCTTGCAAGTGAAGGTCGAGCTTCAAAAGCCGTATGGGAAGATCCAACCTTTGGATATACCGGAATGGAAGTGGGATCACATCACCATGGATTTCATTATGAAGCTGCCACGTACTCCGAAAGGGTACGATGCCATATGGGTGATTGTGGACCGTTTGACGAAGAGTGCTCACTTCCTATCGATTCGCGAGACATATTCATCCGAGAGGTTGGCTGACCTCTTCATCAAGGAGATTGTAACTCGTCATGGTGTGCCGGTGTCCATTGTGTCTGATCGTGACACCCGGTTTACATCTAAATTCTGGAAGAAATTCCACGATGCTATGGGGACGTGGTTACATATTAGCACGGTTTATCATCCCCAAATTGATGGTCAGTCAGAAAGGACCATTCAGACACTGGAAGACATGCTTCGGGTATGTGTGATTGATTTTGGGGGAAGTTGGGATGACCACTTACCGTTAGCCGAATTCTCATACCATAACAGTTATCATGCCAGCATTGGTATGCCACCTTACGAGATGCTATACGGTAGGAGATGCAGAACACCCGTCTGTTGGGGTGATATTGGTCAAAAAGAAATTGGGAGCGTCGAGGTAATCGAGGCTACGACTGAGAAGCTCGAGAAGATCAAGGCCTTCATGAAGGCAGCCAAAGATAGACAGAAGTCGTACGCCGATAAACGACGTAGACCGATTGAGTTCCAGGTGGGTGACCTGGTTATGTTGAAGGTCTCACCTTGGAAGGGTATCATTCGTTTCCGAAAGCGAGGCAAGTTGAGCCCAAGATACATAGGCCCTTTCCAGATCATTGCTCGAGTAGGAGAGGTAGCCTATAGATTAGAGTTACCCGATGAGTTAAGTGGAATTCACCCGACATTCCATGTATCTCATCTGAGGAAGTGCTTAGCTGATGAAGGTATGATTGTTCCATTGGAGGATATCGAAGTAGACGAATGGTTTAATTATGTGGGGCAACTAGTGGCAATCATTGATTGAAAAGAGAAGAGGCTGAGAAATAAAGTGGTTCCCCTTGTGCGTGTACAGTGGGAGCACAGGAAGGGATCCGAGTCTACGTGGAGACTGAAGAAGAGATGAGACAGCATTACCCACAACTCTTTAAGGAATAGCAGGTTTCAAGGACGAAACCTATTTAACGGGGGTGGACTTGTAACACCCAGCTATTTTTTTAGACAAGAAAGAAGATTAAGTGAAAGAAAAGAAGGAAAAGAAATAAAACCCAAGTCCAGGGGTAAAAAGTGTCCAAAAGGACAAAATGTTTGAAAAGTGGGTGTAAAAAGTAGCATGGCCGCCCATGCCATGCCACTTTTCACTTTTGGAGTTCGGATTTTAGAGAGAGAAAGAGCAAAGCTCGGGTTTGAAGAAGAACAAGAGGAAAGAATTTGAATTCAAGGTAAGAATTCATGCTTTTATGGTGTTCTTGACTGGTCATATCCTCGGGTTTATGCTTATATGTGTTGTATGTGTTCGGGTATGTTTTTAGTGGGTTTCTAAGTAGTTGAATTCAATTTGCAAACGAGTTTGGAGTAAGTCATACTCAAGAGCTGCAAAGGTTAGTTCTAGGACCCCTCTTTTACTAGTTTTTAACTGATTTGGGGTTGGATATGCATGAATGTATGTATTTATATAACTGGGTTTCGGACTCTTGTGCTTGAATGTGGGTATGATGATGTTATGATGTGATGTGTGACTATGTTCATGCTTGATTATGTATGATTGTGTTTCCAAGGCTTAGAGGGTAAGAATTACTTAGAACATGATGAATGGTGCATGGAAATTCAATCTGATGTTTTAGACCCACTTGATAAGTTTATAAATCTGCCTGTGTTTGGAAGTAAATACGGATGAAAAGGGTTAATACGGATGAATATAACCAATGGGTAAGTCAATGCGGATGAAGTCAATGCAAATGAGGTTAATGCGGATGAGCATTGACGAAGTGCTGGAAATGCGGATGAGCCTTTGACCAAGTGCTGGTAATGCGGATGAGCATTTGACTAATAATAGAAATGCGGATGACCAAATAAGTCAATGCAGATGAGGTGAGTCAATGCAGATGAACATTGACTAAGTGCAAGAAATGCGGATGAGTATTTGACTAAGTATGGAAATGTGGATGAACTATAACAAATGCGGATGAACTCTAGGAAATGCGGATGACTATAGGAAATACAGATGAACACTTAGAAAAATTCTGACTTTTTGAGAAAAGAGGTAATGTAGGCTTTGACTTAGGAGATTCCCGGGGGTTATGAAAGTTGACTTTGGGGTCATAGATGGTATGATGGGCATGTAATGATGTGTGCTTGATGCTTATGATGATGATGATGATGATGCATGGTTATGCATGGTGTATGCTATGTATGTATGATGCCCTGCATGATGATGTATGAATGATATGTTTATGTTCCTTGTGATGATGTATGATTATCTTTCCTATGACTTTACATGTTATGATAATGAATGAATGAACGAAGTACTATGTAACGTAAAGTGAAAGATAATGAAAGAGGAACATGATGAATGAATGCATGCATTAATGAATGAATGTAAGAAAGGCTTGCAAGCAAATGTTTGGAGGATCACACCCAATGAAGGGTGTTAGCTCAACTGTGTGCGGTTTAGCTACCCCAGAAGGATGCACACTAGGGTCTAATCTTTGTGATTGACCATACGTATGGGATCCTTGTCGCTTTTCGTAGGTACTAGAGCCAGCTTCGTGCACAATGTTCGAGGTCTATGAAAGACCTCAGGCCCAGTTACCCGCTTCGTGCACTATGTTCGGGGTATAGCATATGGCATTGATCCAGAATGAAAAAGAAAAGATAACGGTGAATGTACTTACCCTATGTACTAGAGTCAGCTTCGTACACAATGTTCGAGGTCTATGAAAGACCTCAGGCCCAGTTACCCGCTTCGTGCACAATATTCGGGGTAATGTACATTTCACTGGAAGTAATGATGAATGAATGGAAGTATGAATGAAAGAATGACGAAGATAATAATGATATTATATATATGTACGTACGATTATGTACGTATGACGTATGATCACGAACGAATGTAAAGTATAATATGATTTTAAAAGAAAGGATGGTTTTATGAAAGAAAAGTATGTTTTTCTATAAAACTAGAAATCACTCAGCAACGCTGACTTTTATGCATTTTCCAGTTGGCAGGTAAGCATTGCTGAGGATGGCACGAGGCGGCTGCTTAGCTCTTTTGGATGGAATCCATTTATTTAAAGCTTTTGTGATGTAATACAACAATGTAATTTTGTAACCGATAAACGATGCATTATTTCGCAAAAGTTTTTATGATGAACTGAAATGCCATTTGTTCTATGTTTCTGCAGCAATGTTTTGATGATTAAATGCAAAGTATATGTTTTGTGTGCGATGAATTACCAGTTGTAAGCGTCTTGGGAACGGGGCCTTACATGAGACTTGAAAACCACGAATAACGATTCAAAAACACATTTTTTTAAACCATTTGATTTAGGCATATAATGCCTTAGGATAAGATTTAAGTTTCGTGTGTGCATCAATAAGATTCAAAGTATAAGCACAAACACATAAGGCATATAATCACATAATAGTGTATAAACACATAAGGCACATATAATCCTACTTAAGCATATAAAATACATGAGAGGACTCATGTGTAAGGGTACTTAGTTATAGTTTAGGTCATTCCATTTCTAAGAACCTAGTTCCCTATAACCATGGCTCTGATACCAATCTGTCACACCCCGACTGAGGGTGGAATCATCGGGGCGGACGAATGGGAGACGATTGCTCATAGCATATGGAACTAATTAAGTTGAAATATTATTAAATATCAATATTCATTAAACATTACAAGACAAATAAGTAACTACAAAACAATCAAAATACAACTAATAACATAAGACTTTCAATTTAAACTAGGTCCAAGTCCTATATGAGCACGAAGAGAAAACCACAAGAAGTAAACCTGAAACATGATAAAAATAAAAGGTCAACTAAAAAGTTGGTGAGTTTCCAAGGTTTTAATACATCATAAAACAAGGTTACAAGTAGCAATTCATGTCATAGGTTATAAGTTCCTAAGGTTGTAGAACACATATCGTTACAACCAAACCTCGACTTGATTACAAGTATATAAGATTAGATAAGTGTATTGGTTCCCATGATGACCAAGCATACGTCATCAGGAGTCGGCAATACTTCGACTTTAGCACCAAATAGGCTTGTCAGGCCCAAAGATTTAAGACGTCGCCAGGCTAGCAATAGTTAATGATTGTAAACAAACTATGTATCTCATATAAACACTTACAACACATAAATAACCATGACAGAATATAAAGATGAATTGCAAGTGCTTTACAGGTCTCAAACGTTTATAAGTGTATGATGTATAAGTATCATGTTTCACCCCAAAATAGTATGAAAAATGTAAAAAGGGGGCAAGGAAACTCACAAGATGTAAATAATATGATGATAAGAATGTAGACGAGGCTCCAATGATTTCTTTTACAAGTTGCCTAAATTTATATAAATTCTAAGGTTAAGTTTAAAGGTAAGATTAATGAATAAACGTGAACTAGGATTTCAATTGGAAGTTTGAGGGTTTAAACAATTAAGAAAAAATAATGTATCGTATTTGGTTTAATAAGGATAATATAAATCAATTAAGTTTAAGGATAATTAAAAATGATTTAATAATTAATTTATGATCTAATAGAAATTAAATAATGGGTGAAAAGAAATAATTAATTATTTAAAACTTGATAAAGGTGATTAATTAATACTTATTTAATGACTTTAAAATTATTTAAAATCATTTTATAGAGTTTTGGACTTTTAAAATAATTATATAAAGATCTTATAATACAAATTTTAAGAATAAAGTACAATATTGTTTTATAGGTTAATTAAAAGTTTTAAGAAGTAGATTTGTTAACTATTTATGATATAATATAGTTAATTAAAACATTGAATAATTAATTATTTAAATAATCATTGAATGAGTAATTATTTAAATAATCATTGAATGAGTAATTATTTAAATAATCATTGAACTATAACATAAATGCCTAAACAATATAACTTTTTATTCTTAAAAAAATAATTAAATCTAGGAGTTATAAGTGTTAAAACCTTTAAAAAGATAATTTTTTGAATAATTTAGTTAACAAGATAATTTTATTGTGATTTAACAATATAATACAAATTTTCTGAATTATAAAAATGTTAAAAAACCTAATAAAAACATAATATGGTGGAGGCCCGGTTCGAACCCGGGACCTCTTAGCCATAAACGTTGCCACTTACCAGTTGGGCTACAGCCCGATCTGGTTTAAAGTTCGGCCTAATTGTTTATAAAACAACAATTATCAAAACCCCAAATTACCGAGAACTCTAAAATGGTTTGACTCCAATTGAGCATCCAGATGATTATGAAAATGAAATAGATGTTAGGGCTTTTGTTCATGATGTAAATACGAAGATGTTTGTGTGACTATTTTCATGTATTGGAGCCAAATCGATTAGAAGAAGAGGTATACGGTCGCGGCTAGGTTGAGCATAGTTTGAGACATAAACGTTGATATAATAATAAAATTAGTTCGTATGAAGGTTTTGAGGTCGAAAAGGATCAATAGCCCTCTACTATTTATAACCAATTTAGCTCAGAAAGAGCCTTTTGAAAGAGTTGCAGGTCCGATGAAGGTTGTGTTCGAACACAAGGATTATGTGTGTTTCAGGTGCAATTGAGGTTTGTATACGATTCGAGATAGATAATCGATCGTTTGGGTTCATTTAATTGGATTATTATTGTGTTTAAATGTTCGAACGGCCATAGGGTTTATGGCATCGATTATGCTCTCGGTGGAATTTCGAAACCGATGCTTTAACTCGCTTATTTGATGATTAACGGTTCTAATCAAGTTTTGAAAAAGTTTGGTAACGGTTTTGGATTAAAAATCAATTAAATTTAAGGGTTTTTGGGGTCGCTGGAGCCGCGCCGGGACTTGCCGGCCGGCGACCGGAAAAACGGGGGTGAGGGAGGGAGGTTTGGGTTTTAAGATTTCCAATTTTACAAGTTTAGCCCTTGAAGTTTTAAGTCTTTATTATTTTATGTAATAAACTTTTATTTCAAGTATTAAAATTGCCACTTCACCCCTAAACTTTATAAAACCCATTTGAATGATAAGCCAAATCAATTATTTGTTAATCTTTATAAATCTTGTAAGCTTTAATATTTGATGATTTAGTTTCAATAATTAGAATTTATAATAAATAGTAAATCTTTATTCATTTAGTAACTTTATAAATTTTTAATAAGTTTTCTCCACTTAAATGTTTATTGTAAAATGATTATTCATCTTAACTTGTAAAAAAATATATATTACAAGTTCTTTAGATGATTAACAATTATATAATTCACAATATAAATTGTAAATTTAATACATTTGGTCCATTTTAATTATTATTATAATTTTATAACAGAACTTAAAAAAATGAGTTTTAACTTGGAAATTGGGGGATGTTACAAAACTCAATCTAAAAGGATCTCTGAACTTGAATTGTTACTTGAAATTCAAATAAGTGTTGTGACTGGAGAGGACAAATATGATGAAGAAAAGATTATTGATGATGAGAAACAATCCACCCCTGATGATGATGAATAAGGAGAAGATGAAAGCCAAACAAAGAATATGGAACAAAGCTTAGAAATGGGTGGATTATTTGGGAAATCAGAGGCTACTCAGACTTAGAAAGATGAATTTGAAGAATTAATCAGTGCTATGGATAGCTTTACTTCAGAAGAATTCACAATAGATGAAGATTTGTGTGACTTGTTGCAGACCAAAGGACCACCTCTGAACCTTTGTAGTCATTCCTAAATCTCCAGTTCCATTGGAGAAAGAGTTGAGTATGCAGAGTGTACCTGTTGTAGTTATGTCTGAGGAACAAAGGAAATGAAGATAATTGTGGGAAAAATAAAAGAAAAAGAATGAACAAGAAAAAGAAAAAGGGGATGATGATCAAGAAAACATACAAGAAGAGGCTGAAAAATTGCATGAGGAAATGAAACAAGCTGAATCCTCTTCAGGTCCTCCACTTCAAACTTATACTAGAAAGAGGAAATACTTATCTGAGAAAGCTAAAGGAAAAAGGCCAATGAAAGAAGAAGAACCAGCTAAGAAAGCCAAACCAAATAACCTAAGAAGTCTTGCTGCAATAGCATAATTCCTGAATAACATGAAAAGGCTGAGGCACAATTGAAGAAACCAATTGTGTTCATTGATTTGGAAGAAGGAGAGATAGCTGGAGGTTATGATGCTGAAGAGGATGTTCATATGGACAGTCCTATGAAAACAGAACAACCAGTGGAAGAAATGGTGTCAAAGCCCAAACTGATGACCTAATGATAAAAGCAATGTTTTTGATCAATCGTGGGTATGATCTAGATGAAGTTTTTGGCATGACATATGATGGAATGAAGGAAGAATAAGAAAAGGTGAATAAGCTACTAGATCCAAACTTAGAAACTGAGTATGAAAAATCAGTCACCAAAGAGGTTCCTGTGCATAAAGAGTCTGCTATGAAGAAATCAACCACAACTGAGCATGAAAGATCATTTTCAAGAAAGGTTCTTCTGCCTAAACTATCATTTTCAAGAAAGGATTATCTTGTAAGCTTTATTATTTTATGATTTAGTTTCAATAATTAGAATTTATAATAAATAGTAAATCTTTATTCATTTAGTAACTTTATAAATTTTTAATAAGTTTTCTCCACTTAAATGTTTATTGTAAAATGATTATTCATCTTAACTTGTAAAAAAATATATATTACAAGTTCTTTAGATGATTAACAATTATATAATTCACAATATAAATTGTAAATTTAATACATTTGGTCCATTTTATTATTATTATAATTTTATAACAGAACTTAAAAAAATGAGTTTTAACTTGGAAATTGGGGGATGTTACAAAACTCAATCTAAAAGGATCTCTGAACTTGAATTGTTACTTGAAATTCAAATAAGTGTTGTGACTGGAGAGGACAAATATGATGAAGAAAAGATTATTGATGATGAGAAACAATCCACCCCTGATGATGATGAATAAGGAGAAGATGAAAGCCAAACAAAGAATATGGAACAAAGCTTAGAAATGGTGATTTATTTTGGGAAATCAGAGGCTACTCAGACTTAGAAAGATGAATTTGAAGAATTAATCAGTGCTATGGATAGCTTTACTTCAGAAGAATTCACAATAGATGAAGATTTGTGTGACTTTGTTGCAGACCAAAGGACCACCTCTGAACCTTTTGTAGTCATTCCTAAATCTCCAGTTCCATTGGAGAAAGAGTTGAGTATGCAGAGTGTACTTGTTGTAGTTATGTCTGAGGAACAAAAGGAAATGATAAGATAATTGTGGGAAAAATAAAAGAAAAAGAATGAACAAGAAAAAGAAAAAGGGGATGATGATCAAGAAAACATACAAGAAGAGGCTGAAAAATTGCATGTGGAAATGAAACAAGCTGAATCCTCTTCAGGTCCTCCACTTCAAACTTATACTAGAAAGAGGAAATACTTATCTGAGAAAGCTAAAGGAAAAAGGCCAATGAAGAAGAAGAACCAGCTAAGAAAGCCAAACCAAATAACCTAAGAAGTCTTGCTGCAATAGCAGAATTCCGAATAACATGAAAAGGCTGAGGCACATTGAAGAAACCAATTGTGTCATTGATTTGGAAGAAGGAGAGATAGCTGGAGGTTATGATGCTGAAGAGGATGTTCATATGGACAGTCCTATGAAAACAGAACAACCAGTGGAAGAAATGGTGTCAAAGCCCAAACTGATGACCTAATGATAAAAGCAATGTTTTGATCAATCGTGGGTATGATCTAGATGAAGTTTTTGGCATGACATATGAATGAATGAAGGGAATAAGAAAAGGTGAATAAGCTACTTGATCCAAACTTAGAAACTGAGTATGAAAAATCAGTCACCAAAGAGGTTCCTGTGCATAAAGAGTCTGCTATGAAGAAATCAACCACAACTGAGCATGAAAGATCATTTTCAAGAAAGGTTCTTCTGCCTAAACTATCTTCAATGAATAAATCAACCCCAACTCCTGATCCACTATTTCCTGATCCTTATAGTATGTCAGATAAGGAAATGAAGGATTATCTTTCAAGTCAAGGATTCACAAGAAGGAAGATGGGAATATGAAGACAAACTCATTAAGGGCTGCTACTCTCCAAATGATCAATGAATAGAAAGATATGCTCAAGAGGTTAGAAAGAGACATCCTGAACAAGAAGCCAAGATCTATACTAACTGCTCAAGACATGATGCTAAATCAGAAAGATCAATAATTGTTGGCTCCTGTAGTTCATATATACCCAGAATGGTTTGCAGAACCCTCTCAGTTAAAACTACAAGAAGAATTAACAACTGCTGAGTTAATCAGAGGGTGTCTACTCCCAAAGGCAAAGTTGATCAGAAAATAATTACTTGGAAGTATAATAGCATGTGGAACATGTTCATGGTAAAAAGAATCTCCGGGCTGGTGCAATTCTTTACTGAGTACTCAGCTCTTGTAAATGCCCTGGAGATCCATGACTTAAAAGAACTAGCTCAATTGGAACTAATCAATCACTCAGCTATGTTCAGGGGATATGAATTTGAAAACATACTCAAAATGTTCAGAAGGACTAACAATTTCAATTCATTAAAGGCAATATGCATGAGAAAAGATAAGTCATTTGTTAACCCCCTTGAGAAAAAGAAGACAAAGCAAGCAGAAGAAGTTGTGTTTCCTGAGTTGAAGGTGAAACCAACTGAATCTTTGAAGAGAAAAATGATGTCTGTTACTTATTCCTTCACACCCATCTCAAATGTGTACTATGATGAAAAAACTTATGAGATGGTGAGTGAAAGGAAGTGGGGAGGAAAGGAGGGTGCTAAAATAAGATTATTTAGTGGATATGAAGTAAGATTGCTTGATGAGTTCTACATTCACTATATCTATACCAGACACTTTAGGGAAATCAACAATAAGCTGGGTGAACAAGATATGCACTTCTTCCTAAAGTGCATCAAGTTGCTGAAATTGGCCTATGATCATATCAATACAAAAAAAGATAAAAGAAAGAAAAAGAAGACACCCTTGCAACTTGGGAACATTGTCAAACTTAAGGTGGATGTGGGTGGAAGCTTGTTGATTCACAAAGTTGGTCTTTCTACTATTTCTATTTGGTAACCTATTTCATTGAAGAAGTTTCCAATAGAAGCCATCTACAATATGAGCTAAATGAAGATACATCTGCTAAGTAGGGACAGAATGTCAGAAGCAATAGATTTTGTCAACATGATCAAAGCTATTCTGGATCCAACTTAAGCTGCATTTTTATTTTCTCCACAAGACCCAGCAAAATCTTCACAACATCAATCACCTCCCAAACATTGAAGAACATAGGCTGTATAATCCTTAAGGGGAGTATTGTTGCACCTTGAAAGGATCATACATGCCAATTCAATGGGTGATTTGATGATTGCTTTGCTGGAATCCCACAAGTCCAAGAATAAATGCGGATAAAGATCTTGCTCAGAAGAACCAAGTGTTGTCTTCCGCATTTCTCAATGCAGAAGACATAAAAAAATACGGACAAGTATTTTTTCTTCCGCATTGACAAATGCAGAAGACCAAGAAACAATGCAGACAAGACTTTGCTCATCCGCATTTGACAAATGCAGATGACCGAACAAATGCACATAAGTATTTGTTCATCTGCATTAACCAATGCGGATGACCAACATACTAATGCGGATGATCAAGTGAAGAAATGCTGATCAAGTTAACTCATCCGCATTTGTCAATATGGATGAACAAGTAAAGATGCGGATGAAGACTTAGACAAGTTGTGATGTAATAGGTCAGGGGTAGTTTAGTCATTTTGTAAAAGGCATCTTGTCTGCCTATAAATAGAACAGATAACCTTGTACATGAAGGGACGGCTGATAGACATAGAAAATTTTTGTTGTCATTTATTCTCTGTAATCAATCAACTTTCATATATATAATACAAAATCATTTATGAGTATATTTCTTGCATTGAATGTTCTTTGATTGTTTGTTTTCGCCACTCAATCATTGACTTGATTACCATATTCGATTCTCAGTAAGAATCTCAATCTTACTTACCCAGTCAAACTCTCTTTCCACCTTATCCATTTCCCTGTGAGGACAGAACTCCTCAATCACCAACTTCTTCAGTTCCGACCATCTCATCCTCCCAATTGCCCAACTACCCTCGGCTTGGACAATATTGTCCCACCAACATAGAGTCGAGTCCACAAAAGAGTGGGTAGCAAACTTTACTTTCTGATCCTCCCGGCACTCACTGATGTTCAAAACAGCTTCCAACTCTCTCACCCGCCAATGAGCAGCAGCAGCAGTGTCGTTACCATCAAAAGTAGGGGGCTGGCATCGTTGAAACGCCCCGTAGTTACAGCCTCGTGCCGCCTCCGGCGCAGGCTCTTCTTCTTCCTCTTCTTCTTCGTCATCAAACAGAACTATCTTAGTCTCGAGCTATCTTATTTCGCCCATAGGTCTACTTTTTTCCTTCCTTTCCCCTTCCCTCATAGCCTTGATAACTTCCGTCACCACTAACGGTAAGATTGTCTGCATGACCTGATGAACTTCTTCCACAACAGCCTCCTTTACTGAGGCTCTCAAATTGGTGCTCTCATCGCCACCCTCTGGATGAGGGGTCTCTGGCTCTTCATGAACCACATTTTCAACCCTGGGTCTTACTCCCTTGGGTCGTGGTTTAGCACACCATCCACACACACACTGAAAGATTCAAACACTAAAACGGTCATTCAAGGGAATAGCTTAGTTTATGTCAAGTATAGTAAGTCCCTAATTATAGTGGCCAGTTGTGATTAGCCACTTACTTTACTCTTCATACCCCAAGCATTACCTATCCTATCTACATCAGTATTTAAATCTACAAACAACATATAACCATATAACATGCGCACATAATACCGGTTAACATTACGAAAATACCTGAAGGCACGCAGCTACTCAAACTGGCATCTTTTCCCTTTCCGTCCCATTCTCAGTTTAAGTTTAGGTTTATTTTGAAAATTTTACCCGTCTCACTTAAGCTTTGGCTCTGATACCAACTTGTAAGGCCCTATTCTCAGGATGCTTACAGCTGGTAAATCATTGTGTTGATACATATTTACCTATTTTAGGAGCTTAATGTAAAATGTCTATCATGTCTTACATATATGTAATTGAATGGGTAAGAATGAAATACAAAGTGTGATTGATGCTTATAATGATTAATATTTCATTCTTTATTGGGTGATAACATATAGTGAACTAACTATATAGGTTTGTGTTTGTTGTACATGTCTCTTAGTCAATAATGATTGAGAAACATGTTCAAACTTAATCGTGTGAAGTTCTCATGCGAATGGACCATGCTAATGGACCATACGCATGAATACTTCATGCTAATGGACCAGTCGCATGACTGAACCAGGAGATTGGATCAGTCTTATGACTAGGACATAAGATTGATTCAATCGCACGACTGAACCTTCAGTCGTGTGGATGGATCAATCGTATGATTCAGTCGCATGACTGAACTATAATGGTTCAGTCGTACGATTGGAAGACCCTAACCTATAATACCACCTAATTCGTGGAAAAACATAACAATTCGAATACCTACGCACATAATCATATCCTAGCCGTCCAGAGACTCAAGAAAACGTGTTCCAAGTTCATAGATCACAGTTGATCGTGTTCTAATCATTCTTAATGTTTCATTAGTCGTTAGATTGATCTAAATTGTGTTCTCCCTGATTGGATCACCAATCAAATAGGGTTCCGCACTATTTGAGTTGGTATACGCCCAGAATCAATTAGTACTCCGTACGTACATGGTCCCTAACAAGTGGTATCAGAGCCTTGGCTCTTGATTTTGAGTGTGATTCGATCGTTTTGGTGTAAAAATCACGTTTTTCATTCAAAAAACCTCTTTTGAGTAAAACAGTGTTTTCAACGTCTCCAGACCCAGAAGTTCACGTTTGTTCGGCTTATGTGAAAATCATATTTTTGTGTCAAAGTATCAAAAACCTTAGAATTTTCAAATCCATCAGCCTCAGTCGCACGATTGGCTCAATTGCACGACTGAACACAATCCCACCTCCCATACGCACGATTGAACTCAGTCTCCTATCCATTCCTACGACTGAACACCCCATTCGTATTATCCATCCGCACTGGTTCAATCGTACGATTGACT
This sequence comes from Flaveria trinervia, assembly GCA_025506515.1. NCBI lineage: Eukaryota > Viridiplantae > Streptophyta > Magnoliopsida > Asterales > Asteraceae > Flaveria > Flaveria trinervia. The sequence goes on along the minus strand of CM046444.1, from coordinate 66,338,635 downwards.
CATCCGCATTGGTTCAATCGCACGATTGATTCATCCGCATTAGTCCATCCGTACAATTGACCTAATCGCATCTCTCCATACACACCAGTGAAATAGTTTTGTTCTAACTCTCAAAGTTTAAAGAAATGGAATATCAGTACTCTGCGTTTACTGCAGGTAGGGACTTGCGTATCCAGAATCTGTTACTTTTGGAAAATGAGATTGGGAATCACAATAAGCCGCCTAAGCTTATCACGTTAGACGAATACCTACAATGGAAACAAAGGTTCGAGATATACCTAAATGGAGTTTATCCCAATCTATGGGAATCAATCGAGACAGGTTATAGCATGCCGGTTGATGCTGATGGAGTTAAACTTACCATGGGTGCCATGACTGATAGCCAGAAGGTGAAGTACAACGCAGAGAAGAAGGTGTATGCTTTGTTGATTCAGTCAATTCCTAAAGATATATTCCATCAGTTTTCTGAGAACAAACAAGCCAAGAAGTTATGGGAAGCTCTGGAAAAATGATATGACGGGAATGCATCGTTAAAAGCTCTAAAAGCAAAGGCTTTGAAGGAGTTCGATAACTTCTCATCGATGGGTAAGGAGAGCTTGGATGATGTCATAGACTGATTCTACCATTTAACGAGTGAGCTGCACACTCATGGGGTTACAACGTCAATGGAAGATAAGGTATCAAGCTTCGCTGATAGTCTGCCAGAAAAGTGGGACTCGTTTGTGTCTAATCTGAGACAGAACAATTTACTAACAAAATTAGACATAAACGACTTCATCCTGAAACTGAGAGAGGAGGAACCGAGTGTTGGACCTTATATGCCCAAGACACATACAAGATTGATGTGGTTAGTACGTTATGATCCAAGTCGGGTCTTACCAATAACAAGCTATACAAACACCAATAGGTATTTATTTGTTGATAAGATCAAACAAATAAATATTAACACCAATTAGAAAATTGGTTTTCTAATACAATACTTTTGTAAAAGAACAACATTGTATGTTTGTTTTGTTCATGAGAGATTATTTGTTTTATTATTTAAGTTAGTTAAATAATAACAAAGAAAAGTGTGTTATTGTTATAAAAGTAAAAGAAGTTTTAATTTTATAAAAATCTAGGACTAAGTGTGTAATTTTATAGAAACTACATTGGGGGGAAACCCTTTTGAAAGGGATTTTTCGGCCGCCTTGGGTGTGAATGTGTGAGGTTTTGTCTTGTCTTATGGAAGACCAGAAGACACACAAGAAACTTTCTCTCAAAAAAACACACCTTGCTCTACACACACATAAGACTCTCTCTCAAAACAAGCTGAATTTTCAGATTATACAAGCAAAGAAGAGAGCTGAAAATTTTCGTTTTGTTGGCTGCCCTTCAAGAGCTGCTTGTAGATTTCAGGTTTTATAAGAGGGTTGTTCTTGGTGTTTTTACTTCTAACAAGTAAGGTGTTTGCTAAGCTTGTGGGTATACAAGCTTGAGGTCTTCTCCTTTGAATGCTAGACATTCAAGGTCATCACCATCTTCATTCTTTTCATCTACAACATCTAGTGCAATAAAGGTTGTTTCTTGTTCCCCCTTTTGGTTGATTGTTTTGTTTGATAGCATAGTGTTTCACATATATTGTTGATCCTTGTTTTGGGTTTTGTTTATGCTTCAAATGCTGAAAATTTTTCAGAATGTTATAACATGTTTAACTCATTCTTCCGTTGCGTTTTATAAGTTTAAAATAGTTAAACTAGCTTTGATTATCTTGTTACAAAACCCATCAATGGCATCTAAAGCCGGATATGTGGAATAAATGCTTCAAAAGGTCTTGAAAAATTAGTTTTCATGGACCTTTTCAACCCGTTAGGGGCTGTTTGGTTGTGGATATATGAATCCCTATATATTTCAAGGTCTATTCTTGCATGCTTTAGTATAGACCTTGAAGATTTAGATCAAATGGTTGATTGTGTTGTTTGAACAAACCTTAAAGTTTTAGTTTATGTTGGCTGAAACTTTAGGGCTGGAATAAGGGGTTCATTGTGGTTCTTGGATGTTGAATATGTTTCTCATTATGGTGCATAACATAGCCTTGGCCTCTTGTGTTTGGTTTTAGTTGATTTTGTTGTCATATTGGTTTTGTCTCTTGCAAGGGTTGTAATTTTGTGTTTTATTGTGTTTGGGTTGTAATTGATTTATTCATTTGGCTATGTAATAAATAGATTAGGTGCATTTATTTTATTAGAAAATTTGTATTAGGATATAATTTTGTAAAAGAAGATGCACAAGATGAAGACTCAAAGAAGGACACAAAAGACATAGACACTTGAAGCTTTGGATGTGATTTCAAGTGGGAGTTCATGGACACATTTTGATGTGTCATCTCTACCCTTAGGAAATACCTTATGACAACACTTGTGATGGCAAACAAGTGTGGTCAACTTAGTGGCTATGGTTATGCACCCATGTTTTTATATTTATGCTTGTTTAGATGTTTATTGTTTGCTTGTTTGGTTGCTATTTGGATATGCATTACAACTCATTAACAAACTTAACAAGCTGAAAATTTGATAATTCTTTATCATCAAGTAGTTAATAAAAGGTTATTCAAAGGCTTAATGGTTTTAATAAAAGAGGTTTTATTAAAAGTGAACCATAGGGTACCTTGTATTTGAAAGCATGCAAACATAAGGTACATAGAGTTTTCTAAACTAAGATTATGAAAACTTAAATTCCTTTTTAAACAAGTTTAACACCATCCTTTTGCACAACACTTGAGTCATTTGGAAACTCTAAATAGGATAAAGGTCGCCTAACCATTTTGTGGGAACTTGTGATTTGAGGTGGGGATAGATATTTATGGGATAAAGGTCACCTAACCACTTATGTGGAAAACTCACATGTGTGTGCAAGTAGGGTAACTTGATTTGCAAACCATATTAAATGGATCACCTACAATATGGTTTACAAAGGTGTTGATGGGATAAACATGCCGACTATACATATGATGTTTTAAAGTCGATCCCATACCCTAGAAGTTGCAAAGGGTTGCAATTGTCAAAACATTGACTACCTTGTTAATTTAAATAATGGGATAAAGGTCACCTAACCACTATTTAAATGTAACGTTGGATTCTAGATTTTAAAATTGTGTTAGACACATAAAAGGGTTTTAATTATTAAAACATGAACAATATCAAAATACTAAAATTGAACTTTGTTATATTTTGTAGATGGCCACCAACAATAATGATAACAATGAAATCCCGTCCGCTCACTCACTATCACTAACGACCATTCTCCAAAAGGAGCGTCTAAACCATAATAACTTTATTGATTGGTTTCGAAACTTAAGAATTGTTCTCAAGCAGGAGAAACGATCATACATATTAGACGATCCAATTCCCGATCAACCTAATGAGGATGATGAGGAGGCCTACAATAATTGGGTGAAATACACTGAGGACTTGGTCCAAGTGTCTTGCCTCATGTTGGCAAGTATGACTCCAGATCTCCAAAAGGAGTATGAACATCATGGAGCATACGACATGATAACCCAGTTGAAGGAAACGTTCTAACTACAAGCACGGGTTGAGCTCTTCGAAATGGTTCGAGCACTCCATGCATGTCGTATGGATGACACCCAATCTGTTTCATCTTATGTACTTAAGATGAAAAGCCACATCGACCGCCTCGAAAGACTAAATTGTCCCGTCTCGAAAGAGTTGGCTACGGATTTGATCCTCAACTCTTTGTCAAAAAGGTTTGACAACTTTTTCATGAACTATAACATGAACGGGTGGGACAAGAACATAAGTGAGCTTCACTCTATGCTCAAAACTGCCGAGGCGGCCATGGATAAAAGGGTTTTACCCGTTCTCACCATCAATGAAGGTGGAAACAAGAAGTGGCCTCACCCCACACCCAAGGCAAATGTTACCAAGGGTAAAGGGCATGTTAGGGGAAAAGGAAAGAGAGTGGTAAGAGCACCACCACCAAAACCAGCGGAGAAGAAGCAAAAGGTTGCTTCAAATGACCCATGCTTTAAGTGTGGGGAGATTGGACATTGGGCAAGAAATTGCCCAGTCCATCTCAAAGAGTTGCAAGCAAAGAGGGATGTCGGGCAAACCTCAGGTACAATTTTCATGATTCATTTTGATCTTAATATAATATCCTCTAACACATGGGTATTGGATACCGGATGTGGAACTCACATTTGCAACTCATTGCAGGGGTTCAAAAGAAGTAAGGACTTCAAGAAAGGGGATGTAAGCCTCTACATGGGGAATAGGGCAAAGGTTCAAGTTGAAGGATGAGGGGACTACATCTTGAAGCTTCCAAATGGTTTGGAAGCAATTTTGAATAATATTTTGTATGCTCCTAGTTTGACTAGGAATATTATTTCTGTTGCCCAATTAAGACAATATGGTTATGTTTTGTCATTTATTGAGAATGAAATTCATGTTTCTTTAAATGGCACGTTTTATTTTAAAGCTATTTCTATTAATGGTATTTATGAATTGGTTCGTCAAAATACATTATATGATAGCTCGTTGTACCAAACCACCACTAAGAAACTCAAATTGGATTTGAGTGATACCTATCTTTGGCATTGCCGTCTTGGTCATATAAACAAGAAGCGCATTCAAACACTTCAAAAGAACAGTCTTTTAAAAACAAATGAATATGATTCATTCGATGTATGTGAATCTTGTTTACAAGGTAAAATGACTAAGGCACCATTTAGTGGCAAGACCGAATGAGCAAAAGATTTATTAGGCATCATACATTCGGATGTATGTGGTCCTTTTAAGCCAATGACAAGGTACCATGAAAGATACTTCATCACCTTTACCAACGACTATAATCGATATGGTTATGTGTACTTGTTAAGACACAAAGATGAAGCTTTTGAAATGTTCAAAATCTTCCAAAATGAAGTTGAAAATCAACTTAACACGAAAATAAAAATTCTCCGCACCGATAGAGGAGGTGAATACCTGAGTGACCCTTTTAGAGACCATCTTAGAAGTTGTGGTATTGTCTCACAACTATCTCCACGTGGAACACCACAACATAATGGTGTGTCCGAGAGGAGAAATCGAACTCTATTAGATATGGTTCGATCTATGATGGCTAGAAGCTCACTTCCTCTATCATTTTGGGGTTTCGCTTTGCTCTCTGGGGCTCGTATTTTGAATATGGCCCCAACCAAGAAAGTGGAAACGACACCTTTTGAAATATGGCATGGAAGGGTTCCATCACTGTCATATTTAAAGGTATGGGGTTGTGAGGCTTATGTTAAGACTCCCACCTTAACAAGCTAGAAAGCCGTTCCACTAAGTGTATCTTCATTGGATATCCTAGAGATTCTATGGGATATTATTTCTGTGATCCATTGGAACAAAAGGAGTTGTTGCCAAGAAAGCTGAGTTCTTAGAAGCTAAGTTCCTTATGGAAGGAACTAGCAATAGAACTGTGGATCTTGAGGAGGATCAAGAACCATAAACTGATACACGTTTGGTTAATACTAGCACTCAACACGAGGATGTTGAGAGTGATCAAGTGGTTGATCAAAGTACACAGAACGTTCGCAGATCTACTAGAATTAGTAATCCACCTGAAAGATATGGATTTTTCGTTGATGGATGCTATGTGGTAGATTCCTATGAACCAACTACCTATCATGATGCAATGTCCAATTTGGATTGTGACAAATGACTTGAAGCCATGAACGTTGAGATGCAATCCATGTATGACAACCAAGTGTGGGACTTGGTTGAACCATCTCTTAACTCCAAAATAGTTGGAAGTAAGTGGGTTTTCAAGAGGAAAACCGATATGCATGGAAATTTGGATACTTATAAAGCTAGACTTGTAGCAAAAGGTTTCACTCAAACTCAAGGGGTTGATTATGATGAGACTTTCTCACCAGTTGCAATGCTAAAGTCTATTAGGATATTATTTGCCATAGCTGCTCATTATGATTATGAGATTTGGCAAATAGATGTCAAAACCTCTTTTCTAAATGGATATCTTGAGGAAGATGTCTATATGGTTCAGCCTGAAGGTTTTGTCAACTCAAAACATCCTAACAAAGTGTGCAAGTTAAAGAAATCAATCTATGGATTGAAGCAAGCATCAAGGAGTTGGAATCACCGTTTTGATGAAGAAATTATCAAATTTGGATTCATCAAAAACGCTGATGAAACATGTGTATATAAGAAGGCTAGTGGGAGCATCACCATTTTTTAGTATTGTATATCGATGACATCCTACTATTTGGAAATGACATTCCAACCATGGAAGGTGTAAAAGCCTGGCTTGGAAGCTGCTTCTCCATTAAGGATCTTGGTGAAGCCACCTATATTTTAGGAATAAAGATCTATAGGGATGGATCAAGGCGGTTGATAGGTTTAATCAAAGTGCATACATTGATAAGATCTTGAAAAGGTTCAAGATGGAAAACTCTAAGAAAGGTAGCGTACTTATTCAAAGACGAACAATGTTGAGTAAGACTCAATGTCCAAGCTCAAAGGATGAGCAAGACAAAATGAAGGGTATCCCGTATGCATCTGCTATAGGATCCATTATGTATGCAATGATATGCACTAGACCGGACGTGTCATGCGCTTTGAGCATGACAAGCCGATACCAACAAAATCCTGGAAACAGTCATTGGATGGTTGTTAAGAACATACTCAAGTACCTAAGGAGGACCAAAGATATGTTCCTAATCTATGGGTCTGGTGAGGAGGAACTCGTAGTAAAAGGTTACACGGATGCGAGTTTCCAAACTGATCAAGATGATTCATGATCACAATCGGGGTACATTTTAATCTTGAATGGAGGCGCAATCTCTTGGAAGAGCTCTAAGCAAGATGTGGTGGCATTGTCAACTACAGAGTCAGAATACATTGCCGCTTCATTAGCAGCTCAGGAAGCTGCATGGTTAAAGAAGTTCATTGCCGATCTAGGGGTGGTCCCTTCCATTAAGGAACCCCTAGAAATTCTTTGTGATAACGAGGGTGTGATTGCTCAAATCAAGGAGCCCCGTGCACATCAGAAGACTAGGCACATTGAACGAAGATTCAACTACAAAAGAGATGAAGTTGAAAAAGGGAAGATATGTATTCGCAAAGTTCACACGGATCAAAACATTGCAGGTCCACTCACGAAGCTTCTTGAAAAGGCGAAGCATGAAAGTCATGCTTGTGCCATGGGACTTCGATATTCAAGTGACTGGATTTGATCTTTAATTTCTTTAATGATATATTGTGACCCTTTATTACTTGAATGTATTATTCTGTTATAATGATTCAACTAATATTCCTATTTTGCATGTTTAAAATCCATGAGTAAATTGTTTACTCAGAATGTCCGTAGCTGTTCATGCTTGTGGGAACAAGTATGAAGGTAATGCTATTATAAACTTGGATTGGTAGATATTCATATGGATGAATATAGAGCAAAAGGTTGTTGCCAAAGTTCATAGGTATTATGGGATGCAAATATTGGACTGACCTGCATCTCAAATATTACTACATGGAATCTTCCTGATTGATCATAAGTAATTTTGAGTAAAGGCGAACATCGTTTGGTATCCTCTGACCTGAGATACATATTAGGTTTTGATATTTACCGAATATTATATTTTGACTTAGCTCTTCGTTGTCCTAAAACATGGCAGTACATAAGTCTGAGTTCAAGTATGATATAAGGTAATTGTGAGAGACGTATGTTGTCAAGATGGGATTTGTCCCTCTTATTCGTTAAGAGTAAGATGTCTAAGGCCTGATAAAGTTAAATCAATAGAGAATGATCACTCTATGTCTCTAGGATTTAACATGATATCTGTGACAAAAGGATAGATGATTGGTTCACCTAAAGCCTTTCAAGTATGGTACTTGAAGGGGATGATGTTATTGAATGGCACTTAGTCATACGTATTAAGGGTATTAAACCGTTGTTAGGCGGTATTTACTGCTTGCATCAATCTTCTATGAATCTTGTGCAAGTGGGAGATTGTTGGACCTTATATGCCAAGACACATACAAGATTGATGTGGTTAGTACGTTATGATCCAAGTCAGGTCATACCCAATAACAAGCTATACAAACACCAATAAGTATTTATTTGTTGATAAGATCAAACAAATAAATATTAACACCAATTAGAAAATTGGTTTTCTAATACAATACTTTTGTAAAAGAACAATATTGTATGTTTGTTTTGTTCATGAGAGATTATTTGTTTTATTATTTAAGTTAGTTAAATAATAAAAAATAAAAGTGTGTTATTGTTATAAAATTAGAAGAAGTTTTAATTTTATAAAAATCTAGGACTAAGTGTGTAATTTTATAGAAACTACATTGGGGGGAAACCCTTTTGAAAGGGATTTTTCGGCCGCCTTGGGTGTGAATGTGTGAGGTTTTGTCTTGTCTTATGGAAGACCAGAAGACACACCAAGAAACTTTCTCTCAAAAAAACACACCTTGCTCTACACACACATAAGACTCTCTCTCAAAACAAGCTGAATTTTCAGATTATACAAGCAAAGAAGAGAGCTGAAAATTTTCGTTTTGTTGGCTGCCCTTCAAGAGCTGCTTGTAGATTTCAGGTTTTATAAGAGGGTTTGTTCTTGGTGTTTTTACTTCCTAACAAGTAAGGTGTTTGCTAAGCTTGTGGGTATACAAGCTTGAGGTCTTCTCCTTTGAATGCTAGACATTCAAGGTCATCACCATCTTCATTCTTTTCATCTACAACATCTAGTGCAAGAAAGGTTGTTTCTTGTTCCCCATTTTTGGTTGATTGTTTTGTTTGATAGCATAGTGTTTCACATATATTGTTGATCCTTGTTTGGGTTTTGTTTATGCTTCAAATGCTAAAAAAATTTCAGAATGTTATAACATGTTTAACTCATTCTTCCGCTGTGTTTTATAAGTTTAAAATGGTTAAACTAGCTTTGATTATCTTGTTACAAAACCCATCACTGAGGATGAAGTACAGGTCTCAGAAAGGATCTTAAAATCAGAACCTGTCTTTATATAATTCAACTTCCACCTCAAAAAGCTCAGGAGCACCACTTCAAACAGCATTTGTGTCGAGTTCAGTCGCTACTTCCCAAGCCACAACTTCAAGATCTAACACGTCAGGGTCATCTTGCACCCAATTTATAGCTCCTGAAGTAAATGCTACGATATTGAAGACCGAGAATCTCGGTAATATTACTATAGAGTTGCAAAGGAATATATGGATCTCCTGGCAGCGGTACTTCACTCCTATGATGGTCTAGTTGCAGGGAAGATTGGAAACTGTCATTTCACCATTGAAGACTATGAGCAGGTAGATGAAACTGAACTCGAAAGAATGGATATCATGTGGGCGTTGGCTAGTGCTGTCCGGCAGGAGAAGAAGTTTGTAAAAAAGACAAGACAACACTTGATAGCCACTAAAGACACTACCTTTGGTTTGGATAAAACCAAAGTTACATGTTTTAACTGTGGAGAGAAGGGGCACTTCAAGCGTGATTGACTACTCATGATGCAAAATTCAAAGTTAAATCTGAATAGTCAAAGCAAAATAAAAGGAAATATGATAGTTAAACTAGTACGCTACTATGGTAACATAGAGAAAGTAGACCTAGAGGTTGTTAGCGTATTAGATGATGTGTCGGTAGATTCAACACAAATGATAAGTAAACTTCCTTGGTGATTTCAAGCTCAAACTAAGCTGTTCAACAAGCTGTGGGTTCCCATCTTATCCCTGGTTAACACAATCAACGAACTTCCAATAAGGGGTGACGAGCAAAATAAACGCTATAAATGTGTGCGGATGACCATATTATATGAGCAAAGCACATGAAAAATGCATAAAGAAATCAAGCTAATAACCTATGTTGTTGGTGCAATATGTGCAAAAAGAAATTATTTGCTCAAACAAGAAGATAGGTTGTGTGCCTCTCTGCTGTGCGGTGGCACTGACCTGAGGATAAGCATAACCTAAATATTCTAGAATTCAATGTTGTTTACGCCTCCCTTCTGTGCGGTGGCACTAACCTGAGGCTTAGCATCTCTTTGAAAGCTCTTGGAATAGTTTCTTCTTGTAATATACCCGTAGACTGCTCAAAAACTCCTGAGGAACGTTGATTACCACATAAGCGTGGGATCCACAAATGCTTGTTGAAATAATCAAACCTTAAATAATCACCAATGTGTGTCAAAAATCTGTGTATGGATTTAAGAGGACAAGTATACTGACAATCATCGTGAGCTGCAATTCTTGAAAGTCAAAATCAGTGTGTGCACCTTGTAGCTCTAGTATGATTTCCTAAAATTGTTGTTGTCTATTAGTGAAAACAAGGATCAAGCATCAAAATTGTTAATTAACGTGTCCCAAGTGAATCTGATATACATGTATGATTTCAAAATGAACCGTACCGGAAATGATTAACTGGAATTGAAGCTGTGCTGTCCATGAAATAAAATCAATTAGAATTATTCTAATAGGTCGTATTTCATCTCTAAACAAAAATACAAAAATTTGTTTTAGCTTTGTTTTATTTCTAGTTGTTTAATTTAGTTAATTTCAGTTATTTTAGTAGTCAAATGTCGGACTGCGCATCGGATGTCAATCTGGGATTCACTCACTAAAAAGGTCACGTCTAAAGTGACCAATGGGGTTTTCAAATTTAAAAGGGTCACGTCTGAGGTGACAAATTGTTTTGTTGTTAAAAGGATCACGTCTGAGGTGATCAACAGTTTTCTAAGTTAAAAATGGTCATGTCTATGATGATAAATGGTCAAAATGTCTTATCAGTAAGTAAAAGGGCTAAGTTATGAATGATCATAAGGTCGAACTCATAAGTATGAGTCATTCGCACGACTGGACCATGAGTATGGACCAGTCGTACGATTGGACCATACGTATGAGCCCAATCGCATGACTAAACCACACGTATGGACCAGACGTGCAATTGGACCATAAGCATGGGTCAATCCATACAATTGGATCATCAGAATGAACCAATCGCGCGAATGGAGGTGACCGAGTGAGACAGTCGCATGACTGAAGATGACCGACTGTGCCAGTCCCATGACTAAGCCTCAGTCACACGAATCAAGAGTGCGAATAGGTTCAGTCGCACGATTGAAGGAAACCCTAGTATAAATAGAGGGGGAGTCGGTCGCAGTCACTCATCACCCCCAAATCTCCCCTAAATAGCACGATTGTACCGTTACGCTGCCAAAATCTTGATTGAATGTTATAGACTGATTACTGTGGCTTCTAACGATTTCTCTTGATTATACAGGTAATGTGCGGCGTTATCCACTCAACTGTTTATCAAATCGTGCCCTAAATCGACTTAATTTGAGCCCTAATAAGAACCGACACTTAGTTCACAAAATAAACCTTTAAAACTAAGTAAATCGCTAACTTAAAATGTGTTAGATGTTTATTGGAACAATCGCGAGTCTAATGAGCCAAACCACAACATCGAACATCAAGTTTTGCTCAAGATTTGAATTTGAATGGAAACACAGACTGTCATGCGAATGGACTTACTGATGAACTTCAATCATACGACTGAGCTGGGCGAATGGCACAATCGCATGACTATACCATGCGTTTGAGTTCAGTCACACGACTATGTCAACCGCATGGCACAGCATACGACTAAGCCCAGTCGCATGCTCAATCGCACAAATAAGGTCAATCGCACGACTCAGTCGCATTGTCCATTCGCATAACAGAGACTCAGTCGCACTATCCATTCGCACGACAGAACAGAATGATAAAAGTCCAATAAATTCAAATGTCATTCAGTTACACACACTCTAATGTTTATCTATCTTGTGTTACAGCAGCATGGCGAGTTGATGGACGATGAGCACAAAGCACAACATATGTGCTCATCTAGACATGACGTCCCGAAACGCGTCTAAGTTCGCGGGCATTATTACATTTCTACGGAGATCGAGGATCTTTAGAGCTATCTCCACTCCATGCACACCATACAGATCGATACAGCAGGTTTTCTGGGAAAGCATTGTTGTAGATAGGTCCTCAGAGCCTCATCATATTAGGAGTTCCATCTTTGGTCAGGACATTGAGATCAATGAGGAGGATCTAAGGACAGTGTTAGAGTAGGGAGATGACAGTGACTGCCCTACCAGATTGCATCCATTGATTGACCGAGGTTGCTTTCTTCGGGCTAAGTACTCGGGGGACATAAACGCAGGTATGCTCAACAAGAGCAACATGTGCCCCCAGTTCAAATACTTAGCCCATGTGCTGCTGAAGTGTATAGCTTCGAGGAAGGGCGGATTTGATGAGTTGTCAGATCAGATCCAGAATGTGTATGTAGCTCTGGTGCTGAACCACCCGTTTAGCTTTTCGAGGATGATCTTCACCTACTTGGTGGAGAATATAGAGGCCAAAGGCAAGGAAGGCTTCTGCTTATACCCACGTTTCAGACAAATGATCATCAACCAAAAGCTTCCTTCACTGCCCAAGGAGAGAGAGGATGCAGTTACACTAGAGGTGATGGATGATACCACCCTAGGAAGGATGAAGGTTTATCGGGGAAAGCAGGTGAAGCCCCCGGTAAAGAGACTGTTTGGGCATTTGGCCCGAGAGGACTATGTGGCGCCAGCAAGGAGGAAGTGGCGTCATGATGATAGTGACTCAGATTCTGAGCCAATTGTGCTCCCATCTGACGATTCTGATGATGATGATAATGGTGATGGTGGAGATACTGGCCCCACCCAATCTAGGGCCACCACCACAGATGTTACACATCCATCATCCACCCATGGGGGAGCTGAGACGGTAGGACTTCCGTCCTAATGAGGAGGAGGAGTCTGATGAGGAGCCGTTAATTCGGACGGTGGGCAGCAAGGTGGTTGCCACCGAGCGAGGGATTAGGGCGGTAGGTGGACGCTAGGGTGAGTCTGGGGAGGCTGATACTGATCCATCTTACACCCCAGACCATTCCTGCAGCCAAGGGGGAGCATCCGCCTCGAAGGGATCGAGGAAAAAGAGGATGGCTCAGCCGCACAGGATGAAAAGTAAGAGACGGAGATTCACTTTGATCACCACCACCACCATAGCTACTACCACCACTACCATACCCTCCACCACTACTACCACACCACCCACCATTACTATCACACCCTCCATCACTACTACCACACCACCCACGATTACTACCACACCTCCAACTTCCACTACTACAACCACACCTCCACCAACTACACTTATACCACCACCCATCTTTACCACAGCTACCACCACTACCACCACCTATCGAGCCAGGACCTCATCTCAGGTCCCACTAAGCTTTGGATCATCTCTGCCCTCTGTTGGGTTAGAGGAGCAGCTGGACAATCTTAACGGATTGTGCTTAAGTTGCTTGCTACTGATGAGCAACGAGCTACACAGCTAAACCAACTGATGGAGCTCAATGCTGCTCAAGCTCAGTAGATAGCAGCTTAGAGTCTTGCTGAGCTTCGTGAGCTGCAGACTTCTTCAGTACAGAGGATAGATAATCTTGAGGCGAAGAACAAGAAGTTGATGCTATGACTCAAAGGCTCCAAAGATGAGCCCCTCAAGATCAGAGAAGGAGATGATGATGGTGATGATAACGATGATGAGGATGATGATGAGACTAATGAAGAAGGTGATAGAGATGAAGGAGAGGAGAAGGGAGGAGATGAGGATGAAGGAGATGATGCTGCTGCATTAGCATCCACAGATGCTAGAGAGCGACGGTCAAAGAAGGCTCAGGATCAAGGAGCCTCATCTTTAGCACATCCGGCTGACGAGCCTGCTATTCAGGGCAAAAGTAATGATTAGATATTTATGTATTTTGAATGCTTTTGTACTTGAATCATGTATTAAAATTTTTTACTTAATGTTTATATATATTTAATGTTTAACTGTCTTGATTAATTACTAACAATTGATGTGTTACATGTTTAAATCAAGTAGACCAAACATCTCAGCAAGACGAATACAATGTTGCTCCCCTTGAGCAAATCAAGTCTCAACTCATGATGATTCTTGATTTGCAAGGGATAGTCAGAAGGTTTGTAAGCTATACTCCTGAAGAAGGAGAAATCATTCATGACCTTACTGATGAGCAGCATGCTGAGATGTCAGGCTAAATCTTGATGAGATTGTTAAGGATGTTGTTACCTTTGAAGTTACAAGTGATGATGAGCTCAATGACATAGATGAAATCGAGATAGAGGATGTCACTACTGACCATTATCCAGAGTACACTGACCGAGAGGGAAATGTAGTCCCCAACTTGGGTGATACTCTCGGCAATGATACATTTGAGAAGCTGCATCAGATGGAGAAAGAGTCTGAAAAGAATGAGAGTCAAGCCCAAGCCTCAAACGCCGATGTTGACATCAAAAAGGCTGAATGGGCGGCCTGTTTTGCTGAGATCCGAGCCATGTGCACTGCACAAAAGCCTAATGCCTACACTAAGCTATACAAAGTCAAGAAACACCTAAAGGTGTCAGGAAAGATCATTGCATGGGCATATTTTAAGGATCTGAAGGTTTATGCTATGAAGAGAGAGAAGGGAATTGAGTACTTTAGATTCCCACATGATCTAAAGACTCTCCCTGGTTTTGAGCTCAACCAGCTGGCACACCTAAAGTTGTTATATGTTGATCCAAAGAAAATGTCAGGCTAGTTTGAGGCTGCACTGAGGAAGGAATACCACACCAGGTGGGTCAACTTCAGACCTCAACAACCGAAGAGGTACATCAGAAGGTCTGAAGTTGATCCTATTACTGGAAAGCCTAAGGTAGTGTTGAAGTGGAGTCCTCCGCGTATGATGTCCAAAATTCCTCCAAGGAAAATACCACATGACTTCACTCCACACTTCAAGTGGTGGTATTATGATTGGAGAACAAGTGAAGTAGTCATAGTCTTACAAAAGGAGAGCCAAATGGATACTATCCAGGTGTTTGACCCTATATGGCTGACCAACTTGTCTGCAGACGATGTCTATACCTTATACAAGTGGCCGCTATTCTATGATTCGCAGGATATTGTACAAGCCCTCTAGTTTTAAAATGTCATAAGACTCTGTTTTGCATTCGAGATACATGCTGGAGTTACAAGTGAGGAAAAGTACAAGAATTTTGAAGAGCTGATGAAGAATGTTAGACAATGATGTAAACTAGGTCCAAAGGGGAGTTTGTTGATACATATGTACCTAGTTTAGGAGCTTAATGTAAAATTTCTATCATGTCCTACATATTTGTAATTGAATGGGTATGAATGAAATACAAAGTGTGGTTGATGCTTATAATATTAATATTTCATTGTTTATTGTGTGATAACATATAGTGAACTAACTATATAGGTTTGTGTTTGTTGTATATGATTCTTAGTCAATAATGATTGAGAAACATGTTCAAACTTAATCGTGTGAAGTTCTCATGCGAATGGACCATGCTAATGGACCATACGCATGAATACTTCATGCTAATGGACCAGTCGCATGACTGAACCAGGAGACTAGATCAGTCGCACGACTAAGACAAAAGATTGACTCGGTTGCACGACTGAACCTTCAGTCGTGCGGATGGATCAATCGCATGATTCAGTCGCACGACTGAACCATGCTAATGGTTCAGTCGTACGATTGGAAGACCCTAACCTATAAATACCACCTAATTCGTGGAATAACGTAACAATTCGAATACCTATGCACATAATCATACCTTAGCCTTCAAGAGACTCAAGAAAACATGTTCCAAGTTCATAGATCACAGTTGATCGTGTTCTAATCGTTAGATTGATCTAAACTGTGTTCTCCATGATTGGATCGCCAATCAAATAGGATTCTGCACTATTTGAGTTAGTATACGCTCAAAATCAGTTAGTACTTCGTACGTACATGGTCCCTAACACATTGCACATAAAACATATAACTTACATTTAACATTCATAAAACATTGCAACGGAAACATACAAATAACTTTTCATATCATTACAAATGCTTTTGCACGTTAATACAATCAATCATTTCAAAAAATTGTTCGCATTACAATGAAAAAACATTAAACAAAAGAATGTCATCCCAAAAGAGCTAAGTAGCCGCCTCGTGCCATCCTCAGCAACATTACCTATCAACTGGAAACACATAAAAGTTAGCATTACTGAGTGAGTTCTAGCTTTAAAATAAAACATACTTTACTTTGCATGTGATCACACATCATACGCACACATAAATAATATCATTATTATCTTCGCTATACATTCATTCATTCCGTCCATTCATCATTAAATCTTTACTTTCATTCAGACCAATGCCATGCGCTTCACCCAACCGTATGCATAAAGTCGGTACTAGGCCTGAGGCCTTTCATAGACCCTGAACATTATGCACGAAGCTGACTCCAGTTACCTAGGGCAAGCGGCAAGGCTCCAATACATATGGTCAATCACAAGGATTGGACCCCAATGTGCATCCTTCTGGGGTAATTAACCCTCACATAGTTGAGCTAACACCCTTCATTAGGTGGGAACCTCCATACATCTGCTTAATCACACAGATTAAGCCCCAATGTGCATCCTTCCGGGGTTTCTAACTTGCACACAGTTGAGCTAACACCCTTTATTGGGTGCGAACCTCCTTACGTTTGCTTGCAAGCCTTTCTTTCGTTCGTTCATTCGTTAATGCATGCATTCATCATTTCATTCCTCTTTTCATTATCATCCACTTTATGTTACATAATACTTTTCAGTTCGTTCATTAACATTCCATGTAAAGTCAAGGGAAAGATAATCATACATAATAATAAGGAACATCAACATACACAGTTAGCATCATCATACAGGGCATCATCATACATACATAACATACATCATACATACCATCAGGCATAAACATACAACATCATATATCGCCATACATCATCATCAACCATGCCCAACATAACCTCTAAGGCCTCAAAATTCATCTTACACGAACCCCCAAGAACCTTCCACGTCAAAACTTACATCTGCACTTTCCCCCGAAAGTCAATAAATAAACTATGTTCCCTTGGGTACACAAGCCCTACTTGGGCGTATGAGCACCCTTCAATCGCATGGCCTCCTATGCGACTGAACACCATGCGGATGAACATCGGGCGAATGGAACTAATGCAGATGGATCTAGGTGTATGGACCTCAGTCACATGACTCCCCATACGAATGACACTCAGTCGTACGACTCACAAGCGTATGGACTCAGTCGCACGACTCACATGCGAATGAACCTCAGTCGCACGACTCACAAGCGTATGGACTCCAGTCGCATGACTCACATGCGAATGAACCTCAATCGCACTCCTTTCAGCCATATGGCCTCTAGTCGCATGCCATTCGGTCGCCTAGCCCTAGCTGATGCAGAATGCAGTTTATCTCGAACCCAATCTGCACTTTTCAGCCTCCAAGCCCTCCCAAACTCGTTCTAAGCCCAAATCAACCATCCTAATCCTTAGAAACACATACACAACACCATTCAAGCACACACAAGCCCGAAAACAAACTCCACTCACATCACACACAAACACATACACACGGGTTCAACACACATATTTCAAAAACGGGTTTTACTATGTGTTCTAGCCCAAATCAGTAGAAAACGTGTAAAAGAGGGGTCCTAGAACTCACACAAACAACACCATCGAGTAGAGCTTCAATCTAACCCGCTACACTTCAACTTTCACGCTCGAATCCATGAAAACCAAGCTTGAGACCACTTTTCTTCCCCCTTTTCTCTCTATGGCTGAAATTTGCAAGTGTGGGGGAGGGTGTGGGCTGCCCTCCCCTCTTAATCTCCCACTTTCTCAAGTTTTTCCTGTTTGGCGGGTTTGGTCCCTCGACTTTGGACTTTATTTCTTTTCTTTCTCATTTCCTTCTTTATTTGGCTTCAAGGAAAATAACCAGGTGTTATAGAGTTCTAGGTGGGACAAAGTTATGTTGAAAGTCTCACCTTGGAAGGGCATCATTCGGTTTAGGAAGCGGGGCAAGTTGAGCCCAAGATACATAGGGCCTTTCCGAATCATGGATCGAGTAGGAGAGGTGGCTTATAGACTAAAGTTACCAGACAAGTTAAGTGGAATTCACCTGACGTTCCATGTATCTCACTTAAGAAAGTGCTTAGCTAAGTGTTGGAGCATATATAGTCATATATAGTGTGTCCGTCGCTTGTCGAATGGTCTAGGCTTAATTATGCACCTGATATATTGTAAACACATGAAACTGGGTCATTCGTAGGAGCATATGCGAATAAGACTCAGTCGTACGACTGAGCCATGCTAATGGATCAGCTGTGCGACTGAGAGATACGATTGGGACATTCGTAAGACTGAACCATAAGTATCGTCCAATCGTACAATTGAACCATACGCATGGTCCAGTCGTACGATTGAACCATACGCATGGTCCAGTCGTACGATTGAACCATACGCATGGTCCAATCGCACGAATGGGCCTAGTCGCATCTAATATGGTCTGAGGCCTATATATACCAGTTTCAATGTGTAGAGAGTTAAAAGGATTTTCTAAAGGGTTTTAGAGAGAGTGTGCCCAGGAGCCTAGGGCTGCCGGATGAGAGGGGAGATCATGCTTGATCTTCCCCTTGCCAAGAGTCTTGATTCTTATGTTGTAACGAGCTTGTAATCGTTAGGTTTTATAAATGAAACCATTCAATTATAGTTCGTATAATTGTTTGACTTTTGGTTTGTGCTGTTGTTTATCCTTCCGTCAAGAACATGCTCGGACGTTTATCGATCCAAACCGACTTCACACTAAGGAGGATATGGTGGTGCCACTAGAGGATATTGAAGTGGATGAACGGCTTATTATGTGGAGCAACCAATGGCGATCGTTGACCGTAAAGAGAAAAGGCTAAGGAATTAAGTGGTTCCTCTTATGCGTGTACGAAAGGCTCCGAGTTGACGTGGGAGACTAAAGAGGAGATGAGACAGTATTACCCACTTTTGTTTGAGGAATAATAAGTTTTGGGGACGAAACCTATATAAGGGGGTGGACTAGTAACGCCCAGAATAAAGTTGAAACGAGCCAATTAATAATAATGAGCTTAACCGAGATTATTTAAAGAAAATAAGCGGGTAATGGAGCATGGACCGAGTAGACCTCGCGGGATACATGTTTGGCGAGTTAAAGGTCCCGAGAACGCCCGGTATATATAAACGGATCAGCTTGAGCAACTCTCATTTGCAACTCAACACCCTAAATTCTAGAGAGAGAGTGTAGAGAGAGAAAGTGGAGAAAATTGAAGATTCAAGGCTCGGTTGATCACGATATTGAAGATCAGTGTTCGTGGGCATCCAAACAACAAGAAAACACGAAAAATTCTGGTAAGAAACATCATTTAATCTTTAATTTGATGTAAACCCAGATTCTAGGGCTTGGGTTTTTTAAAGTGACAAAGATTACACCAAAACTCATGTTTTTGTGTAAGAAAACATGTAAGAAACTTAGATATAGCTTATTGGGTGATAAACCAAGGTTTTGGATGTAAAAGATAGAAGTTTTGGGTCAAAAATGGGTTGGTTCATAATTTTCAGCCCGTTCTAGGAAACTGGGTGTTCATCCAACGAAATTATGTATTCGTCCGGTGAGACTATGGGTCTTCCTATGAAACTATAGTTTCGCAGGTAGTTTCGCAGACATGATTATCCAACGAAAGTCGGGCGAAACTGGCAGCAAAGATGCTAGCAAAACTGCCAGTGAAACTACTAGCGAAATTAGCAGCGAAACTGCTGGCGAAATTAACCGCGAAACTGCTGATCATGTAGCGAAATTAGCAGCGAAATTAGGCAGAGATTAACCCCTTTGAGTGTTAACTTATCTGCAGGCTGTATAGTGCAACCCTTGCTTTGAAGCTTAATTGAGAAGCTACTCATCGAGTCCATGTGAGTTCTTGATCTCCTATTTTAAGGTTTTGAACTATTTTGGGGCTGGAAATACATACTAAATATACGTTATAAACGAATAAGATTTTAAGAGGTATTAACGAGAAGATCGAATTTTTAAGAAGGAAAGGTGCTATAAAATAGTGTTAAAATAAAAAATTTCACGTTGTCCTAGCAGCACGACCCTAGCCAGAAGCGCTGCCCCTTGGACCCCACTAGGGGCTACTGGCCCTAGGACCCCACAGTCAGGGGCTGCCGCCCCTGAACCCCCGCTGTCCTATGGAGGATCAGCTATGTTTTATGATGACTTATGCTTGTGTTGCATATGTATATGTATGATGCATGTGTTTATGATGCATGATGTTTGTGATGATGTGTGATGGTATATGTTATGTATGATGATGCGTGATGATGTTATGCTTATGGCTGATATGTATGATATATTCCTTATTACGTATGATGATGTGACTTTACGTGATGTGATTATGATAATAAACGTAAAGTATTATCTTAATAAAGTGAAATATTTAAGATAATGAAAGTGGAACATAATGAATGAATAAAAGTCTTGCAAGCAAATGAAAGAGGTTCACAACTCATTAAGAGTTGTTAGCTCAACTTTATGTTTACAGTGTGCAATCTTGGCTAACCCTTACGGGTTCACACATAGGGGGAGTTAGTCTATGTGACTACTCCATACGTGCGACATGTGCGATATATGTGATATGTGTCATATGGGGTCCTTGTCGCTTAACCTAGATGATATAGCTTTGTGCTCAAGAGGGGGGTTAAACATATGACAGGACCTAGATAGAAGTGGAAAGATAATAATGTATGAAAAATGTGATAAGTACGAAATGTGCGAATGTACGAGACAAACGATGATGAAGATAATAATTATTACCTTGATGTACGTATGATGCGTGATCATGTGCGATAGTAAAGAAAATGTTTTAATAAATGAAAGGTAATATAAAGTTTAATAAAACTAGAACTCACTCAGCAAGGCTGACTTTATGTGTTTCTAGTTGGCAGGTAAGGTTGCTGAGGATGGCATGGGACGGCTACTTGGCTTTTTTTGGATGGCATTCTTTTGTTTAATGTTTTTGCATTGTAATGCGAACAAATGATGTTTTGTAACGAATGTTGTATTAATCTGCAAAAACATTTATAATGAAATGAAAATGTTGTTTTTAATGTTCTCGCTGTAACGTTTTATTTAAGTTAATGTAATTATATGTTTTATGTGCAATGACTAGTCAGCTCTAAGCGTGCGGGAACGAAGCCTTACATATCCTTTGTAACATTCTTGGTAGTTTAAGTTGATGAATTTTATTGAGTCCAATATAAAAAAGGGGTGAAAATATTATAAATGATATTTTCTTTCTACAATGCATCATGGTACTCAACAAAGTTCGAAAAACATGTTTTATGGGAAGGGTAAACATGTAAGGCAATTTATCAAATCATAATGTTTGCACCAAAGCTAACTCTAATATTATAGTCTACCCTAAGATGTTATAGCCTTTTTTCCATTCCTACTCATGTGTTCTCTGATATAAGCATGGATTTCATAACAGGTTTACTAAATTCAGGGCTAAAGTAAAGAAGTGATCTTTGTGGTGATTAAATGATTCAGCCAGCATGCCCATATTCATGTCTTTGATCCGCCCCTTCACTACTAGTAGCTAGAGTAATTGTTGACAATGTCTATAACTATATAAGCTACATGGCGCCTACTTCAATTGTCTCAATGTGTTCATACATGTATCATTTCCCTAAGTTCATTCCCTAAAGGAATTTACAAGAGCTCAAAGGGTTTCTTTGGCTATGTGTCTACCATCCACAAACTAGTAGCAAACAAAACTAGCCTATAGGTTTTTGAAAACTTGTCAGAGCTGCATGGTAATGCGAAAACCAAATATTTAGGAAAAATAGTTATCATTAGATGAATTTTGGTGAAATACCAATCTCCATATCTAAACCATTTCGAGTTCTATATGCTGTATACTTATACTCCACTACAAGTTTCATTCATCATGACACCAATGTTGATCTAGATGATGCTACGTGTCCCAAGAAAGAGGTCTTTAAAGTTCTCACATCCTCTTTACACAATGCTAGAAATTAAATAAGTTAATAGTTTGCTATTGCTTATAGAACAAAAAAAGTGTTTGCACCTAACAAATCGTCTCCTAAGTACTTTGGTCCATACTTAATTGTTTAGTTCTGCTACATATCTGTGCGAAGAAGCTCAAATACACCATGTTTTTCATGTGTCACTACTAAAGAAGGCAAGTGGTCCTCCTGACCAAATTACTCCTACTCGAGTGGCTACATTATTTACTCTTAAACGTTTGATGGTTTTGGGGTAAAGAATGATCAAGAAAATAATCAAAATTGCAAGTCCACTTTTGATACAATGGAAATACTTACGAGTAGCTACATGAAAATATCGAGACTAGTTTATGCTTTGTATTCTAGAATTAAGTTACCATAACCCTCGAGACGAGGATTGTTTTAGAGGGGGAGGCATTGTTAATGATAGTAGAATAATAATAGTTTTGGGGCTGTTTTGTAATATATAGAAATTAGAGGGCGAAAATGTAAATGACTAACTAGTCAGGTATCTGGTTGTGCAATTAACGACTTTACAAAGAGTTCCATCGGTTTATGAAAAAATTAAGAGATTCCGGCTCGCTCTGTCTTGTTTCTTTTTGCTATTAAAATAATTGGTTCTTTTTTTATTCTACATTCTCTTTTTCTTCTATCATTAAAAAGCTATCAGGCGTCCTCCATAGACACCTTCTTCGGATCTAGTTCTAAAAACCTACGTCCACTTCAAGTTTTATTCTCTCTAGTCCAGAGATGGATGCACTTACAAGAACGGATAAAGGAAATTGGGTATATAGATCAATCACAGGCTTAAAGGTTGAGCTTTCTGGTTTGGTGTGGTGGTTTGCACGAAACTGTTGTGTGGAATAATGATAGAATCAAAGAGCTAACTCAATAAATTGACCATGTTAAGTTGTTAACCGATTCAACCAGTCCAACCCAAAACAAAATGATTGACAACTGAGCCGTTCAAAGGTACCGAACCAAACCAGTGGTGTATGCAGTTCCTGGGCCATCAGAGGCCAATTTGGTTCCACTATGAAAACATTGATCAAATCAAAACTTTTACCAAACAACTTAAATAGATCCAAAGTCGTCCCAATGTCACAAATGAGCAGTTTTGATACTCACCAAACCAGCAAGTCCATTTTGCCGCCATAATTATGGAGTGGGTTTGAAAGCTGAAAGTAAGTTTTCTTATGTTTTATTTGTTGAAATGCAAGAAGTTTAAAATCAGAATACCAACAAAATGCAATACAATTTGTAATTGTCCTAAACCAAATGGCTAGAATGTTCACCAGGGAAGAAATAGTGTACGCAACAGAACAGATGAAGGCACTGAAAAGTAAAAGCTTCAACCAGAGTACAAGCATCAAACATTCAACCTCTGGAGCCTGCAGCTTGTGAGTCAACCCTTGACCTTGCGTGTCAACCCACGTTGTTATACCACACACCATTTCTCTCACCACTCATCTGGCTCTTAGCAGCGATCACACACTGGTCAACCCTTTGACCTTTACTATCCATCTCATTTTGATGCTTACGCCTCCTCATTCGGTTCTCAAGTCGTAATGCCCTTAAAGCCGATGCTCTTTTCGCCATTTCAAAAGCTTGTGAAAAATTCCAAATCCTAATTGTACCCTCTTCTCCACCACATATGATCCGGTCAGCACCAATTCCAACACAAAATAAACTCCCACCCGAACCGTGCAACATTCTTTGTGGTGGCTCCATATTCTTACAGTCCAAATTATTTCCATTTAACAAATCACGTTTTTTCACTAATTTCATCAAGGAAGAACGTTGGATGTTCTTCAACAGTTTCCTGACATCAATGAGTGAAAGCTTACCATCACTCGAAGTAGAAACCAGCCATGGAAACTCAAAAGAAAGGGAATATACTGGACCTGAATGCGGACCCCAAGTTGCCAGCTGGCGCACCAAACCACATCCATGACTACTAATCTCAAACATGCGTATAGCACCGTCTTCTCCTCCAGTGAAGATGAAACTACCAGTGTGACTTCTAGCTAGAGAATAAGCATTACCAACATGGACATCTTTGATAACGTCAATAAGTGAAAAGGTATTAGTCTCCCAGATATGTACATCTGAACCAGAAGTGCTTACTACAGTAGCATCATGTGGGACTAGGGTCCACACCCAGTCATTATGCATCAAAACATTCAAGCACTTGAGTGAGATACGATCCCAAACACGTATGGTCATGTCCCATGAACCGCTGTAAATTCTAGAAGAATCTAGCCCAACACAAGTAATTGGACCTTGATGTTCCCAAAGTCGAAACTCGGTATTCTGGTTATGGGGTCCTTTTATGTCGAACAAATGAGGGTGTCCTTCCTCGGCTCTCCAGCCATGTAAAAACCCATCAGAACCACCAACAATTAACAGCTTAGAATCAGCTGTAATAGCTCGGATGGTGCAACCAAGAGGTCGAGATGAAGCAATTGAATAACCATCTTCAATATCCCACATTCGGATAATCGAATCATTACCAGAAGTAATTATAAGTTTTCTTGAAAGCAAAACAAAAAGAGTGCGAACAGGTTCTGTATGTCCATATAGATTATCGATTGTATATCGTCCCATAAAGGTTTTGCTACGGAATTCCCGTTCCACAAATAATGCTTTCCATGATTTCTCATCAAAACATTCTGCACTAAAGAGATGGAACTGCCGCTGGAAGTCCCCATCTCTCACAATAAAATTCCTTCCAAATGTGGTGATCAGATGCAATTCGATAGAAAGATGAACTCACACAGGAAACCACCCCAAGCTCCTTCGGATCAAGGCAGTTAAATATTTCAGATATCAATGCTGGAGGAAGATCTGCAATCGTTCTATGATCATTTAATAAGCACGCATCAATTGGTAACTTAGCAAGATGTAGCGGTTTTTCCGACTTGGTAATTACAGTTTCTGAATCTATAACCAAACTCTTTCCAATTGAGACGATATGGTTTGAATTAACTTCGGTTGTATCTTCTGAATTCTTTCTAAGAACAATATGTGTGTTCGTCTTCACTTTGCATTTAAATGCCATAAAATATCCGCTCTAGTCCTACACAAACCATCAAGCATTATATAACTGAATCAATTTTAATTCAATCACGATATTCAATGAATTCAAAGATGCACTAAAATTTATGTCCCCAAATGGTCGCTAGTTAAAATTCCTACTTCGATGTATACTACGGGGCAGATTCAGGTTGAAACGATTATTACATCAAACAGTTACAATAGATAATCATTGAAAGGTTACAAATATTTATCTCAAAAACCAAACTGTAGCAATTTCTCGCAACCTAATAAAAACCCTAGCACGGAACGAAGGAATTTGCAATCAAAAAACTCAATCACGAGGAAAGGGTTCCAAGCACAACATATCCCGAATCCTTACCACATACATATACTGTATTGTCATAACGATAACAAAAACAGCTAACAACAAGGAACTCGGAAAAAGTTATATAATTTCAATCGAGTAGACAAATTAACGTGAATTTCGAACGTTACCTTCGAAAAAATCTAGGTTTTTGACGGAAGATGAATAGCAACGAAAGGATCCAAGGGGGAATTTAAGGCGAGAGCATACAGACTTGTAATCAAGTTTGAATCAACAAAAGAGAAGATGGTGAATAGAACCAAGAGTTAGGGAAGTCGGTAACAAAAGTGTAATAGATTTAGATTTTTTTTTCACTAGCGTATTATAATACATCCAATTTATTTTATATTTTTTATACATACATATAAATACCTAAAGAGAAAGAGACAATAAAATGTGTAAATAACACAAATGATGTTTGGATCGTGTACGAGACGATATACTAACTGATTAACGTCTAAATCGAATCAAATAGTGCGGAATCCTATTTGATTAACTCGGAAAAAGTATATAATTCAATCGAGTAGACAAATTAACGTGAATTTCGAACGTTACCTTCGAAAAAATCTAGGTTTTTGACGGAAGATGAATAGCAACGAAAGGATCCAAGGGGGAATTTAAGGCGAGAGCATACAGACTTGTAATCAAGTTTGAATCAACAAAAGAGAAGATGGTGAATAGAACCAGAGTTAGGGAAAGTCGGTGTTGGACCAAAAGAACCAATGAGCCAAGATCAGAAAACCTCTAAGTCCCACATGGTATCACAACAACTGCTGAAAGCCTCATCAGTAGTTTGACAAGTGCTGAAGACTTCAACAGCTGAAGATCAAGTGCTGAAGACCTTAACAGCTGAAGAACCAAAGTGCTGAAGTACAACAGCTGAAGAACACAAGTGCTGAAGCTGAAAGACCAAAGTACTGAAGTACAACAGCTGAAGAGTTCACAAGTGCTGAAGATCAACAACTGATGTACAAAGTAAGACAAAGACTGAAGACATCAGCTGATGATATCTACTGAAGTCATCAGCTGATGAAACACCTGAAGGTCAAAGTCTGAAGATCAAGTACTGAAGCCTCAGTAGTTTGTCACAACTGCTGAAGAGTACTTCTTCAGTAGTTGTGATATCAGTAGTTTTATATTTTTATGTTTCAGTAGTTTTGTAAAACGACTGAAGAGCTTGTTCTTCAGTCGTTGTAGTTTCAGTAGTTTTATATTTTGTACTTAACATGCTGATATTTCTCAGTAGTTGTGAACATTTCAGTAGTTTGTTAAGAATTAGTTATTTTTGTATTGGATCTGCCAGTTGTCATTTTCCGTGATAACAGCAGTGACTGTTGCACTCTATATAAGGAGTGACAACCTATTGTAATCAATGAGGAATGTAATTGAATGGAATGAATGATTGATTTGATTAGAAATATTCTACATCTATAACATTCCTAGAAATCAGAAATACATATTCTCTCCCTATAACCGTATGCGATCTTAATGCTTACAAGTATCGATTGCTTGCTACAATTTGTCTAATTCTAGTTTGTATTCCGCTGCTTTGTATTCTGATACATCAAACTTGTGATCACTGATCCTGTCAAATGGTATCAGAGCAGGTTAATCATTGATCGATCTAATAATTGATCATTGAAACTGCTATTCAAGATCTAAGTTTGATTGAATTAGCTTTTGTTTTTGCAAGAAACGGTTATAGAGATTGAATTTTCTGCATTTCTGCTCATTCATCCTGAGATCTTTTCTTGGTTCTCATTGAGTTTGTTGTGGTTTGTCTAAAACTTTTTAAAACTTGAACTAAACTGTTTTTGAACTGAAAATGACCACTCCTTCCAATGATCCTCACAATACTGGTTCCTCAACCAAGCCACCTATGCTGGTTAGGAATGAGTATAACATATGGCAAAGACGTATGCTCCATCACCTGTCTGTTAACAGCGCAGGGTGTTGGACATCAGTGGTACATGGTCCACACAAGCCTATGGTGAATAACCCGGAAACCAATCAAATGGTTCCGAAGAGGAGGGAGCAAATCAGATGAGGATAAGAAGTTGCTTGAGATTGATGCAAAAGCCCATGGAATTCTGGCCATGGCATTGCCCAATGAAATCTATTCTGGGCTAATGCATCATGAAACTGCCCATGACCTCTGGATTGCTTTGAAAGAACAATTTGGAGGAACAGATGAGGTCTTGGCAAATAATAGAGAAATTCTTGCCCAACAATATGAGACATTCTCTCATAGAAAGGGTGAGACACTGACTCAACAATATGAGCGGTTTTCTTGTTTGATCTCTGAACTAAAAATGGTCAAACTTGAATACACCAATATTCAGATGAATAACAGATTTCTCAGATCACTGCCTGAGAGATGGGACACATATACTATTGTCCTACGCTCCAGTGCAAGTTTGGACAAACTATCTCTCACCCAACTCCATGGGAAATTGCTCACTTTTGAGAGAGAGATAGAACAGAAGAGAAAGCTGTCTTCATCTGAAAGCTCACTGAAGACTTTATACAAGGCACACTGCCTTGGTGGGTCATGAGTCAGATATGCTTCATCTGAATGCCAGTATGATGAGCATATTAATTTCTCTTCAAGCACTTCTAATTCTGCATTTGTAAGTGTTGATGGTCAGTTTACTGGGTGTAATAATGACAATCTATGTTCATTATGGATGATCTCAAGGGGATTGCTGATGATGACTTAGAAGAGATGGATATTTTGAGCCAAATGGCCTTGATAAATATCAGATCTCAGAAGTTCTACAAAAGAACTGGAAGAAAATTCCCAGGACTCTCTGGCAAAACCAAAGTTGGTTTTGACAAGAGCAAGTTGAGGTGTCACAAATGCCAACGGCTTGGACACTTTGCAAGAGAGTGTAGATCAACTGGATCTAACTCTACTGCACCCTTTGTGACTTTTCCTGGCAATAGTCAACAACACAGAGGGCAACATCCTGTCACATCTAGTCATCATCCTCAACAACAATCTCCGGCATATTTTGTTCCTCAGGGTCAAATGCCATATCAGTACCCTTGTTATTACATGCCACAGTCAAATCAAGTTCAAGTTCCTATGACACCACAACCTCATGCATTACCAGAACCTCAGCCTTCCCTATCTCATCAACAACCTCAATCTCAACAACACAGCTTCTTCACCCCAGGAGTTGTTGACTGGAGCAGTTTACCAGATGACTTGTCTGGTCATGATCAACTGTTCTCAGGTGCTGGTCAACATGGTGGTGACAGTCCCTTTGGGAATCTAGCTCTTATGGCTTTGGAGTCTGCTGATACTTCATCTTCCAATGCCTCTACACCTCAGGTATCACAGGTATCCTCTGAGGCAAAAGCCAAATTATGTTCTGAACAATGCATAGCAGCATTTGCTTCCATTAGAGAAGCAAATGTAGCTTTAATTAATAAGAACATTGAGCTAGAACAAATTTTTCCAAAAACAAAGCTGAGTTTGAGTTTGTGCTCAAAGATAAAAATGATGAGGTTTATAAACTGAATTGCCAAATAATTGATGATAAGGCTAGAGAAGATGTACTTCTAGAGAAGTACAAAGATCTCAAAGAAACCCTTGCAGTTACCCAGGTCGAGTGTGATAGATGGGTACAATCATGCAAAGGTTTTGAAATGCTTCTTAGTAAGCAATCTGCTTCAAATGTGAAGTTTGGAATTGGCTACAATCACACTGCTCCACCTACAGATTTTACCCCAAGAGCAGAGGTAGAATCTGATGGTGAGAGTGATAACCAATCCATCACATCATGTGATCTACCTTCTGATACAGCACAATCAGAAGTAGCAGTCAGCATCAAGCCCTCTTTGAACCTATCAGCTGATGTTGATGGTCCAAATGCTGACATTCACATGATCAATAAGTTGATCAACTCAGGAGTTAATCCTGAAGGTCCTGAAAGGACTGGAGAGCAGGATTTAACACCTGAAGTTCAAACTTCAACTGCTGTCAGTACTGAAGAGAAGAAAACTGGCAGTAGAAAGAGTTTGAAGACTACTAAAGAGTTGTCAAAAAGCAACCAATGCTTCCAAAGCATTGAAGAACAAGTCTTCTGTTGCTTCACCATCTTTAGTTGATGATCAACCTAAGATGAAGAAGAAACCATGTGAAGTATGTGGTTTGTTCAATCATCTTACAGATGATTGTTGGTACAAAAGAGGTTCCAAACTCAAACAAAAAGAAGAAATTAATGAGAAAATGGTAAAAATGAAAACTGAGTTTGAGACCACATTTGTATCAGCAACATCAATCCTGTAACCCTTAAGTCCTTAAAGAAATCCAAAAAGGAAGGAGTTAAACAGGTGACAGCTGAGGGTGCTCAAAAGAAGAAGGTGCAACATAGGACCTTATCTAACTCCACTAGTAATGTGTCTGATGAGCTGAAAGCTTTATCACAAAATCAGACACAGCTGGTGATGATGGTACACATCTGTTGGGTAGAGTTAACCAACTAGATTCTCCTATGTTGAAACCACAGAAAAGGAGGTCTAAGCCAAAGGACTCCTCTTCTACACCATCTTCTTCTTCTCAGGCTGTTGTTACAAATAACATGTTAGTTTACCATCTATTGATGAGACCAGGCCCAAAACCAAAAAGGTTTGGGTCTCTAAAACTAACTGATTGTTTATTATTGCAGGGTTCTTCAACATGCCAAAGTAGCATCTGGTATGTAGACAGTGGGGGATCTATGCACATGACTGGGAACATCTCTCTTCTTCATGACTACTCTCAAGGAAAGAAGGGATTTGTCTCTTTTGGCAATGATGCTAGGGGTTACATCATCGGTAAGGCTTTGTCTCCAATGGAGAAATCAAATTTGATGATGTTAATCATGTGGAAAATCTCAAGTACAACCTCTTGAGTGTCAGTCAAATGTGTGATAAAGGCCATGTTGCCCTTTTCACAAGTCAAAACTGTAGGATTCTGTCATCCAAAGTTTTGCACTTGATTGACAAGGTGTTGGATGATCACACTCTCCTGAAAGCCAACAGGACAGGAAGAGTGTATGCCTTAGATCTCTCTAAGAAGATAGATCTCAAAGGCAATCCTTGCCTATTTTCCAAAGCCTCTTCTCAAGAATCTAAACTGTGGCACAGGAGGCTTGGTCATGTTAATCTCAAAAACATGAATCAGCTTAGCCACAATAGTTTAGTCAGAGGCTTACCATAAAGGAGTTCCACTGTGATGAAACTGCACTGCTTTTTTAAAAGGAAAACAGCACAAGGTCTCATTTCCTCCTATTGAAGTGTCCAAGTCCACTGCCTGCTTGCAATTACTGCATATGGATCTATTTGGTCCTGTGAGAGTAATGAGCATGGCAAAGAAGAAATACTGTCTGGTAATTGTGGATGATTACTCCAGATTTGTATGGACTTTCTTTCTACATTCAAAGGATGAGGCTGCTCAGAAGATTATCCACTTTGTGCTGTACATTGAGAAGCAGTATTCCCTTCCAGTCAAGTGTATTAGGAGTGATAATGGAACTGAGTTCAGAAATCATACACTTGATGACTTCTATCTTTCAAAGGGAATCAAAAGGCAGTTCAGCATTCCAAGGACTCCAGAACAAAATGGAGTAGTGGAGAGAAAGAACAGGACCCTCATTGAAGCTGCAAGGTCCATGCTGGCTGACTCAGGTTTGCCATTGACCTTTTGGGCCGAAGCTGTCAACACAGCTTGTTATGTGCAAAATAGAGTTTTAGTAAATCAGAGGTTGATGAAGACTCCATATGAAGTTCTCCATCATTTGGCTCCTCTGATTTCATTTTTCAAAGCATTTGGGTGTCCCTGTTTTATTCTCAACACAAAGGATCAACTCCACAATTTGATCCTAAGGTGGATGCAGGATACTTTGTTGGTTATTCATCTACTTGCAAGGCATACAGAGTCTTCAACTGCAGAACAAAGATGGTTGAAGAAACTCTACATGTTAAGTTTAATGAATCTCCAAAGGACAAGATTCCACAAAGTCCTGTGGAGTTATTTGATTTGGACATACTGCAATATGTTCCTTATCAAACTCCTGCTGTTGCTCCTGTCAACAGTTCACCACCTGGTGGTACTGCTGATGATGATGATGATTGCAGTACTCACCTCTTCAGGTTTAGTGATCAGCTGCCTGACTCAGCTAGACCTGATGTTCCTGTAGCTCCAGTAGCACCATCCACAACAAATGCTGATGAGATTTCTTCGAATTCAACTTCCTTTGAATTACATCCACTGATTGGTTTCAAGGAAATGATTCACCATCACCATCTGTTGCTGCTGAACCGGCTACAAACACTTGCACAGATCTCATTGTGTATCAAGATCTGAAGAATCACCCTATGTCTCAAATCATTGGTGATATCACTGCTGGAGTATCAACAAGAAGTCAATTGTCAATTTCTGCTTCTATGCTCTCTTCATCAGTCAGCAAGAGCCAAAGAATTATCACATTGCTTTAAAGGACAATGGATGGGTTGATGCCATGCAGCTTGAGCTTCTTCAGTTCAAGAAACAGCAAGTGTGGGAACTGGTTCCTCTACCTCCAGGTAAGTGTGCAATAGGCACTAAATGGGTGTTTAAACAAAACTGATGAAAATGGGCTTATTGTTAAGAACAAGGCCAGACTGGTTGTTCAGGGGTTTGCACAAGAAGAAGGTATTGATTATGATGAAACCTTTGCCCCTGTAGCCAGACTGGAAGCAATTCGATTGTTTTTAGCTTATGCTGCTTATCAAAACCTTAAAGTCTTTCAAATGGATGTCAAAAGTGCATTTTTGTATGGAAAAGTTAAAGAAGAGGTTTATGTATGTCAACCTCCAGGCTTTGAGGACAATAAACATCCTAATTGGGTGTATAAGCTTGATAAAGCTCTTTATGGGTTAAAACAAGCTCCCAGAGCCTGGTATGAGACATTATCAAACTTTCTTCTGGAAAAAATTTCACTAGAGGCTCCATAGACAAGACTTTTTTATTAAGAAAGCTGGGCAGCATAATCTACTTGTTCAAATTTATGTAGATGATATCATTTTTGCATCCTCTGATCCAAAGTTGTGTGATGCCTTTACAAAGTTGATGCAACAGAAGTTTGAAATGAGTGCCATGGGAGAATTACAGTTCTTTCTGGGGTTGCAAATCAAACAAAAGGCTGATGGAATTTTTATTCATCAGTCCAAATATACAAAAGATCTTTTGCAAAAGTTTGATTTACAAAACTGTAAGCCTGTTCTACTCCCATGAGCAGCACCACACAACTGGACTCAGATCAGAAAGGTAAAGTGGTTGATGAAACACTTTACAGATGTATGATGGGTCCTTGATGTATTTAACAGCTTCTAGACCAGATATTATGTTTGCTACATGTGTTTGTGCTAGATTTCAGGCTGCACCTAAGAGTCTCATCTGATTGCAGTCAAGAGGATCTTTAGATATCTGCAAGGCACTCCATCTCTAGGTTTATGGTATTCTACCGGACATTCTGGTAAATTAGTTGCTTTTTCTGACAGTGACTATGCAGGGTGTAAGTTGACCAGGAAATCAACTTCTGGTGGATGTCAATTCCTAGGCAACTGCTTGATTTCTTGGCAGAGCAAGAAACAGACCTCAGTTGCTACATCCACTGCTGAAGCAGAGTACATTGCTGCTGCAAGCTGTACATCTCAGGTACTCTGGCTTCAAAACCAACTTTTGGATTATGGCATTACAGAGACTAAGACTCCATTGTTAATGGATAGTGCTTCAGCTCTTTGCATTGTCAAAAATCCAGTCCAGCACTCTAGGACCAAACATATAGAGATCAGACATCATTTTAAAGGGATTGTTTTGAAAAAGGTCTGATTGATCCTAAGTTTGTGCCTAGTGCTGATGAGCTTGCAGACATTTTTACTAAGCCTTTGGATAGTTCAACTTTCCAAAACCTGGTGTTAAGGCTTGGTATGCTGCAGCTAGAATAAGTGACAACTACTGATGATCTTAGTAATTCATACTGATGATCATGAGTACCTATGTCACATATAAGTACTGATGAGCTCTTTTAACCTCAGTAGTTTTTATAACTACTGAAGGCTAAATGTCTCACAAGTACTGAAGTACTTCATCTGTTCTAAACTACTGATGTAGTTACAACTACTGATGCAGTTGCAACTACTGCAATCAGTAAAAACAGATAAGTACTGATGTCCTATGAAACAACTGAAATCAGCCAAAAGACTGATGAATGTGTTGAGGACAGTTTGAAACAGCTGAAAAGCTAAGAATTGACGAAAATAGCTGAAGAGAACTTTCTCTTCAGTCGTTTGTACAACTGCTGTTTCATTTTAAACAACTGAAGCAAAACCACGTCTTCAGTAGTTTTATAACTACTGATGACTAATACCAAGTCTTCAGTTGTTTACAACAGCTGATGACAAAACCACTGTCTTCAGTAGTTTCATAACTACTGATGACAAACACCAAGTCCTCAGTTGTTTCAATCCTCTGAAGTCAAAACCATGGTCTTCAGTAGTTTTCTAAACTACTGATGCCTAACACCACGACTTCAGCTGTTTCAACGTCTGAAAGGATAATACCATGTCAACGGTCGTTTAAAACTACTGATGACTAACACCACATCCTTCAGTCGTTTCCTTACCCGTACCCTATAAATACCCCTAACCTGAGCTCTCCATGCTTCATCTTCTTCAAACCTAACGTTCCTCTCCAAACTTCCTCTTCTCCATGGCGTCTATGCAAATTAAACCGCGACACAACTGTGTTGCCTACCTCACAAATCGCCGATCTGGACTAAGTTCGATACTGCTATCGATCTTATGGTTCAGTCCCAATACAACACGGCATTCCTTCTGAACCCCGTCTTACATGCCGAATCCTTGAACCAATTTTGGATGAACGTTACTGTTACCACTGAGGAGAGCAACACACCATCCCTCCGGTCAGTCGTCAACAACAACGAAGTAGTCATTACTCCTGCAACAATCCGTAAAATTCTTCAACTGAATGATGCTACTTCTCCTGCTGGATATCCGAAGGGCACCATAGATCTATCCTTTGCTCAGCATGGATATCAAGGCGATCTCAGTGCAACCACCATCATGAAGAAACACTTTAATGACGCTGTGCGCCTGATTTTTCACATGGTAAATGTATGTTTGGCCCCTAAGACGTCGTCTTGGGATCAAATGTCCACCAAATGGCAGCAGTACTGTATTCTATCCTTGAGCAACAACCACTAACTTTTCAGAATTAATATTTTCAGAGCTCAAAGATATGGCTCAAAATTAACTGCCACCGTTGGACTATACTCTATCCACGTTTCATAATGGCCATTATTACAGACCAGCTTAATGCTGAGGGACTTGTTGGCTTGGGAGTCCCTGCTACGGCTGTTCTGCCGGAAGTATACTCCCGGCACAACTCTGACCGGACACTAAAAATGGCTGCCAAGCTGCGAAAACCCACGCAGCTGGAACCCACAGCCACCACCTCCAACTCCAAAGTCCCCACCAAACCCACCAACAAGAAACCCAAAATGGCTACTCAGGGAATTGAGTCCCCTGAGGATGCCCCTGCAACACAAACGCAGGATATATCCACTAGTCCAAACCCCCTAGTGGATACAATGACTCCTCCAGCCACAGCCGCTCAGGCTTCCTCTCAACAGGAGCCTGCAGCAACCCAAGGGGCACCTACTAATCTGGGATCTTACTCACTTGAGGAGATTGCCATTGAAGAGCACCATCCACCCCAGGCACACTGCTTCTATCCCTCACCCCAAACAACCGCCCCTCACAGCCCAACTTTAATAGTTGCACAAGTGCTGACTCAATTGCACTCCTCACCCCCTCCCCAGAAACCACTTACTACTGGCATACCTCTACAATTGAGGGGGAGGAACACAGTGCACCTGAGAACCCACAGCACAGGGGTTTCCCAATTCTATCTCCTGGTGTAGACAAGGAGCTTAGAATATCTAGTGAGGCTGCCACCTCCTCTGACTCAGCACATGACCAGAGTGAGGCTGGTAACATTGCTAAGACCTCCCTAGAGGCAACAGCTGATGATGGACATTGTCCTGAGGCTGGAAGTCCCCAGTACCAAGCACAAGGGGCACATGCACCAACTGGTCTACACCCAGTGCATGTAAATCCTGCTCTAAGCAGAGGTCAGCTGATTCAGCTTCGGCTGATGACCTGGGCTTCTTCTATGATGTTCTTGCCCAGAACACAATCCTGGAAGAGAAAGTCAGTAGGCTGCAAAACCTACTTGACCAACTCTCCAAGGAGAAAGACCATCTGCTTCTATCCACCCACAGATGGCACCTTCCCTTGAAGGTTTCCTAAACACAGAGCCACCCCAAAATCACCACCTGCCTCTGCTTCAGGCCCTACTTCTCAGGAACAGAACCCTCCTGAGCAAATAGGTGCTGTACTCCAAAATTCCCTCCCTCTCATCACACCCATAATCACTGATATAGTGATCAAAGCCCTTGATGAGAGGCTTTCCTTCACATTACAGCCCTTGGTTGATGCTGCTGCCCAAAAGACTCTTTCTGCGGTACAAACCCCTTCCTCCAATGCAACCAAAAAGGGGGAGAGTACTGCAGTGAAAGAAGGAAGAGGAAAAGATCCGAGGAAAAGGAAGAGAAGCAAGTCCAAGAGGAGGAAAAAAAAGCAACCTCTGCTCACTTACAAGAGAAAGAGAAGTGCTGATGATCACACTGCTGAAGACAAATCCTTGGAGGAGCTGGTCAAAGAAGCTGACACCACACACAGCCGCTCCATGGATAAAATAATTGAACAACTCTTCAGGCAGGGGTTTGACACAGCCACACTGGATAGTGAGATCAGAAGGTTAGAAGTACAAGAGATACAAACCCGATGGGCAGGGTATGATGCTCTTGAGAAGAGAGGTTGGAAATAATGATCCGCTTTATTGCAAAATACTTAGGAAGATCATTAATGGAGATCCGCGCATGGACCAGGGACAGCATTCTGGCTATAGCCACCAGAATCTGTCTGTCTGAGCAATTCAACAAAGGGATTATTGTGGAAGCCCTTGATGAGGCTGGGGCTGGTAAAAGGTTAGAGATGGCTAAACTCACAAAGGCGAAGCTAACTACAAGGATGCTAGATCAACCTTCCCTTCCACCCACTCAAACAGATCCTATCCCTCAAATCTCCCAACCAACCTCTAAGCCAAAATCCAAACATCCTCATTCTTCAAAACCAATTCCTTCACCAACCCAACCATCATCCAGTGATGTACCCAGAAGGAGGAGAAGGGTGCTGAGGATGGAAGAAGAAGAAGAAGAAGAGGATGAAGATGATAGTCTGCCACTCTCTGCTGTTCTGAAGCTACCAAAACCCCGAAGTCAACCCATGATCACACCTGACTCTCAAAGGGAAGGTCAGAGTCAAGATAGAAGAAGAAGAACAGCAGAAACAGCACGATGAGCAACTGTTGAAGATGGTTGACAAGGAATTTCCTCAGTCATCATCTATTCAAGCCATGAAAGGGCATGCTCAAAGGCTGTACACTCTCAGGCACACCTTTCAGTATCAGAAGGAGAGAGTGAGAGTATGGCCAGACCCCAGGGTGAGTTCTAGAATCCATAAAAGAACTATCCCACACAGATACAACGGCCAAGTACGAAAAACAATAGAGTCTACCATCATGTTGGCCGTTGTAGTCTCACCTTGGAAATCATTGATGAATTCAAGAAAGCTCACCAAGCAAAGAAGACCCTCAAGCCTTACTAGAAAACAAGATGATTAAGAAGGGGTTGTTATATAAAAAGCTTGAAGACATCCAAAAGAATGATCACTCCAGTTACTCCTTGAAGGCAACCATCCTGATGAATTTGTATATAGGGAGGTAACTACGGTGGAGCTGAAAAATGGCAGGACCATGAAGTACTTATCAGAGTACTATGGTCCAGAGTTCTTCTTCGAAGGAGGAGCAGAAGAACTCTCTCAGGAGGAACAAGTTGTTCTCCTTGAGGCCTATGTTCGTGAGTCATACAGACTCATTATGGGGAAGTAAATCTCATGAATGGGATAACAACTCTGTGTCCAGTTCCCCAAAACAGAGTTCCCATTCATACTCTGCCAAACAAATATTTGAGATTTCTTCCCAGGCCGGAGCTTACAT
The DNA here is from genome assembly GCA_025506515.1 of Flaveria trinervia. Classification (NCBI taxonomy): domain Eukaryota; kingdom Viridiplantae; phylum Streptophyta; class Magnoliopsida; order Asterales; family Asteraceae; genus Flaveria; species Flaveria trinervia. Next base: position 66,301,002 of record CM046444.1, on the reverse strand, counting down.
GGGTCATCTTCTCTACTGATCAAGAAGGAAAAAGACCAACATTTTGCCATCAATAAGTGGGAGAATAAATAAGTTAGAGGTTTTGGCTGCATTGGTTCAGGGGGAGTTTGTTGGACCAAAAGAACCATGAGCCAAGATCAGAAAACCTCTAAGTCCCACATGGTATCACAACAACTGCTGAAAGCCTCATCAGTAGTTTGACAAGTGCTGAAGACTTCAACAGCTGAAGATCAAGTGCTGAAGACCTTAACAGCTGAAGAACCAAAGTGCTGAAGTACAACAGCTGAAGAACACAAGTCTGAAGCTGAAAGACCAAAGTACTGAAGTACAACAGCTGAAGAGTTCACAAGTGCTGAAGATCAACAACTGATGTACAAAGTCTGAAGACAAAGACTGAAGACATCAGCTGATGATATCTACTGAAGTCATCAGCTGATGAAACACCTGAAGGTCAAAGTCTGAAGATCAAGTACTGAAGCCTCAGTAGTTTGTCACAACTGCTGAAGAGTACTTCTTCAGTAGTTCTGATATCAGTAGTTTTATATTTTTTGTTTCAGTAGTTTTGTAAAACGACTGAAGAGCTTGTTCTTCAGTCGTTGTAGTTTCTGTAGTTTTATATTTTGTACTTAACATGCTGATATGTTCTCAGTAGTTGTGAACATTTCAGTAGTTTGTTAAGAATTAGTTATTTTTGTATTGGATCTGCCAGTTGTCACTTTCCGTGATAACAGCAGTGACTGTTGCACTCTATATAAGGAGTGACAACCTATTGTAATCATGAGGAATGAGTAATTGAATGGAATGAATGATTGATTTGATTAGAAATATTCTACATCTATAAACATTCCTAGAAATCAGAAATACATATTCTCTCCCCATAACCGTATGCGATCTTAATGCTTACAAGTATCGATTGCTTGCTACAATTTGTCTAATTCTAGTTTGTATTCCGCTGCTTTGTATTCTGATACATCAAACTTGTGATCTCTGATCCTGTCAGTCGGTAACAAAAGTGTAATAGATTTAGATTTTTTTTTCACTAGCGTATTATAATACATCCAATTTATTTTATATTTTTTATACATACATATAAATACTTAAAAGAAAGAGACAATAAAATGTGTAAATAACATAAATGATGTTTGGATCGTGTACAAGACGATATACTAACTGATTAACGTGTAAACCGAATCAAATAGTGCGGAATCCTATTTGATTGGCGATCCAATCAGTGAGAACGCACGTAGAAACAATTATGTAATGAATCTAACGTTAAGAATCGATTAGGAATCGATCTATGAACTTGGAGTATGATCTTAGAGGTCTCTGGACGGCTAGGGTACGTCTAGAGTCGAAGTGTATTCAATGCTTACGTTTTTTCACGAATTAGGTGGTATTATAGGTTAGGGTTACTCATTCGAGCGACTAAACCATTTGCATGGTTCATTCGTGCGATTGAGTCATGCGGTGATCCATTCGCATGACTGAGTGTTCAGTCGTGCGACTGAGTCAGTCGCATAAGTTGTTCAGGCGTATGGACTATTTAGGCGCATGGACACTCAGTCGCATGGTCATTCGGACGCATGACCACTGTTGGGGCGCATGGTCCGTCGGACGCATGAGAACTTCACTAAACCAAGTTGAATGTATTCATTATTATAACATTATGTATATCAATTCAAACAATCACAAACCTATATAATCTAGTCAATATGCGTTACACAACTCATTAATAAAATATTAAACATTATAAATCACAACTAAACATTCTCATTTCCTTAAGTACCCAAGCATTACATAAGTGTAAGACATTCAAGACATGTTACATTAAGATCCGAATCTAGGTACATATGTATCAACAAACTCCCCCTTGGACCTAGATTTATCTATCGTCTTACCTTCTTCATAACCTCCTTGTACTTCTTGTACTTTTCCTCTCTTGCGACTCCTGCATGTATTTCAAATGCAAAGCAGAGCTGTATCACATTTTGGAATTGGAGGGCTTGTACAATATCCTGCGTGTCATAGAACAGTGGCCACTTGTATATAGTGTAGACATCGTCAGCTGACAAGTTGGTAAGCCACATCGGGTCGAATACCCTGATAGTATCCATTCTGCCCTCTTTGTTCAGAACTATGACAGCTTCCCATGTTCTCCAATCATAGTACCACCATTTGAAGTGATGAGTGAAGTCCTGTGGCATCTCCCGTAGAGGGATCTTTGACATTACTCGTGAAGGACTCCACTTCAGCACTATCTTTGGTTTTCCAGTTATGGGATCAACTTTAGACCGTCTGATAACCTCGTAGGTTGTGAGGTTTGAAGTTTACCCACCTGGTGTGGTACTCTTTCTTCAAAGCAGCCTCAAACCAGCCTGACATCTTTCTCGGGTCAGCTATAACAACTTCAGTTCTGGTGAGCTCAAAACAGGTAGAGACTTTAGATCATGCGGAAATCTAAAGTACTCAATACCTTTCTATCTCTTCACCGCGTATACATTAAGATCATCAAAATGGGCCCACGTGATAATCTTGCCTGGCACCTTGTGATGTTTCTTCACATTGTAGAGCTTGGTGTAGACATTCTGTTTAGGAGCAGTGCGTTAGGCTCGGATCTCTTCAAAACAAGCAGTCCATTCAGCCTTTTTGATATCAACATCGGTGTTTGAGGCTGGGCTTGTTCTTCAACCTTCTCAGACTCTTGCTCCATCTTATCTAATATCTCAAATGTATCACCGACCAGGGAGTCACCTAGATTGGGGACCACATTTCCCTCTTTGTCAGCATACTCGAGATAGTGCTCTACAGTGACGTCCTCGATCTCTATCTCATCAATATCGTTCAGCTCATTGTCACTGGTTTCTTCAAAAGTTGGAGCGTCCTTGACAATCTCATCGGCATTGAGTTTGAACATTTTAGCAATCAGCTGATATGCTTTCACCCGAATCGGTTCGGGCCTCTCCTTTCGACTAAGGGCATCCGTCACCACATTGGCTTTGTTCGGATGGTAGTGGATCTCGCAATCATAGTCCTTTATAAGCTCCAATCATCTTCTTTGTCTCATGTTCAGGTCCTTCTGCTCAAGAAGTACTTCAAGCTCTTGTGGTTAGTGAAAATGCCTCCAAATCTTTAATGCAAAGACCACGGCTGCCAGCTCCAAGTCATGAGTAGGGTAATTGACCTCATGAACTTTCAATTGTCAGGATGCATATGTTATGACCTTCCCTCTTTGCATTAACACGCACCCCAACCCCGAGTAGGAAGCATCCGAATAAACCACCAGATCTTCACTTCCATCGGGTAATGACAGAACAGGAGCTTGAGTCAATCTCGCCTTCAATTCTTCGAATGCCTTCTCTTAAGCTTGAACCCATATGAACTTCACATATTTTCGGGCCAACTTGGTTAGTGGAGAAGCAATCTTGGAAAAGTCTTGGATGAATATTCTGTAGTAGCCCGCCAAACCCAAGAAACTACGAATCTCGGATGGCATCTTCGGTGACTTCCATTGCATAACCGCCTCCACCTTTGCCGGGTCCACCATGATCCCGTCGGGATTCACCACATGAACCAAGAATTGAACTTCACGCAACCAAAATGCACACTTGGAGAATTTGGCGTACAGCTTCTCCTTTCTCAACGTTTCCAAAACCTCCCGAATGTGACCGACATGCTCATCCTCGCTTTTCGAATAATTAGGATATCATCAATGAACACAATCATGATTTATCCAGCATCGGCCGACACACCCAATTCATCGGATCCATAAAAGCAGCTGGCGCGTTGGTCAAACCAAAAGACATGACAAGAAACTCGTAGTGACCGTAGCGCGTGCGAAAAGCTATTTTAGGGATATCTAACTCCTTCACTTTCAACTGATGGTAACCAGATCGAAGGTCGATCCTCGAGAACCAACTGGCACCTTGGAGTTGATCAAACAGGTCATCAATTCTTGGTAAGGGGTAGCGGTTCTTTACGGTCAACTTATTCAACTCACGGTAGTCAATACACATCCTCATATTACCGTCTTTCTTCTTCACAAACAGGACCGGAGCCCCCAAGGAGAGATACTCGGTCTAATGAACCCCTTGTCAAGCAGCTCTTGCAACTGCTCCATCAACTTTTTCATTTCTGTCGGAGCCAAACGATACGGTGCCTTGGAAACAGGTTGGGCACCCGGTATCAAGTCAATCTGGAACTCGATCTCACGGTTAGGTGGCACTCCTGGTAAGTCTTCTGGGAACACGTCTGGAAAGTCACACATAATTGAATCATCAGATAGTGGTGTTGATGTATCCATATCCTTTACATAGGCCAAGTAGGCACTACATCCACGCCTTATACACTTTCCCGCCACCGCCATCGAGATTACTGTCGGAATCGTAGTAACCCGATCACCATAAACCGTTACCAATTTCCCGTCAGGCGTTGTTACCAAATTATCTTCTTGCGACACACAATGTTCACCTTGAAGTCCGCCAACCAATCCATCCCAAGAACCAATCGAACCACCTAAGTCATCACAACGGTCTAACAGGAAACTTATGACCTTCTAGTTCCACATCACAGTTCTCTATCATCTCAGAGATCCTGGTAGACTTACCTATGGCAGTTCCTACATCAAAGGGAGCATCAACACATCTACTACTAATAGGCAGCTTAGCACAGAAAGCAGCAGAAATAAAACTTTTACTGGCACCCGAATCAAATAACACATAAGCTAAAGTTTGGTTCACCAGAAACGTACCGGACACAACATCAAGGTCCATCCTAGCCTCCTCCTGTGTCATTGTGAATGCCCTAGCGCTTGCCCTTGGTCTTTCACCTCCCGTTTTCTTTGCCCCAGAACCCTCGGCCCTTGGCTTCTTACAATCCCTATTCATGCGACCCTCTCACCACAGTTAAAGCACCGGGCCGTACGACAATCCCTGGCCATGTGCCCCGCCTTCCCACATTTAAAGCACAAGTTCAACCCAAACCTACATTCCCCACTATGCTCTATCCCACACCTACCACACTTCTTCGTACTCGCACCCGACGTGACCACATGGCAGTCGTCCACCCGTGCCTTCTTTTTACCCGTCGAGGCATCACCCCGACCAAATCTCTTCCCATTCCAGTTTCTATCACCTCCACCCTTCCGACTACCTTCAGCCACCACCACTACACCCCTTTCGTCATATAACCTTCCTGCCAAAACCACTGCCGACCTAAACGTGCTTGGTCGGGCAGCAATCATGTGCCTACGAATATCCACTGGCAATCCCTGAATGTACCTCTTGATCTTTCGAGACAGAGGTGTCACCTGATCCGGAACCAGACATGCCATTTCGTTAAATTTGGTGGTGTACTATTGGTGTGTCATCGTTCTCGCCTCCAGTTGCAGAAACTCCCTCTCGACCTTGTCCATTTCTTGGTGAGGACAAAACTCCTCGATCACCAACTTCTTCAACTCCGACAATCTCATTCTTCCAATGGCCCTGCTACCCTGGGCTTGGACTATATTGTCCCACCAGCACAGAGCCGAGTCCATAAAAGAGTGGGTAGCGAACTTAACTTTTTGGTCCTCTTGGCACTCGCTGATATCAAGTGTAGCCTCCATTCCCTCACCCACCGATGAGCAGCAACAGCAGTGCCGTTACCATCAAAAGTAGGGGGCTTGCACCTCATAAACACCCCGTAGTTACAGCCTCGTACCGCCTCCTGCACAGGCTCTGCTTCTTCTTCTTCTTCTTCTTTGTCATCAGACAGAATCGTCTCAGTCTCGGGCTGTCTTCTTTCGCCCGTAGGTCCACTCCTTTTCCTTCTCTCCCCTTCTCTAACTGCCTTTATCACTTCAGTCACCACAGACGGTAGGATCGTCTGCATGACTTGATGCACTTCCTCCACAACTGCCTCCTTCACTGAGGCTCTCAGGTTAGCACTCTCATCTCCGCCCTCCGGATGAGGGGTTTCTGGTTCTTCATGAACCACCTTTTTGGCCCTAGGCCTTCCTCTCGTAACCCGTGGTTCAGCATCACGTCCGCCACCACGCGAAGCTTTAGATGATCTACCACCAGCCATCCTCTAACTCACACTAAAAGATTTAAACACTAATACGGTCATTCAAGGAAACGGCTCAGTCTATGGCAAGTATAGTAAGTCCCTAATTACAGTGGCCAGTTGTGATTAGCCACTTACTTTACTCTTCATACCCCAAACATTACCTGTCCTGACTACATCAGTATTTAAATCTACATACAACACATAACCACATACCATGCACACGTAATATGGTTAACTTTACAGAAATACCTGATGGCACGCAGCTACTCAGATTGGCATCATTTTCCATTCCGTCCCCTTTTCAGTTTAAGTTAAGGTTTATTTTGAAAATTTACCCATTTCACTTAAACTTTGGCTCTGATACCAACTTGTAAGGCCCTGTTTCCAGGACGCTTACAACTGGTCAACCATTGCACATAAAACATACATTTACAGTTATTTTAAATAAACATTCGCAGGCGACACATTCAAAAATGGCATTTCATTTCATCATAAAAACTTTTGCAAAATAATGCATCGTTTGTCGGTTACAAAATTACATTGTTGTATTACATCACAAAAGCTTTATATAAATGGATGCCATTCAAAAGATCTTAGCAGCTGCCTCGTGCCATCCTCAGCAACATTACCTGCCAACTGGAAACACATAAAAGTCAGCGTTGCTGAGTGAATTCTAGTTTTATAATAAAACATACTTTTCTTTCGTAAAACCATCCTTTCTCTTAAAATCATATTATACTTTACATTCGTTCTTGATCATACATCGTACGTACATACAGATAATATCATTATTATCTTCGTTATTCTTTCGTTCATACTTTCATTCATACATCATTTCATTCATTACTTTCATCATGCCCATGAACTTTACCCTTCATGCTCATGATACTGTGCCTAAGCCTATAAAAGACTTCATCGGTGGTGCCCAGCACCAAGTGGTCACAGTACCTAAGGTAAAGTTCAGGTATACCATTGTCATATGCTATGCCCTTCATGCTCATGATACTAGACCTAAGCCTATAAAAGACCTTCATCGGTAGTGCCCAGCACCAAGTGGTCACAGTACCTAAGGCACACAACAATGGTTCATCCATATGGTCAATCACAAAGAAAGACCCCAATGTGCATCCTTTGGGGTAGCTAACCCGCACACCGTTGAGCTAACACCTACAATGGGTGTGCACCTCAATACATTTGCTTGCAAGCCTTTCTTACATTCATTCATTCATTCATTAATGCGTGCACTCATCATCATGTTCCTCTTTCATTATCACTTTACGTTACGTAATACTTCGTTGTTTCATTATTATAACACGTAAAGTCATGGGAAAGATAAACATACATCATCATAAGGAACATAAACATATCATTCAGTCATCATCATTGTTGATACATGTGTCCCTAGTTTCTGATCTTAATGTAATATCTTTGTATTGTCTTACGCTTATGTAAATGTAATAGTTGGGTACTTAATGAAATACAAGTGTTTGGTTGTGTTTATAATGTTTAATGTTTCATTAATGAGTTGTTTAACGCATATTGACTTGATTATATAGGTTTGTGATTGTTTGAATTGTTATGCATAATGTTATAATATTGAATACATTCAAACTTAGTGAAGTGAAGTTCTCATGCGTCCGACTGGACCATGCGCCCCAACAGTGGTCATGCGTCCGAATGGCCATGCGACTGAGTGTCCTTGCGCCTAAATAGTTCATACGCCTGAACAACTTCATGCGTCTGACTCAGTCGCACGACTGAACACTCAGTTATGCGAATGGATCAACCGCATGGCTCAATCGCACAAATGAACCATGCTAATGGTTCAGTCACCCGAATGAGCAACCCTAACCTATAAATACCACCTAATTCGTGAAAAAAAACGTAAGCATTCAATCCACTTCGACTCTAGACATACCCTAGCCGTCCAGAAGCCTCTAAGTTCGTACCCCAAGTTCATAGAACGCTGTAGATGATTCCTAATCGATTCTTGACGTTAGATTCAATACGTTATTGTCTTTACGTGTGTTCTCACTAATTGGATCACCAATCAAATAGGATTCCGCATTATTTGGTTTGGTTTAACACGTTAATCAATTGGTGTTTGTTTAAATACCAAATCCTAACAAGTGGTATCAGAGCTTTGGCTCTTGATTACGTGTTGATTCAATAGTTTTGACACAAAATTGTGTTTTTGCATCAAAAAACACAATCCTTTTGTGACTAACGGAGTCTTTGACGTTTTCTGATCGAAAAGTGTAGTTTTTCCGGCATACGACTGTTAGGGTTTGGTAAAATTCGAGTTTTTACGGACAAAACAAGTTTAACCTATGAATTATCAAACTTTAGCAAGTTCAGTCGCACGATTGGCTCAATTGCATGACTGAGTTCATTCGCATTCTTCAACCGCACGATTGGACTCATTCGTACCCTCATTCGTACGACTGAGATCTTCATTTAGACTGCTCTACCGCATTAGTTCATTCGGACGACTGACTCATCTGCATTTGTTTAGTCGCACGATTAAACCATCCGCACTTGTTCAATCGCCCGAATAAGCCAATCGCATACCTTCTTTCGCATTCATCAACAGTTTGTTAAACAGTAAAGTTAAGTGAAATGGAGGATCAGTTTTCAGCATACACAGCTAGTAGAGATACTCGTATCCAGAATCTACTGTTGTTGGAGAACGAAGTAGGAATTCACAATAAACCCCGAAGCTTATCACGTTAGACGACTACCCACAATGGAAGCAACGTTTCGAAATCTACTTAAATGGAGTGGATACAAATTGTGGGAGGCAATAGAGTCGGGGTACAGCATACCAGTAGGAGATGAAGGAGTAAAACTTACTCTAAGTGGCATGTCGGATGCACAGAAGGTAAAACACAACACTGAGAAGAAAGTCTACGCTTTGCTTACTCAGTCTATTCCAAAGGATATTTTCCATCAGTATTCGGAGTATACTCAAGCAAAGAAACTTTGGGATGCGTTGGAGAAGAGGTATGACGGAAATGCCTCTCTGAAGACCATCAAGGCAAAAGCCTTGAAGAAGGATTTTGACAACTTCTCTTCTATGGGAAAAGAAAGCCTTGATGATGTGATTGATAGATTCTACCACTTGATGAGTGAGATGCACACTCATGGAGTGGTTACTTCGATGGAGGATAAGGTATCCAACTTTGCTGATAGATTACCAGATAAATGGGCTTCGTTTGTTTCAAATCTCAAACAGAATGGAATGCTCTTCAAGTTAGATATAAATGACTTCATTATGGAAACTGAGAGAAGAGGAGCTTAGGATGAAGTATCGAGCGCAAAAGGCTAACTACGATAAGAATCCTGCACTCTATAATGCTACTCCTTCAGTCAAGACATCTGGAGCACCACTGCAAACCGCCTTCATCTCAAGCGCAACAGTTCCAGCACAACCCTCAACCTCAGGATCCGAAATTTCAGGGTCGTTTAGCACCCAATATATGATACCTGAAGCTAATGCAACAAAGCTTAAAACCGACAACCTCGGAAATGTAACTGTGGAGGTGGCCAGAGAACATATGGAGCTTTTAGCTGCGGTGGTTCAATCCTACGATGGATTAATTGCTGGAAAGATAGGTAACTGCCACCTGGCAGATGAAGATTATGAGCAGGTGGATGAAATGGAGTTGGAACGTATGGACATAATGTGGGGTCTAGCAAGTGCTGTCCGACGAGCTAAAAAGTTTCTCAAAACGACCACATAGAACTTGGTTGCAACAAAAGACACAACCTTTGGGTTTGATAAGTCAAAGGTTACATGTTTCAACTATGGTGAGAAGGGACACTTCAAGAGGGAGTGTATAAAACCAAAGAAGACAGGTAATGGCAATCCCTTCTCGTCATTTAATCGTCTGGACAACACCATATCTAGTAGTTCTAACTCATCAAATAAGGATCCAAAAGCCTTAACCGCTAATGAGGATGAAGGACATGACTGGAGCTTTCGGTTCGTCTCACCAGGAGAGTCCAATATAGCTAGTGTGGAGGATATTAATGACGATCCCGCAAGTGAGAGAAATATAACAGTAGAGCTCGCGATGTCAAATTCTGAAGACACTGCAGATGTGGTCAACCACCTGCCTGAAGAAGAAAAATCTGCATCATCACCTGAATCACTAGAACCAGAGACTACCGAGTCAGCACTCATGGCTGATTCTTCTTCAACATCTCAGGTAAGTACTACTGACCAACTGTTTAATAATCATGCTTGCTTAGAATATAATAAATTCAGAGAATTTATAGATTCAAAATTTACTAGGTTATTAAATCATAGTGATAGCTTAGTAAAGGACCTGGAATTGTGCACGGAGGCAAATAGAGTGTTAAAACAAAACGAACACAGTTACAAGGAAAAGATAGACCTATTGAATAAACAACTTAGGGAAACTGAGGTACTTTCTTTTAACCAAGCAAATGACATTAGGTACTATCTCAACTCTCTAGAGGACACTAAGAAGCAAAAAGCAGTGCTAGAAGTACAAGTCAACTCGTTAAAACAAAAACTGCATAGTTGGACAAGCTCATCACACATTGTCTAACACTTAGTGAGAGAGAGAAATAATGGGGAGGGGCTGGGATACAAGGTGGTTCCACCACCACTTGAGACCTTGATGAAAACTACACGTAAACCAATTAACAATAACCCCATCAAGGATCCCGTGGTGTTCACTCCTCTAGTTAATGATCCAGATTCCTTAAGTAAATCAAGTGAATCCGATTCTAAACAAAAAGAGGACACTTCAAAGGAAAGAGGAAAGATGCCATGTGTTAACCTGGAAAAAGAATTTGGAAAAGTTAGTTGAAACTCAGGGTCAAACAAAGTAAAACAAGAACCTAAAAAGACTATAAAACCAAATCAATCACGTGCATCATGTCTTAGTCCAGGTAAACAAGAGATCAAAGATGTAAAACCAGGTAAAGGAATTAAGTTTGTAAAACCAACTCATACATCTAACAAAGAAGTGTCTCAGTTCAAACATAATAAGGTCAACCGTGTGACATCTACATCTCCACCAAAACATTTAAATCGTAAAGTTGAAAGCAAATCCTGCTATAATTATGGAGAGTATGGTCACGTAGCGTCTCATTGTCCTTATTACCAGACACCGAGGAGGAAAGTTGAACTTTATGCATCCACTTCTAGATCCTTTAAAAGGAACTCAGTGACGCCTCTAAAAGGGGATAGTGAATCCAAATTTCAACCAATTATACAGTCGTTTGTTTATCACAAACAGGCCTTACACAAATCTGGAGTATGGAAAGGAAAAACCTCCTCAGTGCGGAATCCTATTTTATTCCACTTGTTAGGATCTCGTATTGAAACAAACACCAACTGATTGACGTGTTAAACCAAACCAAATAGTGCAGAATCCTATTTGATTGGTAATCCAATCAGTGAGAACGCATGTAGAGACAATAATGTATTGAATCTAACATCAAGAATCGATTAGGAATCGATCTACAACATCCTATAAATTTTGAGTACAAACTTAGAGGCTTCTGGACAGCTAGGGTACGTCTGGAGTCGAAGTGGATTGAATGCTTACGTTTTTCCACGAATTAGGTGGTATTTATAGGTTAGGCTTCTGGAATGCTTTGTATAGCTGGTTAATCAGTTGGTGGTTGTGGGAGGCAATAGAGTCGGGGTACAGCATGCCAGTAGGAGCTGACGGAGTAAAACTTACTCTAAGTGGCATGTCGGATGCACAGAAGGTAAAACACAACGCTGAGAAGAAAGTCTACACTTTGCTTACTCAGTCTATTCCAAAGGATATTTTCCATCAGTATTCGGAGTATACTCAAGCAAAGAAACTTTGGGATGTGTTGGAGAAGAGGTCTGACGGAAAGGCCTCTCTGAAGGCCATCAAGGCAAAAGCCTTGAAGAAGGAGTTAACAACTTCTTTTCTATGCGAAAAGAAAGCCTTGATGATGTGATTAATAGATTGTACCACTTGATGAGTGAGAGGCACACTCATGGAGTGGTTACTTCGATGGAGGATAAGGTATCCAACTTTGCTGATGGATTACCAGAAAAATGGGTTTCGTTTGTTTCAAATCTCAGACAGAATGGAATGCTCTCGAAGTTAGATATAAATGACTTCATTCTGAAACTGAGAGAAGAGGAGCTTAGGATGAAGTATCGAGCCTAAAAGGATAACTATGATCAGAATCCTTCACTCTATAATGCTACTCCTTCAGTCAAGACATCTGGAGCACCACTGTAAACCGCCTTCATCTCAAGCGCAGCAGTTCCAGCACAACCCTCACCTCAGGATCCGAAATGTCAGGGTTGTCTAGCACCCAATATATGGACCTTTTAGCTGTGGTGGTTCAATCCTACAATGGATTAATTGCTGGAAAGATAGGTAACTGCCACCTGGCAGATGAAGATTATGAGCAGGCGGATGAAATGGAGTGGGAACGTATGGACATAATGTGGGCTCTGGCAAGTGCTGTTCGACGAGATAAAAAGTTTGTCAAAAAGATCGGACAGAACTTGGTTGCAACAAAAGACACAACCTTTGGGTTTGATAAGTCAAATGTTACATGTTTCAACTGCGGTGAGAAGGGACACTTCAAGAGGGAGTGTATAAAACCAAAGAAAACAGGTAATGGCAATCCCTTCTCTTCATTTAATCGTCAGGACAAGGCCACATCTAGTAGTTCTAACTCATCAAATAAGGATCCAAAGCTTTAACCGCTAATGAGGATGAAGGACAGGATTGGAGCTTTCGGTTCGTCTCACCTGGAGAGTCCAATATAGCTAGTGTGGAGGATATTAATGACGATTCTGCAAGTGAGGGAGATATAGCATTAGAGCTCGCGATGTCAAATTCTGAAGACACTGCAGATGTGGTCAACCACCTGCCAGAAGAAGAAAAATTTGCATCATCATCTGAATCCCCAGAACTAGAGACAACCGAGTCAGCACTCATGGCTGATTCTTCTTCAACATCTCAGGTAAGTACTACTGACCAACTGTTTATAATCATGCTTGCTTAGAATGTAATAAATTCAGAGAAGTTATAGACTCAAAGTTTGCTAGGTTACTAAATCATAATGATAGCTTAGTAAAGGACCTGGAACTATGCACAGAGGCAAATAGAGTGTTAAAACAAAACGAACACAGTTACAAGGAAAAGATAGACCTATTGAATAAACAACTTAGGGAAACTGAGGTACTTTCTTTTAACCAAGCAAATGACATTAGGTACTATTTCAACTCTCTAGAGGACACTAAGAAGCAAAAAGCAGTGCTAGAAGTACAAGTCAACTCGTTAAAACAAAAACTGCATAGTTGGACAAGCTCATCACACATTGTCCAACACTTAGTGAGAGAGAGAAATAATGGGGAGGGGCTGGGATACAAGGTGGTTCCACCACCACTTGAGACCTTGATGAACACTAAACGTAAACCAATTAACAATAACCCCATCAAGGATCCCGTGGTGTTCACTCCTCTAGTTAATGATCCAGATTCCTTAAGTAAATCAAGTGAATCCGATTCTAAACAAAAAGAGGACACTTCAAAGGAAAGAGGAAAGATGCCATGTGTTAACCTGGAAAAAGAATTGGAAAAGTTAGTTTAAAGTCAGGGTCAAGCAAAGTCAAACAAGAACCTAAAAAGACTATAAAACCAAATCAATCACGTGCATCATGTCTTAGTCCAGGTAAACAAGAGATCAAAGATGTAAAACCAGGTAAAGCAATTAAGTTTGTAAAACCAACTCATACATCTAACAAAGAAGTGTCTCAGTTCAAACATAATAAGGTCAACCGTGTGACATCTACATCTCTACCAAAACATTTAAATCGTAAAGTTGAAAGCAGATCCTGCTATAATTGTGGAGAGTATGGTCACATAGCGTCTCATTGTCCTTATTACCAGACACCGAGGAGGAAAGTTGAACTTTATGCATCCACATCTAGATCCTTTAAGAGGAACTCAGTGACGCCTCCAAAAGGGGATAGTGAATCCAATGTTCAACCCATTATACAGTCGTCTGTTTATCACAAACAGGCCTTACACAAATCTGGAGTATGGAAAGAAAAAACCTCCTCAGTGCGGAATCCTATTTGATTCCACTTGTTAGGATCTAGTATTTAAACAAACACCAACTGATTAACGTGTTAAACCAAACCAAATAGTGCGGAATCCGATTTGATTGGTGATCCAATCAGTGAGAACGCACGTAGAGACAATAACGTATTGAATATAATGTCAAGAATCGATTAGAAATCGATCTACAACGTTCTATGAACTTGGAGTACGAACTTAGAGGCTTCTGAACGGCTAGGGTACGTCTAGAGTCGAAGTGGATTGAATGCTTACGTTTTTCCACGATAGGTTAGGCTTCTGGAATGCTATGTATAGCTGGTTAATCAGTTGATGTTTGTGGGAGGCAATAGAGTCGGGGTACAGCATGCCAGTAGGAGCTGACGGAGTAAAACTTACTCTAAGTGGCATGTCGGATGCACAGAAGGTAAAACACAACACTGGGAAGAAAGTCTACACTTTACTTACTCAGTCCATTCCAAAGGATATTTTCCATTAGTATTCGGAGTATACTCAAGCAAAGAAACTTTGGGATGTGTTGGAGAAGAGGTATGACGAAAATGCCTCTCTGAAGGCCATCAAGGCAAAAGCCTTGAAGACGGAGTTTAACAACTTCTCTTCTATGGGACAAGAAAGCCATGATGATGTGATCAATAGATTCTATCACTTGATGAGTTAGATGCACACTCATGGAGTGGTTACTTCAATAGAGGATAAGGTATCCAACTTTGCTTATGGATTACCAGCAAAATGGGCTTCGTTTGTTTCAAATCTCAGACAGAATGGAATGCTCTCGAAGTTAGATATAAATGACTTCATTCTGAAACTGAGAGAAGAGGAGCTTAGGATGAAGTATCGAGCCCAAAAGGCTAACTACGATCAGAATCCTGCACTCAATAATGCTACTCCTTTAGTCAAGACATCTGGAGCACCACTGCAAACCGCCTTCATCACAAGCGCAGCAGTTCCAGCACAACCCTCAACCTCAGGATCCGAAATGTAAGGGTCGTCTAGCACCCAATATATGACACCCGAAGCTAATGCAGCAAAGCTTAAAACCGACAACCTTATAAATGTAACTGTGGAGGTGGCCAGAGAACATATGGACCTTTTAGCTACGGTGGTTCAATCCTATGATGGATTAATTGCTGGAAAGATAGGTAACTGCCACCTGGCAGATGAAGATTATGAGCAGGTGGATGAAATTGAGTTGGAACGTATGGACATAATGTGGGCTCTAGCAAGTGCTATCCGACGAGCTAAAAAGTTTGTCAAAAAGACCGGACTGGACTTGGTTGCAACAAAAGACACAACCTTTGGGTTTGATAAGTCAAAGGTTACATGTTTCAACTGCGGTGAGAAGTGACACTTCAAGAGGAAGTGTATAAAACCAAAGAAGACAGGTAATGGAAATCCCTTCTCGTCATTTAATCGTCATCTAGTAGTTCTAACTCATCAAATAAGGATCCAAAGCCTTAACCGCTAATGAGGATGAAGGACAGGACTGGAGCTTTCGGTTCGTTTCACCAGGAGAGTCCAATATAGCTAGTGTGGAGGATATTAATGACGATTCTGAAAATGAGGGAGATATAGCAGTAGAGCTCGCGATGTCAAATTCTAAAGACACCGCAAATGTGGCCAACCACCTTCTTGAAGAAGAAAAATCTGCATCATCATCTGAATCACCAGAACTAGAGACAACCGATTCAGCACTCATGGCTGATTCTTCTTCAACATCTCAGGTAAGTACTACTGACCAACTGTTTAATAATCATGCTTGCTTAGAAATAATAAATTCAGAGAATTTATAGATTCAAAATTTGCTAGGTTATTAAATCATAATGATAGCTTAGTAAAGGACCTGGAACTATGCACAGAGGCAAATAGAGTGTTAAAACAAAACGAACACAATTACAAGGAAAAGATAGACCTATTGAATAAACAGCTTAGGGAAACTGAGGTAGTTGCTTTTAACCAAGCAAATAACATTAGGTACTATCTAAACTCTCTAGAGGACACTATGAAGCAAAAAGCAGTGTTAGAAGTACAAGTCAACTCGTTAAAACAAAAACTGCATAGTTGGACAAGCTCATCACACATTGTCCAACACTTAGTGAGAGAGAGAGAAATAATGGGGAGGGGCTGGGATACAAAGTGGTTCCACCACCACCTGAGACCTTGATGAACACTAAACGTAAACCAATTAACAATAACCCCATCAAGGATCACGTGGTGTCCACTCCTCTTGTTAATGATCCAGATTCCTTAAGTAAATCAAGTGAATCCGAATCTAAACAAAAAGAGGACACTTCAAAGGCAAGAGGAAAAATGCCATGTGTTAACCTGGAAAAAGAATTTGGAAAAGTTAGTTTAAAGTCAGGGTCAAACAAAGTCAAACAAGAACCTAAAAAGACTATAAAACCAAATCAATCACGTGCATCATGTCTTAGTCCAGGTATACAAGAGATCAATGATGTAAAACCAGGTAAAGCAATTAAGTTTGTAAAACAAACTCATACATATAACAAAGAAGTGTCTCAGTTCAAACATAATAAGGTCAACCGTGTGACATCTACATCTCCACCAAAACATTTAAATCGTAAAGTTGAAAGCAGATCCTGTTATAATTGTGGAGAGTATGGTCACATAGCGTCTCATTGTCCTTATTACCAGACACCAAGGAGGAAAGTTGAAATTTATGCATCCACATCTAGATCCCTTAAGAGGAACTCAGTGACGCCTCCAAAAGGGGATAGTGAATCCAAAGTTCAACCCATTATACAGTCGTCTGTTTATCACAAACTGGCCTTACACAAATCTGGAGTATGGAAAGAAAAAACCTCCTTAGTGCGGAATCCTATTTGATTCCACTTGTTAGGATCTGGTATTTAAACAAACACCAACTGATTAACGTGTTAAACCAAACCAAATAATGCGGATTCCGATTTGATTGGTGATCAAATCAGTGAGAACGCACGTAGAGACAATAACGTATTGAATCTAACGTCAAGAATCGATTAGGAATCGATCTACAGCGTTCTATGAACTTGGAGTACGAACTTAGAGGCTTCTGAACGGCTAGGGTACGTCTAGAGTCAAAGTGGATTGAATGCTTACGTTTTTCCATGAATTAGGTGGTATTTATAGGTTAGGCTTCTGGAATGCTATGTATAGCTGGTTAATCAGTTGATGTTTGTGAGAGGCAATAGAGTCGGGGTACAGCATGCCAGTAGAAGCTGACGGAGTAAAACTTACTCTAAGTGGCAGGTCGGATGCACATAAGGTAAAACACAACGCTGAGAAGAAATTCTACGCTTTGCTTAGTCAGTCTATTCCAAATGATATTTTCCATCAGTATTCGGATTATACTCAAGCAAAGAAACTTTGGGATGCGTTGGAGAAGAGGTATGACGAAAATGCCTCTCTGAAGGCCATCAAGGCAAAAGCCTTGTAGGAGTTTGACAACTTCTCTTCTATGGGAAAAGAAAGCCTTGATGATGTGATCGATAGATTCTACCACTTGATGAGTGAGATGCACACTCATGGAGTGGTTACTTCGATGGAGGATAAGGTATCCAACTTTGCTGATGGATTACCTAAAAATGTGATTCGTTTGTTTCAAATCTCAGACAGAATGGAATGCTCTCGAAGTTAGATATAAATGACTTCATTCTGAAACTGAGAGAAGAGGAGCTTAGGATGAAGTATCGAGCCCAAAAGGCTAACTACGATCAGAATCCTGCACTCAATAATGCTACTCCTTTAGTCAAGACATCTGGAGCACCACTGCAAACCGCCTTCATCACAAGCGCAGCAGTTCCAGCACAACCCTCAACCTCAGGATCCGAAATGTAAGGGTCGTCTAGCACCCAATATATGACACCCGAAGCTAATGCAGCAAAGCTTAAAACCGACAACCTTATAAATGTAACTGTGGAGGTGGCCAGAGAACATATGGACCTTTTAGCTGTGGTGGTTCAATCCTACGATGGATTAATTGCTGGAAAGATAGGTAACTGCCACCTGGCAGATGAAAATTATGAGCAGGTGGATGAAATGGAGTTGGAACATATGGACATAATGTGGGCTCTAGCAAGTGCTATCCGACGAGCTAAAAAGTTTGTCAAAAAGACCGGACAGAACTTGGTTGCAACAAAAGACACAACCTTTGGGTTTGATAAGTCAAAGGTTACATGTTTCAACTGCGGTGAGAAGGGACACTTCAAGAGGGAGTGTATAAAACCAAAGAAGACAGGTAATGGAAATCCCTTCTCGTCATTTAATCGTCATCTAGTAGTTCTAACTCATCAAATAAGGATCCAAAGCTTTAACCGCTAATGAGGATGAAAGACAGGACTGGAGCTTTCGGTTCGTCTCACCAGGAGAGTCCTATATAGCTAGTGTGAAGGATATTAATGACGATTCTGAAAGTGAGGGAGATATAGCAGTAGAGCTTGCGATGTCAAATTCTGAAGACACTGCAAATGTGGTCAACCACCTGCCTGAAGAAGAAAAATTTGCATCATCATCTGAATCACCAGAACTAGAGACAACCGAGTCAGCACTCATGGCTGATTCTTCTTCAACATCTCAGGTAAGTACTACTGACCAACTGTTTAATAATCATGCTTGCTTAGAATGTAATAAATTCAGAGAATTTATAGATTCAAAATTTGCTAGGTTATTAAATCATAATGATAGCTTAGTAAAGGACCTGGAACTATGCACAGAGGCAAATAGAGTGTTAAAACAAAACGAACACAGTTATAAGAAAAAGATAGACCTATTGAATAAACAGCTTAAGGAAATTGAGGTAGTTGCTTTTAACCAAGCAAATGACATTAGGTACTATCTGAACTCTCTAGAGGACACTAAGAAGCAAAAAGCAGTGTTAGAAGTACAAGTCAACTCGTTAAAACAAAAACTGCATAGTTGGACAAGCTCATCACACATTGTCCAACACTTAGTGAGAGAGAGAAATAATGGGGAGGGGCTGGGATACAAAGTGGTTCCACCACCACCTGAGACCTTGATGAACACTAAACGTAAACCAATTAACAATAACCCCATCAAGGATCACGTGGTGTCCACTCCTCTTGTTAATGATCCAGATTCCTTAAGTAAATCAAGTGAATCCGAATCTAAACAAAAAGAGGACACTTCAAAGGCAAGAGGAAAAATGACATGTGTTAACCTGGAAAAAGAATTTGGAAAAGTTAGTTTAAAGTCAGGGTCAAACAAAGTCAAACAAGAACCTAAAAAGACTATAAAACCAAATCAATCACGTGCATCATGTCTTAGTCCAGGTATACAAGAGATCAATGATGTAA
Organism: Flaveria trinervia; assembly: GCA_025506515.1. NCBI lineage: Eukaryota > Viridiplantae > Streptophyta > Magnoliopsida > Asterales > Asteraceae > Flaveria > Flaveria trinervia. The sequence continues at coordinate 66,281,532 of CM046444.1, read as the reverse complement.
AACCAGGTAAAGCAATTAAGTTTGTAAAACAAACTCATACATATAACAAAGAAGTGTCTCAGTTCAAACATAATAAGGTCAACCGTGTGACATCTACATCTCCACCAAAACATTTAAATCGTAAAGTTGAAAGCAGATCCTGTTATAATTGTGGAGAGTATGGTCACATAGCGTCTCATTGTCCTTATTACCAGACACCAAGGAGGAAAGTTGAAATTTATGCATCCACATCTAGATCCCTTAAGAGGAACTCAGTGACGCCTCCAAAAGGGGATAGTGAATCCAAAGTTCAACCCATTATACAGTCGTCTGTTTATCACAAACTGGCCTTACACAAATCTGGAGTATGGAAAGAAAAAACCTCCTTAGTGCGGAATCCTATTTGATTCCACTTGTTAGGATCTGGTATTTAAACAAACACCAACTGATTAACGTGTTAAACCAAACCAAATAATGCGGATTCCGATTTGATTGGTGATCAAATCAGTGAGAACGCACGTAGAGACAATAACGTATTGAATCTAACGTCAAGAATCGATTAGGAATCGATCTACAGCGTTCTATGAACTTGGAGTACGAACTTAGAGGCTTCTGAACGGCTAGGGTACGTCTAGAGTCAAAGTGGATTGAATGCTTACGTTTTTCCATGAATTAGGTGGTATTTATAGGTTAGGCTTCTGGAATGCTATGTATAGCTGGTTAATCAGTTGATGTTTGTGAGAGGCAATAGAGTCGGGGTACAGCATGCCAGTAGAAGCTGACGGAGTAAAACTTACTCTAAGTGGCAGGTCGGATGCACATAAGGTAAAACACAACGCTGAGAAGAAATTCTACGCTTTGCTTAGTCAGTCTATTCCAAATGATATTTTCCATCAGTATTCGGATTATACTCAAGCAAAGAAACTTTGGGATGCGTTGGAGAAGAGGTATGACGAAAATGCCTCTCTGAAGGCCATCAAGGCAAAAGCCTTGTAGGAGTTTGACAACTTCTCTTCTATGGGAAAAGAAAGCCTTGATGATGTGATCGATAGATTCTACCACTTGATGAGTGAGATGCACACTCATGGAGTGGTTACTTCGATGGAGGATAAGGTATCCAACTTTGCTGATGGATTACCTAAAAATGTGATTCGTTTGTTTCAAATCTCAGACAGAATGGAATGCTCTCGAAGTTTGATATAAATGACTTCATTCTCAAACTGAGAGAAGAGGAGCTTAGGATGAAGTATCGAGCCCAAAAGGCTAACTACGATCAGAATCCTGCACTCTATAATGCTACTCCTTCAGTCAAGACATCTGGAGCACCACTGCAAACCGCGTTCATCACAAGCGCAGCAGTTCCAGCACAACCCTCAACCTTAGGATCCGAAATGTAAGGGTCCTCTAGCACCCAATATATGACCCCTGAAGCTAATGCAGCAAAGCTTAAAACCGACAACCTCGGAAATGTAACTGGTGGAGGTGGCCAGATAACATATGGACCTTTTAGCTGTGGTGGTTCAATCCTACGATGGATTAATTGCTGGAAAGATAGGTAGCTGCCACCTGGCAGATGAAAATTATGAGCAGGTGGATGAAATGGAGTTGGAACATATGGACATAATGTGGGCTCTTGCAAGTGCTGTTCGACGAGCTAAAAAGTTTGTCAAAAAGACCGGACAGAACTTGGTTGCAACAAAAGACACAACCTTTGGGTTTGATAAGTCAAAGGTTACATGTTTCAACTGCGGTGAGAAGGGACACTTCAAGAGGGAGTGTATAAAACCAAAGAAGATAGGTAATGGCAATTCCTTCTCGTCATTTAATCGTCATCTAGTAGTTCTAACTCATCAAATAAGGATCCAAAGCTTTAACCGCTAATGAGGATGAAAGACAGGACTGGAGCTTTCGGTTCGTCTCACCAGGAGAGTCCTATATAGCTAGTGTGAAGGATATTAATGACGATTCTGAAAGTGAGGGAGATATAGCAGTAGAGCTTGCGATGTCAAATTCTGAAGACACTGCAAATGTGGTCAACCACCTGCCTGAAGAAGAAAAATTTGCATCATCATCTGAATCCCCAGAACTAGAGACAACCGAGTCAGCACTCATGGCTGATTCTTCTTCAACATCTCAGGTAAGTACTACTGACCAACTGTTTAATAATCATGCTTGCTTAGAATGTAATAAATTCAGAGAAGTTATAGATTCAAAGTTTGCTAGGTTACTAAATCATAATGATAGCTTAGTAAAGGACCTGGAACTATGCACAGAGGCAAACAGAGTGTTAAAACAAAACGAACACAGTTATAAGAAAAAGATAGACCTATTGAATAAACAGCTTAAGGAAATTGAGGTAGTTGCTTTTAACCAAGCAAATGACATTAGGTACTATCTGAACTCTCTAGAGGACACTAAGAAGCAAAAAGCAGTTTTAGAAGTAGAAGTCATCTCGTTAATATAAAAACTGAATAGTTGGACAAGCTCATCACACATTGTCCAACACTTAGTGAGAGAGAGAAATAATGGGGAGGGGCTGGGATACAAGGTGGTTCCACCACCACCTGAGACCTTGATGAACAATAAAAGTAAACCAATTAACAATAACCCCATCAAGGATCACGTGGTGTCCACTCCTCTAGTTAATGAGCCAGATTCCTTAAGTAAATTAAGTGAATCCGATTCTAAACAAAAAGAGGACACTTTAAAAGCAAGAGGAGAGATGCCATGTGTTAACCTGGAAAAAGAATTTGGAAAAGTTAGTTTAAAGTCAGGGTCAAACAGTTAGGGTTTGCTAGAACAAGATTCATAGTTTAACCATTTAAACTTAGTGAAAACGCAGCGGAAACAAGCATTATAACTTAGTTAATCAACTGAAAATTCGGGTTTCATCTTGATATTACAAAGTTATAAACAAACCCATAAACATAGGATCTTTATATGTGAATAAAAACTAGCTATGTTAACACAAGACAAACAATATGGACAACCATAATGAGGCTCTCATAGACTACCTTTTCAGCAGCAAAAAGGAAGAGATTGAAGAGGATGAGCTCCAAGAAATGACTAAAGGCACCAAAGGAGGTCCTCTCAAGCTTGCATACCCCAAGCTATATGAAACAAACCTTCTTGCTAGGATTTGAACACCCAAAAAAACGAAAGAAGAGCTGCTAGATACTCTTTCAGCCGCAAGTTTCTTCCACAAGAAGAGAGAAAACCCTTTTTTCTTGAGGTTTTTGCATGTAAGAAGGAGAGAGGAGTGGAGTGAATGACTTGTGTTTTATGTTTGTTCCAAGACACCAGGGAAAAGCAAAGAACCCCCACTTGAATGTGGGCGGCCGAATACACATTTTGCAATGGGTTTTCCCCCCAAAACTTAAAACAAGATTAAACACATTAACATGTCATTTATATAGGTTATTCATATAATTATCCTTTTAGTTGAATAACACATACACACTCTCTTATTATTTGATGTTATTTAAGTAACTTAAATTACATTACAAACAACATCTATTAAACAAAATATCCATATAAATTGTTCAATCTCATATGCAACTTATTTAGAAAACCATTTTCTAAATTGGTGTATATATATTTAATTGTATGATCATATCATCAACTAAATATTATTTGGTGTTTGCTTAGCTTGTTATTGGGTATGACCCGACTTGGATCATGACGTACTAACCACATCAATGTTCTATGTGTCTTGGGCATAAGGAATTCAACAATCTCCCACTTGCACAAGATTCATAGAAGATTGATGCAAGCAGTAAATGCCGCCTAACAACGGTTTACTACCCTTACTACGCATGACTTAAAGCCATTCAATAACATCATCCCCTTCAAGTATCCAACTTGAAATGATTTAGGTGAATCAATCATTTATCCTTTTGTTACAGATGTCATGTTAAATCCAAGGACACAAAATGATCATTCCTTGTTGATTTAACTTATCAGGCCTTAGACACTTTGTTCTCAACAAATAAGAGGAACAAATTCCATCTTGAATACATACGTTTCTCACAAACACTTCGTGTCACGTCTGAACATAGCCTTATGTACCATTATTTCAGGGCAGTGAAGAAATAGCTCAAGGTATAACACTTGGTGAATATCAAAACCTAGTATGTATCTCAGGTCTGAGGATACCAAATGATATTCTCCTTTACTCAAATTTACTTATGATCAATCTGGAAGATTCCGTGTTGTAAAATTTGAGATGCGGGTCAGTCCAATATTTATATCCCACAAATATCTATGAACTTTGGCAGCAACCATTTGCTCTATATTCATTCCTTATGAATATCCACCAATCCAAATTCATAATAATCTTACCCTCATACTTGTTCCCACAAGTATGAACGACTACGGACATTTAGAGTAAACAATTTACACATGGATTAAATATGCTAAATTGGAACATTTGTTGAAATATTATAACCAAATAATTTTATTCAAGTAGTAAGAGAGTTCCAAATATCCAAATACGAAATCACAGATCAAATCCAATCACTAGAATATCGAAGTCCCATGGCACAGGTATGACCTTCATGCTTTGCTTTTTCTAGGAGCTTCGTAAGAGGATCCGCATATTTTGATCTGTGTGAACTTTGCGCATACATATCTTTCCTTTCTCAACTTCATCTCGTATGTAGTTGAATCTCCATTCAATGTGCCTAGTCTTTTGATGAGCACGAGGTTCCTTGATTTGAGCAATCGCACCCTCGTTATCACAAAAGATCTCTAGGGGGTCCTGAATGGAAGGGACAACCCCTAGATCGGCAATGAATTTCTTCAACCATGCAGCTTCTTGAGCTGCCAATGAGGCGGCGACGTATTCTGATTCTGTAGTTGATAAAGCCACCACATCCTGTTTAGAGCTCTTCCAAGAGACAGCTCCTCCATTCAGAATGAAAATGTATCCAGATTGTGATCGTGAATCATCACGATCGGTTTGGAAACTTGCATCCGTGTAACCTTTTACAGCGAGTTCCTCATCACCAGATCCATAGATTAGAAAAATATCTTTAGTCCTCCTTAGGTACTTAAGTATATTCTTAACAGCCATCCAATGACTGCTTCTAGGATTTTGCTGGTAACGGCTTGTCATGCTTAAGGTGCAAGAAACGTCCGGCCGAGTGCATATCATTGCATACATGATGGATCCAATAGCAAGTGCGTATGGGATTCCTTTCATTTTATCTTGCTCATCCTTTGAGCTTGGACATTGAGTCGTACTCGATATCGTTCCTCTTTGAATAGGTACCGTACCTTTCTTAGAGTTCTCCATCTTGAACCTTTTCAAGATCTATCAATGTATGCACTTTGATTTATACCAATCAACTGCTTTGATCTGTCCCTATAGATCTTTATTCCCAGAATATAGGCGGCTTCACCAAGATCCTTGATGGAAAAACAACTTCCAAGCCAAGTTTTTACACCTTCCAAGGTTGGAATGTCATTTCCAAATAATAGTATGTCATCAACATACAATACTAGGAAAGTGATGATGCTCCTACTAGCTTTCTTATATACACAAGCTTCATCAGCGTTCTTGATGAATCCAAATTTAACTACTTCTTCATTAAAATGGTGATTCCAACTTCTCGATGCTTGTTTCAATCCATAGATTGATTTTTTTAACTTGCATACTTTGTTAGGATGTTTTGGATCGACAAAACCTTCAGGCTGAACCATATAGACATCTTCCTCAAGATATCCATTAGGAAAGCCGTTTTGACATCCATTTGTCAAATCTCATAATCATAATGAGCAGCTATGGCAAACAATATCCTAATAGATTTTAGCATTGCAACAGGTGAGAAAGTTTCATCATAATCAACCCCTTGAGTTTGAGTGAAACCCTTTGCTACAAGTCTTGCTTTATAAGTATCTAGGTTTCCATGCATATCGGTTTTCCTTTTGAAAACCCACTTACATCCAATTACTTTGGTGTTAAGAGGTGGTATAACCAAGTCCCATACTTGATTGTCATACATGGATTGCATCTCAACGTTCATGCCTTCAAGACATTTGTCATAATCCGAATTGGACAATGCATCATGGTATGTGATTGGTTCATCAGAATCTATCACATAGCATCCATCAGTGAAAAAACCATATCTTTCAGGTGGATTACTAGTTCTACCAGATCTGTGAACGTTTTTTGTGTATTGATCAACTATTTGATCACTTTCAACATCCTCATGTTGAGTGCTAGTGTCAACCAAACGTGTATCGAGTTGCGGTTCTTGATCCTCTTCAAGATCTACAGTTCTACTACCAGTTCCTTCCATATGGAATTTGGTTTCCAAGAACTCACCCTTTTTGGCAACAAACTCCTTTTGTTGTATTGGATCATAGAAATAATATCCCATAGAATCTATTGGATATCCAATAAAGATACACTTAGTGGAGCGGCTTTCTAACTTTTTCGAGGTGGGAGTCTTCACATAAGCCTCACACCCCCACACCCTCAAATATAAAAATGATGGAACCCTTCCATGCCATATTTCGTAAGGTGTCCTTTCCACTTTCTTGGTTGGGGCCATATTCAAAATACGGGCCGCTGAGAGCAAAGAAAAACCCCAAAATGATAGAGGTAATGAGCTTCTAGCCATCATAGATCGAACCGTATCCAATAGAGTTTAATTTCTCCGCTCATACATCCGAACGTATGATACCTAATAAATCATTTGCCCTTTCGGCTTTGCCACTAAAAGGTGCCTTGGTCATTTTACCTTGTAAACAAGACTCACATACATCAAATGAATCACATTCATTTGTTTTTAAAAGACCATTCTTTTGTAATGTTTGTATTATTTTCTTGTTTATATGACCAAGACGGCAATGCCAAAGATAAATATTACTCAAATCCGATTTGAGTTTCTTGGTACTAGTTTGGTACAATAAGCTATCATTCAATGTATTTTCACAAACCAATTCATAGATACCATTGATGGGAATAGCTTTAAAGTAAAACATGTCATTCAAAGTAACATGGATTTCATTTCCAATAAATGATAATACATATCCAAAATGTTTTAATAAGGCTACGGAAATAATGTTCCTAGTCAAAATAGGAGCATACAAAACATTGTACAAAATTACTTCCAAACCATTTGGAAGTTTCAAGATGTAGTCACCACGGGCTTCAACTTGAACTTTAGCCCCATTGCCCATATAGAGGCTAACATCCCCTTTGTTGAAGTTGCTACTTCTTTTTAACCCCTACAACAAATTGCAAATGTGAGTTCCACATCCGGTATCTAATACCCATGTGTTGGAGGATATTAAGTTTAAATCAATATGGATCATGTATGTAGTACCTGAGGTTTGTCTGGCATCCCTCTTTGCTTTCAACTCTTGGAGATGGACAGGACAATTTCTTGCCCAGTGTCCAATCTCCCCACACTTGAAGCATGGGTCATTAGAAGCAACCTTTTGCCTCTTCTCCTGTGCTTTGGGTGGCACCCTTGCCACCCTTTCCCCTTTCCCATTACAGGTCCCTTACCTTTGGCAACTCTTGCCTTGGGTGTGGGATGAGGCTTTTTCTTGTTCCCACCTTCATGGATGGTGAGAACGGGTAAAACCCTTTTACCCGTGGCCGCCTCGGCCGTTTTGAGCATAGAGTGAAGCTCACCAATGCTTTTGTCCCAAGCATTCATGTTGTAGGTTAACACGAACGTCTCAAACCTTTTGGTAAGGCCATTGAGGATCAAATCCGTGGCCAATTCCTTTGAGACAGGACAGTTTAGCCTTTCGAGGCAGTCAATGTGACTTTTCATCTTAAGCACATAAGATGAAACTGATTGGTTGTCGTCCATACGACATGCATGGAGCGCTCGAACCGTTTCGAAGCGCTCAACCCTCGCTTGCTGTTGGAATGTTTCCTTCAGTTGGGTTATCATGTCATAAGCTCCGTGATGCTCATACTCCTTCTGGAGATCCGGAGTCATGCTTGCCAACATAAGGCAAGACACTTGGACAGAGTGCTCAATGTACTTTATCCAATCATGAAACAACCAAATGTAAGTGCATAACCATAGCATCTAAAGTGGCCACACTTGTTTGCGATCACAAGTGCGGACCATAGGACATTCCTAAGGGTCAAAACACATCACAAAAGTTCCATGAACCTCCCACTTGAAACCGCATCCAAATGCTCCATGTTTCTTGTGTCTTCCCTTTGTGCTTCTAACACGTACATCTTCATATTACAAGACATTATGTCCTAATACAAGATTTCTAGTAATATGAAAAGTACCTAATCTATTTATTACAGCCCAATAATAAATAAATTACACTTTAAACAAAGCACAAACAATAGATTATACAACCCAATTGAATGAATGAATACAACCATTACAAACATCTAAACAACACAAGGTCAATGGCTAGGTTATGCACCATAATGAACAATGATCATATCATCCAAACCAGAAATGAATCCCCACTTAAAACCCACGAAATTTCAGCCAACATAAACTGAAATTTCAGGTTTTATCATGCCCAAACAAACAACAAATATAACATACATGTCTTTCAAAGTTTAATCACAAGCATGTGTGATATAACTTTGAAAGTTGGGGATTCATAAAACATGAACATAGCAGCCCCTAAAAGGGGTTTCAAAGTCCCATAAAATGAAATATAACAAGGACAAAACAAGCTAGCTATCCACATAACTGGCTCTAGATGCCAATGTTGGGGTTTGTTAGAACAAGATTCATAGTTTAACCATTTAAACTTAGTGAAAAAGCAGCAGAAACAAGCACTATAACTTAGTTAATCAACTGAAAATTCGGGTTTCATGTTGATATTACAAAGTTATAAACAAACCCATAAACATAGGATCTTTATATGTGAATAAAAACTAGCTATGTTAACACAAGACAAACAATATGGACAGCCATATGAGGCTGTCATAGACTACCTTTTCAGCAGCAAAAAGGAAGAGATTGAAGAGGATGAGCTCCAAGAAATAACTAAAGGCACCAAAGGAGGTCCTCTCAAGCTTGCATACCCCAAGCTATATGAAAAAACCTTCTTGCTAGGATTTGAACACCCAAAAAACAAAAGAAGAGCTGCTAGATACTCTTTCAGCCGCAAGTTTCTTCCACAAGAAGAGAGAAAACCCTCTTTTCTTGAGGTTTTTGCATGTAAGAAAGAGAGAGGAGTGGAGTGAATGACTTGTGTTTTATGTTTGTTCCAAGACACCAGGGAAAAGCAAAGAACCCCCACTTGAATGTGGGCGGCTGAATACACATTTTGCAATGGGTTTTCCCCCCAAAACTTAAAACAAGATTAAACACATTAACATGTCATTATATAGGTTATTCATATAATTAACCTTTTAATTGAATAACACATACACACTCTCTTATTATTTGATGTTATTTAAGTAACTTAATTACATTACAAACAACATCTATTAAACAAAATATCCATATAAATTTTCAATCTCATATGCAACTTATTTAGAAAACCCATTTTCTAAATTGGTGTATATATATATTTAATTGTATGATCATATCATCAACTAAATATTATTTGGTGTTTGCTTAGCTTATTATTGGGTATTACCCGACTTGGATCATGACGTACTAACCACATCAATGTTCTATATGTCTTGGGCATAAGGAATTCAACACAAACAAGTCAAACAAGAACCTAAAAAGACTATAAAACCAAATCAATCACGTGTATCATGTCTTAGTCCAGGTAAACAAGTGATCAAAGATGTAAAACCAGGTAAAGCAATTAAGCTTGTAAAACCAACTCATACATCTAACAAAGAAGTGTCTCAGTTCAAACATAATAAGGTCAACCGTGTGACATCTACATCTCCACCAAAACATTTAAATCGTAAGCTGAAAGCAGATCCTGCTATAATTGTGGAGAGTATGGTCACATAGCATCTCATTGTTCTTATTACCAGACACCAAGGAGGAGAGTTGAACTTTATGCATCCATATCTAGATCATTTAAGAGGAACTCAGTGACGCCTCCAAAAGGGGATAGTGAATCCAAAGTTCAACCCATTATACAGTCGTCTGTTTATCACAAACAGGCCTTACACAAATCTGGAGTATGGAAAGAAAAAACCTCCTCAGTGCCTGAAAATGAGAACAATAGAATTCTGATCAACCCTTAACCTCAAGGGTCAGTGGGTTGAGTTTATGATATGTGATGCCTCTGGAAAACCCAAGCCAGTTAAGGCTTGGGTTCCTAACATGAACTAATATTTTCATTGAATGTGCAGGGTGTTCGCTATAGTGCTGAGACTAACACGTGGATTATAGATAGCGAAGCATCGAGGCACATGATAGGGAACGGAGCTCTCTTATCAAATGTCAAACAATTAAAGGAGGGCATGTTTCATTTGCTGGAAACAAAGGTGGGTATATCACAACCCAAGGAGAAGTGGGAAATGAGAAGGTTAAGTTTGATAAAGTAAACTATGTCCACAATTACAAAATAACCTGCTTTCTGTCTCTTAAATCTGTGATAAAGGATTCAAGGTAGTTTTTGACAACCAAAAGTGTTACGTACTAAAGAAGGAATACATGATCCCGGAGGACCAGATCCTAATGTCAGCTTTAAGATATAATGATCTTTATGTCTTGGATCTCTCAAAGGCATCCACAACAGATCGTGAAGTCCAATGCTTCCTGTCCAAAGCTACTGAGAAGGACTCCATCTCCTGGCATAGGAGAATGGGACACATAAATCCTAGAAAGATGAATCACTTGATCCAAAATGATCTTGTGAGAGGAGTAAATGTCAAAAACTTTCAACTCCTGGATTTTTGTGTTGCATGTAAAAAGGGCAAATAGACGAAGATATCTCATAAGGAAAAGCAAGTTCATTCTATAGAACTTCCTCTTGAGCTTCTTCACATGGATCTGTTTGGTCCAGTCAGTACAAGAAGCATCGCAGGTGACTTGTATTTCTATGTAGTTATTGATGACCACTCAAGGTTCTCTTGGGTAATGTTTCTGAAATCCAAATCAGAAACATTTGAATCCTTCAAGGAATTGGTAACTACACTGGAATCCCTATACAAGCTGAAGGTAAGACAGGTGCGCTCAGACAAAGGAACCGAGTTCAAGAATCAGAGGATGAAAGACAATTGCAAGGAAAAGAGAATTGTGCATCAATTTACCTCGGCTTATACCCCTCATATGAACGGCGTTGCTGAACGGAAGAACCGCAACTTGATAGAGATGGCACGGACAATGCTGGCAGACTCGAAACTGCCTATCCAATTCTGGAATGAAGCAGTGGCAAATGCATGTTATACTCTCAATGGAGTTCTAGTAGTAAAACGCCATGGAAAAACGTGCTACGAGTTATTACAACGACGTAAACCTAACTTGGAATATCTCGAACCGTTTGGCGCCCCGTGCACCCTGCTGAAAAAGACTCAGGAGGGAAAATTCAGTGAGAAGGTTGATGAAGGGATCTTCTTAGGATACAACATACCGAACAAGAGAGTTTACAACAACTCAACGGGTCAAGTAGAGGTGTGGTGTAATGTTGATGTTCAGAGATATATCACACCGCCTGCTGGAAAAGGGCCTGCTTACTTCTTCGACTATGATGGATTCTTCAAGTCCTTCACTTACCTCTTTCTTCTTCAGAAGACGAGTTGATAAACAAGATGATGTATGATGTCTTGAACACACCGTCTCAAGATTCAACAAGTCATGATCCTACCAACTCAGGGGGAGCAGTTGATGTGAGTAACTCCTCCTCTGATGAAGAAAAGGAAGAAAATGATCAGATCAACCAGGATGTACAGGTTCTAACTACCACAAGTTCACAAGTATCGGCTAGTGATGCTTCTGAACCTTCAGACCTCAGACTCCTATTGCCTCAGATCCAGAACCAAATGGTCATAATCTTGACTCTAAGGTGGTTGTTCAGACAACCCCTGGCTCACATCAAAATGTCTATCACCCTTTAGATAATATTATAGGAGATGTGAGATCAGGGGTTCAGACTAGAAATCAGCTATACTCAGCTGATTATGCCTCCGTGATGGAAAAAGGATACCTTCACGATGGTGCATACCGTTGCTTTGTGTCTCAGTTTGAACCAAAGTATGTTAGTGAAGCACTAAATGATGAGGCTTGGGTTAGTGCCATGCAAGAAGAACTTCTTCAGTTAAGAAGTTAGGTGTATGGACACTATTTGATAGACCTAAAGGTGCTAAAGTCATTGGCACCAAATGGGTCTTGAAATGCAAGAAAGATGATCAAGGGGTGATCATAAGAAACAAGGCTCGGCTTGTTGTTCAGGGTTTCCGACAAGTTGAAGGTATCGACTACAATGAAGTATTTGCACCAGTGGCAAGGATGGAAGCCATCCGCATCTTCCTTGTCTATGCATCTTATATGAAAATCAAGGTATATCAGCTAGATGTTAAGAGTGCATTCCTTCATGGTGAGATCAGAGAAACAGTGTACGTCAGTCAACCCGAGGGATTTGAGGATCCATATCATCGGGATAGAGTCTACAAACTCGACAAGGCTCTATACGGGCTTCATCAAGCTCCACGGGCTTGGTATGAGAAACTCTCAACTTATCTTGTGAAACATGGATTTCCCAGGGGAGTCATTGACTGCACACTGTTTATCAAAGAAAAAGATGGAGACTTACTACTAGTACAGATCTATGTAGATGACATAATCTTCGGTTCAAAGAACGGAGAATTATGCAAAGATTCGAAGCAGTAATGAAGGCGGAGTTTGAGATGAGTGCCATGGGGGAGATGAAGTTCTTTCTCGGGTTACAGGTGGATCAGACACCAAAAGGAATCTTCCTACATCAGACCAAGTATGTAGGAGATATTCTCAGTCAGTTTGATATGGAGATGCTTCCACAGCTAGCACTCCATTGGCTACAAACCATGATGTAGCACCCGACGAGAATGGTGATCTGGTAGATGCCACTATGTACCGAGGGATGATTAGATCTCTCATGTATCTCATGCCCTCAAGACCTGATATCATGTTTGCTACATGTAGCTCACGATATCAGCAAAGCCTAAGGTGAACCATTTAGTTGGAGTCAAGACTTAGTCAAATGCTCATCTGCATTGACTTTATCCGCATTCCCAGACTTAGTCAAATGCTCATCCCCATTGACTTCATCCGCATTTCCCAGACTTAGTTAGATTTAAAGATGAGCCTCTAAAGATCGGGATGCGGATGAGCATTTGTCTGGGAAATGCGGATGAGGTATGTCAATGCGGATGAGCATTTGTCTGGGAAATGCGGATGAGGTATGTCAATGAGGATGAGCATTTGTCTGGGAAATGCAGATGAGGTATGTCAATGCGAATGACCATTTGACTAAGGCTGGGAAATGCGGATGAAGTATGTCAATGCGGATGAGCATTTGACTAAGTATATGAAAGGCAGATGAGTAAGTCAAATGTGGATGACAAATGCGGATGAAGCAATACAAATGCGGAAGAAGCAATACAAATGCGGATGAAGCAAATCAAATGCAGATGAACAAGAGGGTCAATGCGGATGAACACTTAGAATAATTCTGACTTTTTGGTGAAAAAGGAGTAATGTAGGCTTGACCTAGGAGATTCCCGGGGTTTATGTAAGTTGACTTTTGGGGTCAAAGATGGTATGATGGGCATGTAATGATATGTGATTGATGCTTATGCATGATGATGATGATGATGTTGCATGGTTATACATGATGTATGTATGTATGTATGATGCCCTACATGATTGTTAGGATCTGATATTTAAACAACACCAACTGATTAATGTGTTAAACAAACCAATAATGCGGAATCCTATTTGATTGGTGTTGAATCAGTGAGAACGCACGTAGAAACAATAACGTATTGAATCAAACATCAAGAATCGATTAGAATCGATCTACAACGTTCTATGAACTTGGAGTACGAACTTAGAGGCTTCTGGACGGCTAGGGTACGTCTGGAGTCGAAGTGGATTGAATGCTTATGTTTTTCCACGAATTAGGTGGTATTTATAGGTTAGGGTTGCTCATTTGGGTGACTGAACTTAGCATGGTTCATCATGCGATTGAGCCTGCTTGATCCATTTGCATAACTGAGTGTTCTTTCGTTGCGACTGAATCAATCATGAAATTTTTTAGGCGTATGAACTATTTAGGACACTCATCGCATGGCCATTCGGACGCATGACCACTGTTGGGGAGCATGGTCCAGTCGACGCATGTGAACTTCACTTACTAAGTTTGATGTATTCATATTATACATTCGCATAAAATTCAAACAATCACTAAACCAAAACTATATAATCAAGTCAATTGCATTAAACAACTCATTCATAAATATTAAACATTATAAACACAACCAAACACTTGTATTTCATTGTTGGACCAAAAGAACCAATGAGCCAAGATCAGAAAACCTCTAAGACCCACATGGTATCACAACAACTGCTAAAAGCTTCATCAGCAGTTTGACAAGTGCTGAAGACTTCAACAACTGAAGATCAAGTGCTGAAGACTTCAACAGCTGAAGAACTAAAGTGCTGAAGTACAACAGCTGAAGAACACAAGTACTGAAGCTGAACAGCTGAAGAACACAAGTACTGAAGCTGAACAGCTGAAGAATACAAGTGCTGAAGCTGAAAGACCAAAGTACTGAAGTACAACAGCTGAAGAGTTTACAAGTGCTGAAGATCAACAACTGATGTACAAAGTCTGAAGACAAAGACTGAAGACATCAGCTGATGATATCTACTGAAGTCATCAGCTGATGAAACATCTGAAGGTCAAAGTCTGAAGATCAAGTACTGAAGCCTCAGTAGTTTGTCACAACTGCTGAAGAGTACTTCTTCAGTAGTTGTGATATCAGTAGTTTTATATTTCTAGTTTCAGTAGTTTTGTAAAACGACTGAAGAGCTTGTTCTTCAGTCGTTGTAGTTTCAGTAGTTTTATATTTCAGTAGTTATAACAACTGATAACACTTAGAACTTTTTGTAAGAAGATGTCAGCTGTTTTGACATCTTCAGTAGTTGTGTTTCAGTTGTAATAATCTGTTAGATGTCACTATCAAGTGACATCAGCAGACGTCACATCTCTTATATAAGAGGTGTCGACCTAATCATAATTGTGACATTCTGTTACCACGAAAGCGAATATTGAATGAAATATTTTGCAGATATTCTCTCTCTCTATAACCGTCTTGTTCTTCATTGAATATCGTTTTGTTCTTGTGAATCGACTAATTCATTGTTTGAATTCCGCTGCTATACTCTCTCTCAATCAATCAAACATAGATCACTGATCCTAACAAGTGGTATCAGAGCAGGTTAATCATTGATCGATCTAACATTGATCATTGAAACTGCTAATTGATATCTGTGTTTGATTGAATTAGCGCATTTGCAAGAACTGGTTATAGATTATTGAATTTCTGCCGCTTTCGTTCATTTATTTTGAGATCTTCTGGTTCAATTGGTTGTTGCGTTTTTGTTCTAAATCTGTTTTAGCTTAACCGAATTTGATTGAATCCGAGATGACGACTCCTTCTAATGATCCTCACAATACCGGTTCCTCAACCAAGCCTCCGATGCTGGTTAGGACCGAGTATAACATATGGCAACGAAGAATGCTTCATCACCTGTCTGTTAACAGTTCAGGTTGTTGGACATCTGTGGTACATGGACCACATAAGCCTATGGTGAACAATCCGGAAACCAATCAAATGGTTCCGAAGAAGAAGGAACAATACTCTGATGAAGATCGGAAACTATTTGAGATTGATGCTAAAGCCCATGGAATTCTGGCCATGGCACTGCCTAATGAAATCTATTCAGGGCTTATGCATCATGAAACTGCTCATGATCTCTGGAATGCCCTGAAGGAACAATTCGGTGGCACTGATGAGGTCTTAGCAAACAATAGAGAGATCCTTGCCCAACAATATGAGACATTCTCTCATAGAAAGGGTGAGACACTGACTCAACAGTTTGAGCGTTTTTCCTGCTTGATATCTGAGCTGAAAATGGTGAAACAGGAATACACCAATAGCCAGATGAACAACAGATTCCTCAGATCACTGCCTGAGAGATGGGACACATACACTATTGTCCTACGCTCCAGTGCAAATCTAGAAGGCCTATCTCTCACCCAACTTCATGGAAACTGCTTACATTTGAAAGAGAGATAGAGCAGAAGAGGAAACTGTCCTCATCAGGAAAGCTCACTGATGACTTTGTACCAGGAATACTGCCTTGGTTGGTCATGAGTCAGAATATGCTGCATCTGAAAGCAATTATGATGAGCATATAGATTTCTCTTCAAATAGTTCTGATCATGCATTTGTTGGTATTGAGAGTCATTCTGGCAGTAATAGTGACAATTTATGCTTCATCATGGATGATCTGAAAGGAATAGCTGATGATGATCTAGAAGAGATGGATATTCTGAGCCAGATGGCACTGATTAATATCAGATCTCAGAAGTTCTACAAGAGAACTGGCAGGAAATTTCCTGGACTCTCTGGCAAAACCAAAGTTGGTTTTGACAAGAGTAAGTTGAGGTGTCACAAATGCCAAAGGCTAGGACACTTTGCAAGAGAGTGTAGATCAACTGGATCTAACTCTTCTGCACCCTTTGTGACTTTTCCTAGTACTAGTCCACAAAACAGAGGGCAACATCCTGCTGGTTCTGGTCATTATTCACATCCTAGATCTCCTGCATACTTTGTTCCCCAGGGTCAAATGTCATATCCTTATCCCTGCTATTATGTGCCTCAACCAATTCTGTTCAAGCTCCAATTGCACAACAACCACAAGCATTGCCTGAACCACAGCCTTCCCAATCTCATCAACAACTCAACTCAACAACACAGCTTCTTCTTCACCCCAGGAGTTGTTGACTGGAGCAGTTTACCAGATGACATGTCTGGTCATGAACAACTGTTCTCAGGTGCTGGTCAACATGGTGGTGACAGTCCATTTGGAAATCTAGCTCTTATGGCTTTGGATTCTGCTGATACTTCATCCTCTAATGCCTCTACACCAAAGGTATCACAGGTATCCTCTGAGGCAAAAGCCAAATTATGTTCTGACACATGTAGCAGCATTTGCATCTATTAGAGAGCAAATGTAGCTTTAATCAATAAGAACATTGAGCTAGAACAAATAATTTCCAAAAACAAAGCTGAATTTGAGTCTGTGCTTAATGATAAAATGATGAGATTTACAAACTGAAATGCCAAATAACTGATGATAAGGCTAGGGAAGAGATACTTCTAGAGAAGTATAAAGATCTCAAAGAAACCCTTGCAGTTACCCAGGTAGAGTGTGATAGATGGGTACAATCATGCAAAGGTTTTGAAATGCTTCTTAGTAAGCAATCTGCTTCCAATGTGAAGTTTGGCATTGGTTACAATCACACTGCTCCACCTACAGATTTTACTCCAAGAGCAGAGGTAGAATCTGATGGTGAGAGTGATAACCAATCCATCTCATCATGTGATCTACTTTCTGATACAGCACAATCAGAAGTAGAGTCAGCATCAAGCCCTCTCTGAACCTATCAGCTGATGTTGATGGTTCAAATGCTGACACTCACATGATCAATGAGTTGATCAACTCAGGAGTTAATTCTGAAAGTCCTGAAAGGATAGAGAGCAGATTTAACACCTGAAGTTCAAACTCCAACTACTGTCAGTACTGAAGAGAAGAAAACTGTCAGTAGAAAGAGTTTGAAGACTACTAAAGAGGCAGTCAAGAAAGCAAACAATGCTTCCAAAGCATTGAAGAGCAAGTCTCCAGTTGCTTCACCCTCTTTAGTTGATGATCAACCTAAGATGAAGAAGAAACCATGTGAAGTATGTGGTTTGTTCAATCATCTTACAGATGATTGCTGGTACAAAAGAGGTTCCAAACTCAAACAAAAAGAAGAAATTAAAGAGAAAATGGTAAAAATGAAAACTGAGTTTGAGACCACATTTGTATCAGCAACATCAAATCCTGTAACCCTTAAGTCCTCAAAGAAATCCAAAAGGAAGGGGTTAAACAGGTGACAGCTGAGAGTGCTCAGAAGAAGAAGGTGCAACATAGGAACTTATCAAACTCCACTGGCAATGTGTCTGATGAGCTGAAAGCTTTATCACAAAATCAGACACAGCTGGTTATGATGGTTCAACATCTGTTGGGTAGAGTTAACCAACTAGATGCTCCTATGTTGAAACCACAGAAAAGGAGATCCAAGCCAAAGGATTCCTCTTCTTCACCATCTTCTTCCTCTCAGGCTGTTGTTTCAAATAAACCTGTTAGTTTACCATCTATTGATGAGACCAGGCCCAAAACCAAAAAGGTTTGGGTCTCTAAAACTAACTGATTGTTTATTTTGCAGGGTTCTCCAACATGCCAAAGTAGCATCTGGTATGTAGACAGTGGGGGATCTATGCACATGACTGGGAACAGCTCTCTTCTTCATGACTACTCTCAAGGAAAGAAGGGATTTGTTTCTTTTGGCAATGATGCTAGGGGTTACATCATTGGTAAAGGCTTTGTCTCCAATGGAGAAATCAAATTTGATGATGTTAATCATGTGGAAAATCTCAAGTACAATCTCTTGAGTGTCAGTCAAATGTGTGATAAAGGCCATGTTGCTCTTTTCACCAGTCAAAACTGTAGGATTCTGTCATCCAAAGTTTTGCACTTGATTGACAAGGTGTTGGATGATCACACTCTCCTGAGAGCCAACAGGACAGGAAGAGTGTATGCCTTAGATCTTTCCAAGAAAATAGATCTCAAAGGCAATCTTGCCTATTTTCCAAAGCCTCTTCTCAAGAATCTAAACTGTGGCACAGAAGGCTGGGTCATGTTAATTTCAAAAACATGAATCAGCTTATCCACAATAGTTTAGTCAGAGGCTTACCAATAAAGGAGTTCCACTGTGATGAAACCTGCACTGCTTGTTTAAAAGGAAAACAGCACAAAGTCTCATTCCCTCCTATTGAAGAGCCTAAGTCCACTGCCTGCTTGCAATTACTGCATATGGATCTATTTGGTCCTGTGAGAGTGATGAGCATGGCAAAGAAGAAATACTGTCTGGTAATTGTGGATGATTACTCCAGATTTGTATGGACTTTCTTTCTACATTCAAAGGATGAGGTTGCTCAGAAGGTTATTACTTTGTGTTGTATATTGAGAAGCAGTATTCCCTTCCAGTCAAGTGTATCAGGAGTGATAATGGAACCGAATTCAGGAATCATACACTTGATGACTTCTATCTCTCAAAGGGAATCAAAAGGCAGTTTAGCATCCCAAGGACTCCAAAACAAAATGGAGTAGTGGAGAGAAAGAACAGGACCCTCATTGAAGCTGCAAGGTCCATGCTGGCTGACTCTGGTTTGCCACTGACCTTTTGGGCTGAAGCTGTCAACACAGCTTGCTATGTGCAGAATAGAGTTTTAGTAAATCAGAGGTTGATGAAGACTCCATATGAAGTTCTCCATCATTTGGCTCCTCTGATTTCATTTTTCAAAGCATTTGGATGTCCCTGTTTTATTCTCAACACAAAGGATCAACTCCATAAATTTGATCCTAAGGTGGATGCTGGGTATTTTGTTGGTTATTCATCTACTTGCAAGGCATACAGAGTCTTCAACTGCAGAACAAAGATAGTTGAAGAGACTCTGCATGTGAAGTTTAATGAATCTCCTTTGGACAAGATTCCACAAAACCCTGTGGAGTTGTTTGATTTGGACATACTGCAATATGTTCCTTATCAACCTCCAGCTGTTGCAGATCCTGTGGCTAAATCATCTTCTGCAGCATGTCTTCCACCTGGTGGTATTGATGATGATGATGATAATATCAATACTCACCTATTCAAGTTTAGTGACCAACTGCCTGTGTCTGCTAAACTTGATGTTCCTGTAGCTTCAGCAGTTCCATCCACAACAAATGCTGATGAGATCTCTGTTTCCTCTGCATCTTTTGAGTTACCATCAAATTCTTGGTTTCAAGAGTCTACATCAACATCTGCTGCTGCTGAAGGTTCTACAAACACTTGCACAGATCTCATTGTTTATCAAGAACTGAAGAATCCCCATGACTCAGATTATTGGTGATATCAATGCTGGTGTTTCAACCAGAAGTCAATTGTCTAACTTCTGCTTCTATGCTCTCTTCATCAGTCAGCTAGAGCCAAAGAACTACCATGTTGCTTTGAGAGACAATGGATGGGTTGAAGCTATGCAGCTTGAGCTACTTCAGTTCAAGAAACAGCAAGTGTGGGAACTTGTTCCTCTTCCCCCAGTAAGTGTGCAATAGGCACTAAATGGGTGTTTAGGAATAAACCGATGAAAATGGGCTTATTGTTAAGAACAAGGCTAGACTGGTTGTACAGGGGTTTTCACAAGAAGAAGGTATTGACTATGATGAAACCTTTGCCCCTGTAGCCAGACTAGAGGCAATCAGATTGTTCTTAGCCTATGCTGCATTCCACAATCTTAAAGTTTTTCAAATGGATGTTAAAAGTGCATTTTTATATGGTAAAATAAAGGAAGAAGTTTATGTGTGTCAACCACCAGGCTTTGAGGATAATAAACATCCTGAATGGGTGTACAAACTTGATAAGGCTCTTTATGGGTTGAAACAAGCTCCTAGAGCCTGGTATGAGACACTCTCTACTTTTCTTCTTAAGAATAATTTCACTAGAGGCTCCATTGATAAAACTTTGTTTATTAAGAAGGTGGATCAGCATAAGCTACTTGTTCAGATTTATGTTGATGATATTATTTTTGCATCTCTGATCCCAATTGTGTGATGATTTTACAACATTAATGAAAAAGAGGTTTGAAATGAGTGCAATGGGAGAATTACAGTTCTTTCTAGGCTTGCAAATCAAACAAAAGGCTGATGGAACCTTTATTCATCAGTCAAAATATACAAAAGATCTTTTGAATAAGTTTGATTTACAAAACTGTAAGCCCTGTTCTACTCCCATGTGCAACACCACACAACTGGATGCTGATCAGAAAGGTAAAGCTGTTGATGAAACGCTTTACAGATGTATGATTGGGTCCTTGATGTATCTAACAGCTTCTAGACCAGATATTATGTTTGCTACATGTGTTTGTGCTAGATTTCAGGCTGCTCCTAAAGAGTCTCATTTGATTGCAGTCAAGAGAATCTTTAGATATTTGCAAGGTACACAATCTCTGGGTTTATGGTATTCCACTGGACACTCTTGCAAATTAGTTGCTTTTTCAGATAGTGACTATGCAGGGTGCAAGTTAACTAGAAAGTCAACTTCTGGTGGTTGTCAATTCCTAGGCAACTGTTTGATTTCTTGGCAGAGTAAGAAACAAACATCTGTTGCTACATCAACTGCTGAGGCCGAGTACATTGCTGCTGCAAGTTGCACCTCTCAGGTACTCTGGCTTCAGAACCAACTTCTGGATTATGGCATTACAGAGACTAAGACTCCATTGTTAATGGATAGTGCTTCAGCTCTGTGTATTGTCAAAAATCCAGTCCAGCACTCTAGGACCAAACATATAGAGATCAGACATCATTTTATTCGGGATTGTTTTGAAAAAGGTCTGATTGATCCTAAGTTTGTGCCTAGTGCTGATGAGCTTGCAGATATTTTTACTAAGCCTTTGGATAGTTCTACTTTCCAAAACCTTGTGTTAAGGCTTGGTATGCTGCAGCTAGAATAAGTGACAACTACTGATGATTTCAGTAGTATTACTGTGATCATTGGTACCCATGTCACATATAAGTACTGATGAGTCTTTTTCCCTTCAGTAGTTTTTATAACTACTGATGGCTAAATGCCTCACAAGTACTGAAGTACTTTATCTGTTCCAAACTACTGATGTAGTTAAAACTACTGATGTAGTTAAAACTACTGAAATCAACTATGAAATCAGAAACTAAGTACTGATGTCCTATGAACACCTGAAAATCAGATGCAAAGTCTGATGAGTAAGTGTTGAGGACAGCATGAAACAGCTGAAAGGCTATGAATTGACGACAACTACTGAAGAGAACTTTCTCTTCAGTTGTTTCAACAACTGCTGTTTCATTCTAAACAACTGAAGCAAAACCATGTCTTCAGTAGTTTTTATAACTACTGATGACTAATACCAAGTCTTCAGTTGTTTACAACAGCTGATGACAAAACACTGTCTTCAGTAGTTTCACAACTACTGATGACAAACACCAAGTCCTCAGTTGTTTCAATCATCTGAAGTCAAAACCACGGTCTTCAGTAGTTTTCTAACTACTCTGATGCCTAACACCACGACTTCAGCTGTTTCAACGTCTGAAAGGATAATACCATGTCAACAGTCGTTTAAAACTACTGATGACTAACACCACATCCTTCAGTCGTTTTCTTACCCGTACCCTATAAATATCCCTGACCTAATCCTTCAATGCTTCATCTTCTTCAACCTAACGTTCCTCTCCAAAACTTCTCTCTTCTCAATGGCGTCCATGCAAATTAAACCGCGACACAACTGTGTTGCCTACCTTACTAAATCGCCTGTCTGGGCTAAGTTCGATACTGCTATCGATCTTATGGTTCAGTCCCAATACAAAACGGCATTTCTTCTGAATCCCATTCTACATGCCGAATCCCTCCAACAGTTTTGGATGAACGTTACTATTACCACTGGGGAGAACAACACACCATCTCTCCA
This sequence comes from Flaveria trinervia, assembly GCA_025506515.1. NCBI lineage: Eukaryota > Viridiplantae > Streptophyta > Magnoliopsida > Asterales > Asteraceae > Flaveria > Flaveria trinervia. The sequence goes on along the minus strand of CM046444.1, from coordinate 66,258,848 downwards.
GTCGGTCGTCAACAACAAAGAAGTGGTCATCACTCCTGCAATAATCCGCCAAATTCTTCATCTGGATGATGCTATTTCTCCTGCTGGATATCCCAAGGGCACCACAGATCTATCCTTTGCCCAACATGGATATCAGGCAATCTCAGTGCCTCCACTATCATGAAGAAAACTTCCATGACGCCGAACGCCTAATTTTTCACATGGTGAATGTATGTTTGGCTCCTAAGACTTCGTCTTGGGATCAAATGTCGTCAAAGTGGCAGCAGGTAATGTATTCTATTCTTGAGCAACAACCGTTAAACTTTTCAGAAATATATTTTCGGAGCTCAAGGATATGGCTCAAAAACTAACTGCTAACCGTTGGATACTATATCCACGGTTCATAATGGCCATCATTACAAACCAGCTTATGCTGAGGGACTTGTTGGCTTGGAGTCCCTGCTACGGCTGTTCTGCCGGAAGTATACTCCCGGCACAACTCTGACCAGACACTCAAATTGGCTGCCAAGCTGCGCAAACCCACGCAGCTGGAACCCACAGCCACCACCTCCAAATCAAAAGTCCCCACCAAACCCACCAAAAAGAAACCCAAAACGGCTACTCAGGGAATTGAGTCCCCTGAGGATGCCCCTGCAACACAAACGCAGGAGATATCCACTGGTCCAACCCCCTAGTGGATATAAGGACTCTTCCAGCCATAGCCGCTCAGGATTCCTCTCAACAGGAGCCTGCAGCAACCACAAAAGGGGTACCTACACATCTGGGATCTTCCTCACTTGAGGGGATTGCCATTGAAGAGCACCAACCTCCCCAGGTGCACACTGCTTCTATCCCTTCACCCCATACAACCGCCCCTCACAGCCCAACTTTAATAGTTGCACAAGTGCTGACTCAACTGCACTCCTCACCCCCTCCCCAGAAACCACTTACTACTGGGAACACCTCTACAATTGAGGGGGAGGAACACAGTGCAATTGAGAACCCACAGCACAGGGGTTTACCACTTCTATCTCCTGGTGTAGATAAGGAGATTAGAATATCTAGTGAGGCTGCCACCTCTTCTGAATCAGCACATGATCAGAATGAGGCTGGTAACATTGCTAAGACCTCACTAGAGGCAACAGCTGATGATGGACATAGTCCTGAGGCTGGAAGTCCCCAGTACCAAGAAAAGGGGCACATGCATGACTGGTCTACACCCAGTGCATGTAAATCCTGCTCCAAGCAGGAGGTCAGATGATTCAGCTTCGGCTGATGATGACCTGGGCTTTTTCTACGATGTTCTTGCCGCCCAGAACACAATCCTTGAAGAGAAAGTCAGTAGGCTGCAAAACCTACTTGACCAACTCTCACAAGGAGAAAGACCATCTGCCTCCACCAACCCACAGATGGCACCTTCAGTTGAAGGTTCCCCAAACACTGAGCCACTCCAAACTCACCACCTGCCTCTGCTTCAGGCCCTATTTCTCAGGAACAGAACCCTCCTGAGCAAATAGGTGCTGTACTTCAAAATTCCCTCCCTCTCATCACACCCATAATCACTGATATTGTGACTAAAGCCATTGATGAGAGGCTTTCCTCAACTTTACAACCCTTGATTGATGCTGCTGTGCAAAAGACACTTTCTGCGGTACAAACCCCTTCCACCAATGCATCCAAAAGGGGGAGAGTACTGCAGTGAAAGAAAAGAAGAGGAAAAGAACAGAGGAAAGAAGGAAGAGAAGCAAGCCCAAGAGGAGGAGAAAGAAAAGCAACCACTGCTCACTTACAAGCGAAAGAAAAGTGCTGATGATCATACTGCTGAAGACAAATCCTTGGAAGAGCTGGTAAAAGAAGCTGACACTACACACAGCCGATCCATGGATAAAATAATTGAACAACTCTTCAGGCAAGGGTTTGATACAGCCACATTGGATAGTGAGATCAGAAGTTGGAAGTGCAAGAGATTCAAACCCGATGGGCTGGGTATGATGCTCTTGAAAAAGAGAGATTGGAGATCATGGTTCAAATACTTAGGAAGATCTTTAATGGAGATTCGTGCGCGTGGACCAGGACAGTATTCTGGCTATAGCCACCAGAATCTGTCTGTCTGAGCAATTCCACAAGGGGATTATTGTTGAAGCCCTTGATGAGGCTGGGGCTGGTAAAAGGTTGGAAATGGCTAAACTTACAAAGGCGAAACTTACTACAAAGATGCTGGATCAACCTTCCCTTCCACCCACTCAAACACAGCCTACCCCTCAAATCTCCAAACCAATCTCTAAGCCAAAGTCCAAACATCCTCATTCTTCAAAACCAATTCCTTTACCAACCCAACCATCATCCAGTGATGCACCTAGAAGGAGGAGAAGGGTGCTGAGGATGGAAGAAGAAGAAGAAGAAGAAGAGGATGAAGATGATAGTCTGCCACTCTCTGCTGTTCTAACTACCAAAACCCAGAAGTCAACCCATGATCACACCTGACTCTCAAAGGGAAATGGTTAGAGTCAAGATAGAAGATGAAGAACAGAAACAGCATGATGAGCAACTACTGAAGATGGTTGACAAGGAATTTCCTCAGTCATCATCTATAAAGCCATGAAAGGGCATGCTCAGAGGCTGTACACTCTCAGGCACACTTTCAGTATCAGAAGGAGAGAGTGAGAGTATGGCCAGACCCCAGGTGAGTTCTAGAATCCATAAAAGAACTATTCCACACAGATACAATGGCCAGGTTAGAAAAACAATAGATTCTACACCATCATGTTGGCCATTGTAGTCACACCCTGGGAAATCATTGATGAATTCAAGAAAGCTCATCAAGCAAAGATGACCCCTCAAGCCTTACTAGAAAACAGATGATTAAAAAGGTTGTTATATAAAAAGCTTGAAGACATCCAGAAGAATGAGCTCCAGTTACTCCTTGAAGGCACCCATCCTGATGAATTTGTCTATAGGGAGGTAACTACAGTGGAGCTGAAAAATGGCAGGACCATGAAGTACTTATCTGAGTACTATGGTCCAGAGTTCTTCTTCGAAGGTGGAGTAGAAGAACTCTCCAAGGAGGAACAAGTTGTTCTCCTTGAGGCCTATGTTCGAGAGTCATACAGACTCATTATGGGAAGTAAATCTCATGAATGGGATAACAACTCTGTGTCCAGTTCCCCAAAACAGAGTTCCCATTCATACCTGCCAAACAATATCTGAGATTTCTTCCCAGGCCGGAGCTTACATGGGTCATCTTCTCTACTGATCAAGAAGGAAAAAGACCAATCTTTTGCCAACAATAAGTGGGATAATAAATAATTTAGAGGTTTTGGCTGCATTGGTTCAGGGGGAGTTTGTTGGACCAAAAGAACCAATGAGCCAAGATCAGAAAACCTCTAAGTCCCACATGGTATCACAACAACTGCTGAAAGCTTCATCAGCAGTTTGACAAGTGCTGAAGACTTCAACAGCTGAAGATCAAGTGCTGAAGACTTCAACAGCTGAAGAACTAAAGTGCTGAAGTACAACAGCTGAAGACACAAGTATGAAGCTGAACAGCTGAAACACAAGTACTGAAGAACAGTGAAGAACACAAGTACTGAAGCTGAACAGCTGAAGAATACAAGTGCTGAAGCTGAAAGACCAAAGTACTGAAGTACAACAGGAAGAGTTTACAAGTGCTGAAGATCAACAACTGATGTACAAAGTCTGAAGACAAAGACTGAAGACATCAGCTGATGATATCTACTGAAGTCATCAGCTGATGAAACATCTGAAGGTCAAAGTCTGAAGATCAAGTACTGAAGCCTCAGTAGTTTGTCACAACTGCTGAAGAGTACTTCTTCAGTAGTTGTGATATCAGTAGTTTTATATTTCTAGTTTCAGTAGTTTTGTAAAACGACTGAAGAGCTTGTTCTTCAGTCGTTGTAGTTTCAGTAGTTTTATATTTCAGTAGTTATAACAACTGATAACACTTAGAACTTTTTGTAAGAGATGTCAGCTGTTTTGACATCTTCAGTAGTTGTGTTTCAGTTGTAATAAATCTGTTAGATGTCACTATCAAGTGACATCAGCAGACGTCACATCTCTTATATAAGAGGTGTCGACCTAATCATAATTGTGACATTCTGTTACCATGAAAGCGAATATTGAATGAAATATATTTGCAGATATTCTCTCTCTCTATAACCGTCTTTGTTCTTCATTGAATATCGTTTTGTTCTTGTGAATCGACTAATTCGTTGTTTGAATTCCGCTGCAATACTCGTCAATCAATCAAACATAGATCACTGATCCTAACATTCATTAGTACCCAATTATTACATTTTACATAAGCGTAAGACAATACAAAGATTTACATTAAGATTCCAAACTAGGGAAACAAGTATCAACAACCTCCCCTTTGACCTAGATTCATCTATTGTCTTACCTTCTTCAATAACCTCTCGTACTTATTGTACTTCTCCTCTCTTGTGACTCATGCGTGTATCTCAATGCAAGCAGAGTCGTATCATATTTGGAATTGGAGGGCTTGTACAATATCTTGTGTGTCATAGAACAGTGGCCACTTGTATAATGGTCTACATCATCAGCAGACAAGTTTGTAAGCCCATTGGGTCAAATACCCTGATAGTAATCCATTTTCCCTTCTTTGTTTGGAACTAGACCTCCTCTCCTATTCTCCAATCTAGTAACCACCATTTAAGTGAAGGTGTGAAGTCTTGTGGCATTTCCCTAAGAGGATTTTTTGACATTGTTCTTGGGGGACGCCACTTCAGCACTATTTTAGGTTTCCCAGCTATGGAATCAACTTTAGATTACCTTCTGACATACCTCATAGGTTATTGAGGTTTGAAGTTTACCCACCTGGTGTGGTACTCTTTCTTCAGGGTAGCCTCAAACCAGCCTGACATCTTCCTCGGGTCAGCATATAGTAACTTCAGTTTAGCCAACTGGTTGAGCTCAAAACCAGGTAGAGACTTTAGATCATGCGGGAATCTAAAGTACTCGATACCCATCTCTCTCTTTATTGCGTATATGTCAAGATCATCAAAATGAGCCATGCGATAATCTTGCCTGACACCTATTGATGTTTCTTTACTCTGTAGAGCTTGGTGTATACATTAGGTTTAGGAGCAGAGCGTTGTGCTCGAATCTCCTCAAAACATGCAGCCCATTCAGCCTTTCTGATATCAACATCGGCGTTTAAGCTTGGCTTGTTCTTCAAACCTCTCAGTTTCTTGTTCCATCTAATCCAGTATATCGAATGTATCACTGACTAGGGAATCACCCAAATTGGGGACCACATTTCCTCTTTGTCAGCATACTCTGGATAGTGACCTGCTGTGACATCCTCGATCTCTATCTCATCGATGTCCTTGAGCTAATCATCACTTCAACATGGACTGTTGGAGCATCTTTCACGGTCTCATCAGGATTGACGGACATTTCAGCTAGTTGCTCGTCGGTGAGATCATGAATTATCTCTCCTTCTTTAGGAGTGTAATTTACCGATCTCCTGAAAATCCCCTGCAGATCAAGAATCTTTGAGAGTTGAGTCTTGATCTGTTGGAGGGGAGCAACATCATATTCATCTCCTTGAAATTTTGATCTGCTTGATTTAAAACATGTAACACATCAATCATTAGTCAACAATCAAAGCAGTAAACATCAATAATAACCATAACCATTAATTACATTTATTTGATACATATTCAGATACACATGATTTAAATAACATGAACAACTATGCATTACTCTTGTCTTGAATAGCTAGTGTGTCATTAGGATCAGCAGAAGATGATAGGGCTCCTTGGTCCTGATTATTCTTTGTGCACCTCTCTTGACCTTGAGCTGATTTAGATGCAACTGCATCTCCTTCTTCATCATCATCATCAACAACATTATCACCTGCATCAGTGTCATCCCCTTGATCATCACAATCATCATCATCATCATCATCACTGTCATCGTCATCACCATCATATCTATCCCCTTCACCGATCTTTAGAGGCTCATCTTTGGATCCCTTCAGTCTCCGCATTTCCCAGACTTAGTCAAATGCTCATCTGCATTGACTTCATCCGCATTTCCCAGACTTAGTCAAATGCTCATCCGCATTGACTTCATCCGCATTTCCCAGACTTAGGTAGATTTAAAAACTTAACATGTGAGCCTAAAACATCACATTCGATTTCCATGCCCCATTCATCATGTTCTAAGCTTAAATCTTACACTCTAAGCCTTAGAAGCACAGTCATACATCATAGCATGAACATAGTCACACATCATATCATAACATCATCATACACACATTCAAGCGTACGAGTCCGAAACCCAGTTTAATAAAAACATACATTCATGCATTTCTAGCCCCAAAATCAGTTAAAAACCAGTAAAAGAGGGGTCCTAGAACTCACCTTTGCAGCTCTTGAGTATGGATTCTTCCAAACTCGTTTGCAAATTGAATTCAACCTCCTAGAAACCCACTAAAAACATACTCGAACACATACAAACACACATAAGCATAAACCCGAGGATATGACCAGTCAGAACACCATAAAAGCATGAATTCTTATCTTGAATTCGAATTCTTCTCCTTGTTCTTCTTAAAAATCAAGAATTTGCTGCTCCATCTACTCTCTCTCTAAAACCCGAAGATCAGTGAGGTATGTGACATCGGGCGGCCATACCACCTTTTACATCCACTTTTCAAACATTTTGTCCTTTTGGACACTTTTTACCCCTAGACTTGGGTTTTATTTCTTTTCTTTATTTTTCTTCACTTATTCTTCTTTCTTGTCTAAAAATAGCCTGGTGTTACCTTGGCATGTTGCTCCTGGAGCTGAGACATCTGCTGAGCCTGCTGATCAATCAGTCGAGCCTGTTGAAAATCTGCTGATATTGCGCAGCAGTAAGGTCTACTAACTGACGAATCTGTGTAGTCTTCTCGTCATCAGCTGCTAACAGACGCATCACCATACGGTTCAGCGCTGATAGTTGTTCCTCTATGCCAAAGGGAGGTAGAGGTGATCCAGATGGATATGGAGAGAAAGATGATGGAGCAGCTGGATGGCTAGTGGTGGTGGTGGTGGCAGTGGTGAAGATTGGGGGTAATATAAATGAAGGTGGTGGTGGTGTGGGTGTGGTGGATATGGTGGTAGATGGGGTGGTAGTAGTGGTGGTAGGTGGAGTGGTGGTAGTGGATGGAGTGGCGGTAGTGGATGGAGTGGTGGTGATAGGTGGAGTAGTGGTAGTAGATGGAGTGATGGAGGTGGTGGTAGTAGTGGTGGTGGTGATGATGGTTAGTCTTCTCTTCTTCTTTTTCAAGCCATGGGGCTGAGCCATCCTTTTCTTCCTCGATCCCTTCGAGGTGGATGCTCCCCCTGGAACACTGCTTGGCTGATCGGGAGCATAAGTAGGATCAATGTCAGCCTCTCTCGATCCACCAGGGCATTCACCAACCGCCCGGAGCCCTTGCTCTTTGGCAACCACCTTGCTACCAACAGTCCGAGGGAGGGGCTCCTCATCAGTATCCTCCTCCTCATCAGGTTGGAACTCCTGATGGAATCCAGCATCCTAAGTCTCTTTGTGGGTGGGTGCTCGAGATGCAATATCAGTAGTGGGGGCCCTTGGTTGAGTGGGCCCTGCATCTCCACCAGCACCGCTGTCGTCGTCATCTGAATCGTCATCTAGGAGCTCGATCTGCTCAGTATCTGAGTCACTGTCATCGTGGTGCCACTTCCTTCGTGACGACGCCACATAGTCTTCACGGGCCAGATGCCCAAATAGTCGCCTTACAGGGGGTTTCACCTGCTTCCCCTGTATACCTTCATCTGAGCCAAGGTGGTATCATCCATCACCTCGAGTGCTACTGCATCCTCCTTCTCCTTTGGCAACGAAGGGAGCTTTTGGTCAATGATCATCTGCATGAATCGAGGGTACATGCAAACGCCTTCCTTGCCCTTGGCCTTTATGTTCTCCACCAGGTAGGTGAAAATCATCCTGGAGAAGCTGAACGGATGGTTCAGCACCAATGCCACATATGCGTTCTGTATCTGATCAGGCAACTCATCAAACCCCCCTTCCGTGAGGCAATGCACTTGAGCAGCACATAGGCAAAGTACTTAAACTGAGGATATAGGTTGCTCTTGTTAAGCACACCCGAGTTGATGTCCCTAGAGTACTTGGCCTGCAGAAAACAGCCTCGTACCGGTCAATGGATGTAGTTGGGTAGGGCAATCAACATCATCCCCGAGCTTTAATACTGTCTTGAGATCATCCTCAGTGATCTCTATGGGTTGACCAAAAATAGAACTCCTGATCCGGTGGGGCTTTGAGAACCTGTCAACAACTGCGCCTTCCCAGAAGGCCAGCTGAATCGAGCGATAGGGTGTGCACGAAGTCGAGATGGCATGGAAGATCCTCGATCTTCGTAAGAAAGTAATAATGCCCGAGAAGTCAGCTGCGTTCCTAGATGTCAGATCCAGATGAGCACAGATGTTGTGCTTGGTGCTCATAGTCCAACGACTAGCCATTTGTTACACAATGAATATAAACATTAGTGTCAGTCAATAAGTAATGAACTTAAGCATTTGAACATGAAATTCTCAGTTCTGTCGTGCGAATGATAGTGTGCGACTGAGATCTAGTCGTGTGAATGACCTCATACGTATGACTTAACATGCGACTAAGCTCGTACGTATGCTATCTCATGTGGTTACACCAGTCGTGCGACTGAACTCATACGCATGGTTTAGCTGTGAGATTTGGCCATTCGCCCCTTTTAGTCGTGCGACTGAAGTTCATAAGATTGTCCATTCGCATGACAGACTAACTGTTCAATTCAAAATCAAATTTTGAGCAAACTTTAATGTTACACGTTGTGGTTTGGTTCATTAGACTCGCAATTCACTGACAAAACACATTATAACATTTAATTGCATAATGGACTTAATTTTATTAGTTTATTTATCAATGTAAGTCACGGTTTCTTTTAGGGTTCATATCAGTCAATTTTGGGCTTAAATCGATGGATATTTTCATGGATTGCACCGCATTATACCTGTATAGTCAATAGAAATCATCAGTACACAACAAACAATGGTCTTGAAGGCTCAAAGAAAATTTGGCAGAGTAATGGTATATTCGTGCGATGTAGGGGCGATTTGGGAGTGATGAACACTGCGACCGACTCACCCTCTATTTATACTAGGGTTTACTTTCAGTCGTGCGACTGAGCATAGTCGCATAGTTGATTCATACGACTGAAGATCAGTCGTGCGACTAGCACAGTCGGTCAAGGTTGTTTGACGTCAGTCGTACGACTAGACATCCATTGTGCGACTGAGTCATTCGGTCACCTTCATTCGTGTGACTAGACACATTCGTGTACACCAATCGTACGACTGATATATACTCATTGTCCAGTCATGCAAATGAGTCATACTCAAGGTTGTTTGACTTTATGACCATTCAACAATTAATACCCTTTTACATATGTAATATACTTTATGTGCATTTGACCATCTCAGACATGATCATTTTAAGCTTGAAAAACCTTTGATCACCTCAGACGTGATCCTTTTAAAATACTTGGTCACCTCAGACGTGACCCATTTTTATTTGAAAGCACGTGTGGTCACCTCAGACGTGACCGTTTAGATGATACGGTTCCCTATCAACTTCCATGACATAGTCCGATATTAAACAAACTGAAATTGACAAACTTTATACAGAAACAAAAGAAATAAAACTAAAACTTAAAAAATAAGACATGTTTTTGTGTTTTTGTGAGGGTTAAATCCTAAGAGGTAAATCCAAAGAATTATTTTTCTAAAAAGGCAGCTTCAATTTATTTAAACCATACATGGACCAATTCAATTTGGAATCATACAGGACATTTAAATCATTCGGGACAAGTTATCTAAAACCTTTGATGCTCTATTCTTGTTTTTCATGTAGAGTCATTTAGCAAATTTAGGAAATCATACTAGTACTATTAGGTCCCCACACTGATTTGAACTTTCAAGAATTGTAGCCACAATGATTGTCAGTATACTTGTCCTCTTAAATCCATACATAGACTTTCAACACAGATTGGTGATGGTTTAAGGTTTGTTTATTTCAACAAGCATTTGTGGATCCCACACTTATATGGTAATCAACATTCCTCAGGAGATTTTGAGCGGTCTCAGGGTAGTATTCAAGAAGAAACTATTCTTAGGACTTTCAAAGAGAAGCCAAGCCTCAGGTCAGTGCCACCGCACAGCAGAGAGGTGGCAAACAACAATGAATTCTAGAATATATAGGTTATGCTTATCCTCAGGTCAGTGCCACCACACAGCAGAGAGGCACATAACCTATCTTCTTGTTTGAGCAATTTCATTCTTTTTGCACAGAGTCTCACCAATAACATAGGTTATCAGTTTGATTGTATTTGCATTTTTTACGTGCTTTTGCTCATGCTTTGGTCTTACGCACACATTCGTGGCGTTTATTCTGCTCGTCACCCCTTATTGGAATCTTGTTGATTGTGTTAACCAGGGATAAGGTGTTACCCACAGCTAGTCAAACATTTTAGTTTAATCTTGAGATCACCAAAAAGGTCTAGTCATCTATTGTGTTGAATCTACCGACATATCATATGTGGTCTACCAACCTCTAGGTCTACTTTCTTTGTGTTACCTTAGTAGTAGCTAGTTTATCTATCATATTTCCTTTTATATTGCTCAGACTACACAAACTTATACTTGAGCTTTGCATCTTTTTCAATAATATTTTTTTAAGGTCCCAAATGGTTTGCTCCTGTGTACTATCATATTCCCAAGATTGAATCGGTATCACACATACGATCTTATTTTTATTAGCTACCTCTCCTCCTCCCTTGTTTTTTTTTTATTTTTTTATTATGCTGTCTAACCTATTCTCCCTCTAAAATTTTAAAACCGTAATGGATTAGCATTTTAGGATTTTAATAGGCAAAGAATAAGACCAGTTAACTAAACTACTTAAAATTAAGCAAATAAAATAAAATTGAAAAATAAAATAAAAAAAATTTACACGACACAACAGACCACACATGGTCATCTTCAGGAATGACCTCACTTTCTTTTTAATGCCGTTGACCTCTAACAGATATAGAAAACGTGGTTTGTCAAAAGCCTTTGTATAGAGGTTAGTGCATTGAAAATCTGTGTTTATTTTTACCACATCGATTAAGTTCTTTTCAAAGCAATCACGTATAAAGTGCTATTTAATTCCGATGTGTTTGGTCTTGGGATGTTGGACCAGTTTTTAGTGACTGCAATTGCAGAGAGTTATCAACAAAGATAGGAGTAGAAGAGAATTTCAAACCGTAATCCCGTATTTGCTGTTGAATCCATATGATTTGTGAAAAGCAACTTGCAGCAGCAATGTATTCGGCTTCACAGGTTGACAATGCAACCAGGTCTCTTCTTACACTGCCAGGTTACTAATCTTCTCCCAAAGAACTGACACCCTACTCATGTATACTTGTAGTTCATCTTGCAGTGCCATAATCCGAGTCGCTATACGCCGTAAGCTCAAAGTCATCATCATGTGGATACACAACCCAAGTGTGGGTGTACCCTTCAGATAACGAAAAATCCTTTTGACCCCAATAAGATGGTTCACCTTAGGCTTTGCCTGATATCGTGAACATAAACATGTAGCATACATGATATCAGGTCGTGAGGCAGTGAGATACATGAGAGATCCAATCATCCCTCGGTACATAGTGGCATCAACCAGATCACCATTCTCGTCGGGTGCTACATCATGGTTTGTAGCAAGAGGAGTTTAAGCTGTAGAAGCATTCTCCATGTCAAACCGACTAAGAATATCACCTACATACTTGGTCTAATGTAAGAAAATCCCATTTGGTGTCTCATCCACCTGTAACCCGAGAAAGAACTTCATCTCTCCCATTGCACTCATCTCAAACTCCACCTTCATTACTGCTTCAAACTCTTTACATAATTCTTCGTTCTTGAAACCAAAGATTATGTCATCAACATAGATTTGTACCAATAGCAAATCCCCATCTTTTTCTTTGATAAACAATGTACAGTAATGACTTCCCTGCGAAAACCGTGTTTCACAAGATGAGTCGAGAGTTTCTTATACCAGGCCCTCGGAGCTTGATGAAGCCCGTATAGCGCCTTGTCAAGTTTGTAAACTCTGTCCCGATGATATAGATCCTCAAATCCCTCGGGTCGACTGACATACACTGTCTCTCGGATCTCACCATGAAGGAACACACTCTTCACATTTAGTTGATAAACTTTGATCTTCATATAAGATGCATAGGCAAGGAAGATGCGGATTGCTTCCATTCTTTCCACGGGTGCAAACACTTCATTGTAGTCAATACCCTCAACTTGTCGAAATCCCTGAACAACAAGCCGAGCCTTGTTTTTGATGATCACTCCTTGATCATCTTTCTTGCATTTCAAGACCCATTTGGTGCCAATGACCTTAGCACCTTTAGGTCTATCCACTAGAGTCCATACACCCAACTTCTTGAACTGAAGAAGTTCTTCTTGCATGGCACTCACCGATGCCTCATCGTTCAAGGCTTCACTAACATACTTTGGCTCAAACTGAGACACAAAGCAAGATAGGCACCATCGTGAAGGTATCCCTTTTCCATCATAGAGGCATAATCAGCTGAGTACAACTGATTTCAGGTCTGAACTCCTGATTTCACATCTCCTATGACATTATCCAAAGGATGATAGACGTTTAGATTTGAGCCGAGAGTTGTTGGAACAACCCCCTCAGAATCAAGATTGTGAACATTTGGTTCTGGATCTAAGGCAATAGGAGTCTGAGGTTCAGAAGGCTTAGAAGCATCAATGTCAGATGCTTGTGGACTTCTGGTAGTCGAAACCTGTTCATCCTAGTTCTTCTGATCATTATCCACATTTTCTTCATCAGAGGAAGAGTCACTCACATCAAGTGCTCCCCCTGAGTTGGTAGATGATTGACTTTGTGAATCGGATGGTGTTGTATCTTGAGACTGTGTGTTCAAGACATCGTACATCATCTTGTTTGCCAACTCGTCTTCAGATGTGAGAGAGGTATGTTGAAGGTCTTGAAGAATCCATCATAGTCAAAGAAGTAAGCAGGCCCTTTTCCAGCGGTGGTGTGGTGTATCTCTGAACATCAACATTACACCACACCTCTACTTGACCCGTTGAGTTGTTGTAAACTCTCTTGTTTGGTATGTTGTATCCTAGAAAGATCCCTTCATCAACCTTCTCGCTGAATTTTCCCTCCTGAGTCTTCTTCAGCAAGGTGCATGGAGCGCCAAACGGCTCGAGATACTCTAATTGTAGCAACTCGTAGCATGTTTTTCCATGGTGTTTAACTACCAGAACTCGATTGAGCATGCATTTGCAACTGCCTCATTCCAGAATTGAATATGTAGTTTCGAGTCTGCTAGCATAGTCAGTGCGGTCTCTATCAAGCTGCAATTCTTCCGTTTAGCAACACCGTTCATCTGAGGAGTGTAGGAAGAGGTAAATTGATGCACAATTCCCTTTTCGTTGCAGTAGGCCTCCATCCATTGCTTATTGAACTCGGTTCCGTTGGCTGAGCACACTTGTCGTACTTTTAGCTTGTATAGGGATTCTAATGTAGTTACTAATTCCTTGAAGGATTCGAGTGTTTCTAATTTGGACTTCAGAAACATTACCCAAGAGAATCTTGAGTAGTCATCAGTAACTATGTAGCAGTACAAGTCGCCTGCGATGCTTCTTGTACTGACTGGACAAACAGATCCATGTGAAGAAGCTCAAGAGGTAGTTCTATGGAATGAACTTTCTTTTCCTTATGAGACTTCTTGGTCTGTTTGCCCTTCTTGCAACGCAACAGAAATCCAGGAGTTGGAAGTTTTTGACGTTCACTCCCTCACTAGATCATTCTGGATCAAGTGATTCATCTTCCTCGGATTTATGTGTCCCATTCTCCTATGCCAGGAGATGGAATCCTTCTCAGTAGCTTTGGACAAGAAGCACTGAACTTCACGATCCGTTGTGGAGGCCTTTGAAAGATCAAGACATAAAGATCATTATATCTTGAAGCTGACATTAGGACTTGGTCCTCCAGAATCACGTAGTCCTTCTTCAGAACGTAGCACTTCATGTTGTCAAAGACTACTTTGAAGCCTTTATCACATATCTGAGAAACAGAAAGTAAGTTATTTTGTAATTGTTGGACATAGTTTACTTTGTCAAACTTAACTTTCTGATTTCCCACTTCCCCTTGGGTTGTGATGTACCCGCCTTTGTTTCCAGCAAAAGAAACATGCCCTCCTTTGATTTGTCTGGCGTTTGATAAGAGAGCTCTGTTCCCCGTCATGTGCCTGGATGCTCCGCCATCTACAACCCACGTGTTAGTCTCAACACTATAGCAAACACCTTGCACATTCAATGAAAACATTAGTTCATGTTAGGAACCCAAGCCTTCACTGGCTTTGGTTTCCACGAGGCATCACACAACATAAACTCAACCCATTGACCATTTGAGGTTGAGGGGAGCTTAGATGTTTGTTTGTTCTCATTTTCAGATGTTGAGGCGGTTTTTTCTTTCCATAGACTAGCTTTGTGTAAGGCCTGTTTGTGATAAACAGACGATTGGCTGATGGGTTGAACTTTGGATTCACTATCCCTTTAGGCGGGGTCACTGAGTTCCTTTTAAAGATCTAGTTTGAGATGCAGGAAGTTCAACTTTCCTCCTCGGTGTCTGATAATAAGGACAATTAGACGCAATGTGACCGTACTCTCCACAATTGTAGCAAGATCTGCTTTCAACTTTATGGTTTATTTGTTTTTGTGGAGATGTAGGTGTCACGGATGACCTTATTTTTTAGATTGAGACACTTCTTTGTTAGATGTATGGTCGGGTTTACAAACTTAATTGCTTTACCTGGTTTTACATCTTTTATTTCTTGTTTACCTGGACTTTGACATGATACTCATGATTTATTAGGTTTAATAGTTTTTTGGGTTCTAGTTTGACTTTGTTTGAACCTGACTTGAAATTAACCTTTTCAAACTCTTTTCCCAGGTTAACACAAGGCATCTTTCTTTTGCCTTTGAAGTGGACTCCTTTTGTTTAGTGCCAGATTCAATTGATTTACTTGTGGAATCTGGGTCACTAACAAGAGGAGTGGTCACCACATGATCCTTGATGGGGTATCATTAAATGGTTACTTTTGGTGTTCATCAAGGTCTCAGGTGGTGGCGGAACCACTTTGTATCCCAATCCCTCCCCGTTGTTTCTCTCTCTCACTAAGTGTTGGACAATATGAGATGAGCTTGTCCAACTATGCAGTTTTTGTTTTAAGGAGTTGACTTCTACTTCTAAAATTGCTTTCTGCTTCTTAGTGTCCTCTAGGGAGTTAAGATAGTACCTAATGTCATTAGCTTGGTTAAAGGCAACTACTTCTGTTTCCCTAAGCTGTTTGTTCAAAAGGTCTATCTTTTCCTTGTAACTGTGCTCATTTTGTTTTAAAACTCTATTAGCTTTGGTGCATAGTTCCAAATCCTTTACTAGGCTATCATTATGATCTAATAACCTACCAAATTTTAAATCTATGCTTTCTCTAAATTATTACAATCAGAACAAGCATGATTAGTAAACAACTGGTCAGTGGTACTTACCTGAGATGTTGACGAGGAATTAACCATGTGTGCGAAATCTGTTGTCTCTGGTTCTGGTGATTCTGATGTTGATGTAGATTTTTCTGCTTCAGGCAGGTGGTTGACCACGGTGCAGTGTCTTCAGAATTGGACATCGCGAGCTCTACTGCTATGTCTCCCTTCTTGCGGAATCGTCGTCTATGTCCTCCACACTAGCTATGTTGGACTCTCCCGGTGAGACGAACCGAAAGCTCCAGTCTATCCTTCATCTTCGTTAGCAGTCAAGGCTTTAGGGTCCTTGCTTGATGAAGTAGAACTACTAGATGTGGCTTTGTCTTGACGATTAAAGGATGAGAAAGGATTGCCATTACCAGTATTCTTTGGCTTCACACACTCCCGTTTGAAGTGCCCCTTCTCACCACAGTTGAAACAGGTTACCTTTGACTTGTTGAAACCAAAGGTCGTGTCCTTGGTTGCAACCAAGTTCTGTCCGGTCTTCTTGACAAACTTTTTAGCTCGTCGGATAGCACTTGCAAGGCCCACATTATATCCATCCGTTCCAACTCCATCTCATCCACCTGTTCATAATCCTCATCTGCCAGGTGGCAATTTCCTATCTTTCCAGCAATTAGTCCATCATAGGAGTGGACTACAATAGCTAAGAGGTCCATGTGTTCTTTGGCCACCTCAACAGTTATGTTACCGAAGTTATCAATTTTCAATTTTGCTGCATTGGCTTCAGGTATAATATACTGGGTACCAGACGACCCTGAAGTTTCAGACCCTGAAGTAGATGCTGTGCTGGACTTGCTGGACTTGCTGAACTTGAGATGAAGGCAGTCTACAGTGGTGCTCCAGATGTCTTGGCCTGAGGAATCGCGTTGTAAAGCACCAGATTCTGATCATAGTTGGCCTTTTGGGCTCTATACTTCATCCTAAGCTCCTCCTCTCTCAGTTTCATAATTAACTCATTTATATCTAACTTCGAGAGCACCCCATTCTGTCTGAGATTTGAAATGAAAAAAGCCCATTTCTCTAGTAATCCATCTGCAAAGTTGGATACCTTATCCTCCATCGACGTAGTTACTCCATGAGTGTGCATCTCACTCATTAAGTGGTAGAATTTATCGATCACGTCATCCAGGCTTTTCTTTCCCATTGAAGAGAAGTTGTCAAACTCCTTCTTCAAAGCTTTGGCCTTAATGGCCTTGAGTGAGGCATTTCCATCATACCTCTTCTCCAACGCATCCCATAATTTCTTTGCTTGAGTATACTCTGAGTACTAATGGAAGATATCCTTCAGAATAGACTGGGTAAGCAAAGTGTAGACTTTCTTCTCAGCGTTGTGTTTCACTTTTGTACATCAGACATGCCACTTAACGTAAGTTTGACACCGTCTGCTCCTACTGGCATGCTGTACCCCGACTCTATAGCCTTCTAGAAATTTGTATCTACTCCATGTTGATACATGTGTACCTTGATTCTGATCTTAATGTAATATGTCTATGTTGTCTTACACTTATGTAATAGTTGGGTACTTAATGAAATACAAATGTTTGGTTGTGTTTATAATGTTTAATATTTCATTATGAGTTGTTTAATGCACATTGACTTCATTATATAGGTTTGTGATTGTTTGAATTGATATGCATAATGTTATAATAATGAATACATTCAAACTTGGTGAAGTAAATTTCTCATGCGTCCGACTGGACCATGCGCCCCAATAATGGTCATGCGTCCAAATAGCCATGCGACTGAGTGTCCATATGTCTAATAGTCCATACGCCTGAACAATTTCATGCGACTGACTCAGTCGCACGACTGAACACTCAGTCGTGCGAATGGATCAACCGCATGGCTCAATCGCACGAATGAACCATGCTAATGGTTCAGTCGCCCGAATGAGCAAACCTAACCTATAAATACCACCTAATTCGTGGAAAAACATAAGCATTCAATCCACTTCGACTCCAGACGTACCTACCCTAGCCGTCCAGAAGCCTCTAATTTCGTACTCAAAGTTCATAGAACGTTGTAGATCGATTCCTAATCGATTCTTGACGCTAGTTTCAATACGTTATTGTTACTACGTGCGTTCTCACGATTGGATCGCCAATCAATTAGGATTTCACACTATTTGGTTTAGTTTAACACGTTAATCAGTTGGTGTTTATTTCAAATACCAGATCCCAACAAGTGGTATCAGAGCTTGGCTCTTGATTGCATGTTGATTCAATTGTTTTTGTTACAAAAGTTGTGTTTTTTTCACTCAAAATGCAATCATTTTGTGTCAAACGGAGTTTTAGAAGTTTCCGACCATAAAGTTTAGTTTCTCCGGCATACGGCTATTAGGGTTTGGTAAAATTCGAGTTTAACGGCCAAAACAAGTTTAACCTACGAATTATCAAACTTCAACAAGTTCAGTCGCACGATTGGCTCAATCGCACGACTGAGTCATTCGCTTTCTCAAACCGCATGATTGGAATCATTCGTACCTTCATTCGTACGACTGAGACCTTCATTCGGACTATACAATCGCATTTGTTCATTTGGATGACTGACTCATCCGCATTTGTTCAGTCACACAATTGAACCATCCGCATTTGTTCAATCGCCCGAATAAGCCCAATCGCATACCTTCATTCGCATACATCAGCAGTTTGTTAAAACAATAAAGTTAAGTGAAATGGAGGATCAGTTTTCGGCATACACAGCTAGTAGAGATAATCGTATTTAGAATCTACTGTTGTTGGAGAACGAAGTGGGGTACAACATGCCAGTAGGAGCTAACGCAGTAAAACTTACTCTAAGTGGCATGTCGGATGCACAGAAGGTAAAACACAATGCTGAGAAGAAACTCTACGCTTTGCTCACTCTGTCTATTCCGAAGGATATCTTCCATCAGTATTCGCAGTACATTCAAGCAAAGAAACTATAGGATGCGTTGGAGAAGATGTATAACGGAAATGCCTCTCCCAAGGCCATTAAGGCAAAAGCTTTGAAGAAGGAGTTCGACAACTCTCTTCAATGGGAAAGGAAGGTCTGGATGATGTGATCGATAGCTTCTACCACTTGATGAGTGAGATGCACACTCATGGAGTAATTACATCGATGGAGGATAAAGTATCCAACTTTGCAGATGGTCTACCAGAGAAATGGGCTTCTTTCGTATCAAATCTCAGACAGAATGGGATGCTCTCGAAGTTAGATATCAATGACTTTATTCTTAAATTGAGGGAAGAGGAGCTTAGGATGAAGTACAGAACTAAAAGGTCAACTATGATCAGAATCCTGCACTCTACAATGCAACTCCTCCGGTCAAGACATCTGGAGCTCCACCGCAAACTGCCTTTGTTTCAAGCGCAGCAATTCCAACACAACCGTCGACTTCAGGGTCCGAAACGTGAGGGTCGTCTAGCACCCAGTATATGATACCTGAAGCCAATGCAGCAAAAATGAAAACTGACAACTTCGGGAATGTGACTATGGAGGTGGCCAAAGAATACATGGACCTTTTAGCTATGGTAGTTCACTCCTATGATGGACTAGTTGATGGAAAGATAGGAAATTGTCACCTGGCAGATAAAGATTATGAAAAGGTGGACGAAATGTAGTTGGAACGTATGGACATAATGTGGGCCTTGGCAAGTGCTGTCCGACAAGCTAAAAAGTTTGTCAAAAAGACCGGATAGAACTTGGTTGCTACCCAAGACACAACCTTTGGCTTCGACAAGTCAAAGGTTACTTGTTTTAATTGTGGTGAGAAGGGACACTTCAAGCGGGAGTGTGTAAAGACAAAGAAGACTGGGAATGGTAATCCCTTCTCGTCATTCAATCGTTAGGATAAAGCCACATCTAGCAGTTCTACTTCATCAAGTAAGGACCCCAAAGCCTTGATTGCTAATGAGGATGAAGGACATGACTGGAGCTTTCAGTTCGTATCACGGGAGAGTCCAACATAGTGAATGTGGAGGACATTGATGACGATTCTGCTAGTGAGGGAGACATAGCAGTAGAGCTTGCAATGTCAAATTCTGAAGACATTGCACCTGTGGTCAACCATTTTCTTGAAGAAGAAAAATCTGCATCAACGTCAGAGTCACCAGAACCAGAATCAACAGATTCTGTACTCATGGCTGACTCATCTTCAATATCTCAGGTAAGTACTACTAACCAGTTGTTTAATTTTTTTTTTATATAATCATGCTTGTTTAGATTGTAATAAATTTAGAGAAAGTATATATTTAAAGTTTTCTAGGTTATTAGATCACAATGATAACCTAGTAAAGGACCTGGAACTGTGCACTGAGGCAAATAGAGTGTTAAAACAAAATGAGCACAATTATAAGGAAAAGATAGACCTATTGAATAAATAGCTTAGGAAAAACAGAAGTAGTGGCCTTTAACCAAGCAAATGACATTAGGTACTATCTGAACTCCCTAGAGGACACTAAGAAGCAAAAGGCTGTTTTAGAAGTATAAGTCAACTCTTTAAAATAGAAATGCATAGCTGGACAAGCTCATCACACATTGTCCAACACTTAGTGAGAGAGAGAACAATGGGGAGGGGCTGGGATACAAAGTGGTTCCACCACCACATGAGACCTTGATGAACACCAAAAGTAAACCTATTAACAATAACCCCATCAAGGATCACGTGGTGTCCACTCCTCTTGTTAGTGATCCAGATTCAGTAAGTAAATCAAATGAATCTGACTTTAAACAAAAGAGCCCACTTCAAAGGCAAAAGGGAAGATGCCTTGTATAAACCTGGAAAAAGAATTTGAAAAGGTTAATTTAAAGTCTGGGTCAAACCAAGTCAAGGTAAACAAGAAATAAAAGATGTAAAACCAGGTAAAGCAATTAAATTGTAACACCAAATCAAACATCTAATAAAGGCGTGTCTCAATCCAAACATAATAAGTCCAACTGTGTAACTTTTACATCTCCATCAAAACAAATAAACCTTAAAGTTGAAAGCAGATCCTGCTATAATTATGGAGAGTATGGTAACATAGTGTCTCAATGTCCTTATTATCAGACACCAAGGAGGAAAGTAGAACTTCTAGTATCTACACCTAGATCTTTTAAGAGGAACTCTATGATGCCTCCAAAAAGGTCTAGTGAACCCAAAGTTCAATCCATCAGCCAGTCTTCTATCTATCACAAACAGGCCTTACACAGAGCTGGTTTATTGAAAGAAAAATCCACCTCCACGTCTGAAAATGAAAACAAACAGAATTCTAAGCTTCCCTCAATCTCAAATGGTCAATGGGTTTAATTTATGATGTGTGATGCCTTAGGGAAACCCAAGCCAGTGAAGGCTTGGGTTCCTAACATGAACTAATGTTTATTGAATGTGCAGGGTGTACGCTATAATGTTGAGACTAACACGTGGATTGTAGATAGCGGAGCATCCAGGCATATGACAGGGAACAAAGCTCTCTTATCAAATGTCAGAAAAATTAAAGAAGGGCATGTTTCATTTGCTGGAAAGAAAGGCGGGTACATCACAGCCCAAGGAGAAGTGGGAAATGAGAAAGTTAAGTTTGATAAGGTAAATTACGTCCAACAATTACAAAATAACTTGCTTTCAGTCTCTCAAATTTATGATAAAGGATTCAAGGAGGTCTTTGACAACAAGAAGTGCTACGTTCTAAAGAAGGACTAGATCATCCCGGAGGACTAAATCCTAATGTCCACTTCAAGATATAATGATCTTTATGTCTTGGATCTCTCAAAGGCCTCCACAACGGATCATGAAGTCAAATGCTTCTTGTCCAAAGCTACCGAGAAGGACTCCATCTCCTGCCATAGGAGAATGGGACACATAAATCCTAGAAAAATGAATCACTTGATCCAGAATGATCTTGTGAGAGGAGTAAATGTCAAAAACTTCCAACTCCTGGATTTCTGTGTTGAATACAAAAAGGGTGAACAGACGAAGAAGTCTCATAAGGAAAAGAAAGTTCATTCTATAGAACTTCCTTTGGAGCTCCTTCACATGGATCTGTTTGGTCCAGTTAGTACAAGAAGCATCGCAGGTGACTTGTATTGCTATGTAGTTACTGATGACTACTCAAGGTTCTCTTGGGTAATGTTTCTGAAATCCAAATCAAAAGCATTTGAATCCTTCAAGGAATTGGTAACGACACTGGAATCCCTATATAAGCTGAAGGTACGACAGGTGCACTCAGACAACGGAACCGAGTTCAGGAATCAGAGGATGGAAGACTATTGCAAGGAAAAGGGAATTGTGCATCAATTTACCTCGGCCTACACCCCACAGATGAACGAAGTTGTTGAACGGAAGAACCGTAGCTTGATAGAGACGGCACGGACTATGCTGGCAGACTCGAAACTACCTATCCAATTCTGGAATGAAGCAGTGGCAAATGCATGTTATACGCTTAATCGAGTTCTGGTAGTGAAATGCCATAGAAGAACATGCTACGAGTTATTACAACGACGTAAACCTAACTTAGAATATCTGGAGCCATTTGGTGCCCCGTGCACCTCCTGAAGAAGACTCAGGAGGGAAAATCCAGTGAAAAGGTTGATGAAGGGATCTTTCAAGGATACAACATACTGAACAAGAGAGTTTATAACAACTCAACAGGTCAGGTAGAGGTGTGGTGTAACATTGATGTTTAGAGATATATCACACCACCTGCTGGAAAAGGGTCTGCTTACTTCTTCGACTATGATGGATTCTTCAAGTCCTCAACATACCTCTCTCTTTTTCAGAAGACGAGTTGGCAAACAAGATGATGTACGATGTCTTGAACACTTCGTCTCAAGATTCAACAAGTCAATCTCCTACCAACCCAGGGGGAGCACTTGAAGTAAGTGACTCTTCCTCTGATGACGAAAATGAAGAAAATGATCATATCAACCAGGATGTACAGGTTCCGACTACCACAAGTCCACAAGCATCTGCTAGTGATGCTTCTAAAC
Source organism: Flaveria trinervia (assembly GCA_025506515.1). Taxonomy (NCBI): domain Eukaryota; kingdom Viridiplantae; phylum Streptophyta; class Magnoliopsida; order Asterales; family Asteraceae; genus Flaveria; species Flaveria trinervia. Next base: position 66,236,253 of record CM046444.1, on the reverse strand, counting down.
CTTCGGAACCTCAGACTCCGATTGCCTCAATTCCAAAACCAAATGTTCATAATCTTGACTCTGAGGTGATTGTTCCAATAAATCCTGGCTCACGTCTAAACGTCTATCATCCTTTGGATAATATTATAGGAGATGTGAGATCAGATGTTTAGACTAGAAATCAGCTGTACTCAGCTGATTATGCCTCTATGATGGAAAAGGGATACCTTCACGACGGTTCCTATCGCTGCTTTGTGTCTCAGTTTGAGCCAAAATATGTTAGTGAAGCACTAAATGATGAGGCTTGGGTGAGTTCCATGCAGGAAGAACTTCAACAGTTTAAGAAGTTAGGTGTATGGACACTAGTCGATAGGCCCAAAAGAGCTAAAGTCATTGGCACCAAATGGGTCTTGAAATGTGATAGGATCAAATGAATCAATCTATGATGATTTATGAATTCAATTCAATGAAATTCACACAAAGTAATCAAATCAAAACAAGATATCAAGAAAATTCAAGTTTTCATTAATATCAAGCTAAGACAATTACAAGTATGAAAGCAGATTCGAATATCTTGTGTATTCGTTCTATCTACCTGCAAATCTAAGCTATTATACTAAAAACAAAAAGTAAAGGAACTAACAAATTGCACAAATAGTCCCTATACTATTACAAACTATCAAAAGACAAATAAGACAACATGTTAATCTTTCTTAGAGCACTTAACAATACTCCCCCTAAGATTGACATGGTCTTCAGTCTTCAAACTCTTCAAGCTTTGACTACTAACTTTATCTTCAATTCTATATTTAACCTTGACTTCATCATTCAAAGTAATCTGCTGGTTCTTCTTTGACTTTGAACATTGGCTTTTATTTGTACATATCTAATTCTTTCAAAGCTTTTGATATTGCAGACTTGAATTTACTTGCAAGAATGCCTTGTTCGGGTTTAGCTTCATTTGTTTTAATCTCCATCTTGTCCATTCTCTCCAATGTGTCTTTTGAAAGACATGAAATATCAATATTAGCATATAACTCAATAGGCTTGTTACTTTCTTTGAGTACACTTCTAATACCCCTTTCCTTCATATTCTCATGAATTCAATATCTTTAATATATTTCTTGACAATGTTGGCATACGCAAGAGCTTTTCTCAAAGATATTCTTTCACATTGATAATAGAAATGAAATATTTCTTATCTTGCTTAGCCACTTCAAGAGATACTTTCTCAAATTTTTGTACTGACAAAAATGAAATATAACTTGGATGTAACAGTTTTAGTTCAAAAACTCCAAATAAAATAATCACGTTCTCATCCCATCTTTCTAGATTTCATACTAACTTCAGCTCAAATGTCTCAGTATTATAAAACCATCTGAGAATTGGCTTTGAGTTTTGATTACCATCAATCACTTTCAGTCCAGGAGTTATAACTTTTTCAAAATATTTATCACAATATTCTATCAAAGAATGTTCTTCTTCTGAATGAACTCCCTTAAGCTTCTTGTTTTTCTTTAGAGTAGCAAAGTACTCTTTATCCTCTTGATCACATCTTGTGTTAAGAAAATTTCTTGATCTATCCAATCCTCTTCTTAATAATTCTACAAACATCTTCCCACATTTTGAATCAGAAGGATGATCAGAAGTAATCTATTCAGCTCTTCTAAATCTTGCACAGGAAGTTTTATGATACTAGAGTAGAAATGATAAACATCACATATAGCATTTACTTCTTTATCAAAAATGCATCAAAAACTTCATCATACTTCCATGCAATGATCTTTACTTGTTGGTAAAATCTGGAGCAATCATAGCATTCAACAGTTCAGCAACTGATTGTCCTTTTTGCAATATGTTCTTATCAAGTCTCCGGTTGTTCTTGAACTATCAAGAATATGCCTTTGTTCAGTGATGCTTTATAAGTCTGTCTTTCTGGATCATCAAACATTTCTATCAATTCTTTTCTATGAGCATGAGCATCATCAAATCTTGACATTTGTTTGATCTCCTGAGGCTTTAACATTCTTGTTTTTTTGTTATTTCAAGATACTGAGGGTTATCTGTATCAAGTACTATCATTTTCTTCATTTGTTTCTCAGTCTCTTGAAAGCTTCTAACAAGATTTCTCAGAGATACTGATTGTAATCTCTTTAGCTTCCTCCAAGGGTATTTCTAGCTTGCAACCATGATCTAAGAGCTGAAATACTCATATCATGGATCAGGATGGTGCAACTTAGAACTAGACAGTTTCTACATTATTACTTCTTTTGCTCTTATCATTCACCATGCTCAACAACAATCTCATTTGGATCTATTGAAGCAACTGACTCTGTATCGATACATTCTTGTATTCATCTTAACCTGAGAAAACAGTCAGTCCATCAAAATATACTCGATTGTATTTCATGTTCACAAGATAATTATATTTTCTTCAAAGTCTTATGGTACTTCATCTTGTTCTTGAATATGTTCTTGTGAAGAGAAGTGTGATACAAATTCAGCTTCATCAATATCTTCATTATCAAGAACTTCATCATACCAATCATCATTGTATATTTCCTCAATATCATCTAAAGCATCAATCTGTTCTTGAACATTTGTTCTTCAATAGATTCTCTTTCAGTTCTTTTGAACTTAGAAGAGGATTCAGTTTGAGAATATCTTCTAATTCACTCACTTTCCTTTTGCCTTTATTGCTCAAGATTTTCATCAATCTGCATCTCAGTAGTAATCACATGTACTGTGATATAGGTTTCTGAGCTTCTTTTCCTTTAGCAATTCAACTTTGAGATTTTCATTTTCTTCAGATATTTCTTGAATTTCTCCTCAAGAGTATCATAATCTTTATCATTACTTCAAAGTTCTTGATCACTTCTCTTATCTTTGGCAAACTTACAATCTTTCATCTTTAATGCATTTTCTTCAGACAACTTTAAATTTTCATCTTTTAGATTTTGTCAGGATCAGTGATCACAAGTTTGATGTAATAGAGCGTAACGCAGCGGAACAAGAACAAGAATTAGACAAATTGTAGCAAGAATTTGATACTCGTATGCATTAAGAACAAATACGGTTATAACGGAGAATATATTTCTGTAATAAGGAATGTTTCTATAATATCGAATATTTCTGATCAAATCATTCATTATTACAATAGGTTGACACTCCTTATATAGAGTGCAATTGCTGCTGTTATCACGGGAAAGTGACAACTGGCAGATCTATTACAAAATAAATACTCTTAACAACTACTGAAATGTTCACAACTACTGGAACATATCAGAGTGTTAAGTACAAAATAAGAAACTACTATAAACTACTGAAACTACAACGACTGAAGAACAAGCTCTTCAGTCGTTTTACAAAACTACTAATAAATATAACTATTGAAAGGTAAACCGTCACAACTACTGAAGAAGACCTCTTCAGCTGTTTTGAAAACGTCTGATACTTTGTTCTTCAGCACTTGTGTCTTCAGACTTGTCTTCAGCACTTGTGTCTTCAGACTTTGTCTTCAGCACTTGTGTCTTCAGACTTTGTCTTCAGCACTTGTCTTCAACTTTGTCTTCAGCACTTTGTGTCGTCAGACTTTGTCTTCAGCATTTGTCTTCAGACTTTGTCTTCAGCACTTGTCTTCAGACTTTGTAATCAGCTGTTGTCTTCAGTGTGTGTTCTTCAGTAGTTGTTGTGACGTCTGTGGGACTTAAGGTTTTTTTGATCCGACTCATGGTTCTTTCGGTCCAACAAACTCCCCCTGAACCAATGCAGCCAAAACCTTTAACTTTATTGAGGTCCCACTTATTGTTGGCAAAATGGTTGGTCTTTTTCCTTCTTGATCAGTTGAGAAATGACCCATATAAGCACTGGCCTGGAAATGAGTCTCTGATGATTTGGTTGGCAATGTATGGATGGGAGCTCTGTATTGGGGAATTGGACACTGAGCTGTTCCCCCATCCATGAGACTACACTTCCCATGTATAAGCCTGTAGGATTCTCTGTGTATGCTCTGAGAAACATAATTTGTTCTTCCATGGTCAGGTTCTCGGCTTCACCATCAACACAAACATCCTTCACGCCCACACAGCTCTGAGATGTACTTGGCCTGTTTACCATTTTTGAGCTCAACTGTTGTAATCTGTCTGTATGCAACTCATCAGGATGAGTCCCTTCAAGTAACAGACTGAGCTCATTTTGTTGAAGTTTCTCAAGCCTCTTGTAGACTAACCCCTTTTTAATAATTCTGTTCTCTAACATCTTGGGTGGTTGTTTAGTCTCATAGCCTTCTTGAAATCTTCTACAATCTCCCAGGGTGATACAACAAGGACCACTGTGATCTCTTCATCTACGATCCTTTTTACTTGGCCTTGTATCTCGAAGGAATGTCTTTCTTTACAATCCTGTGAGCCACCCTAGGATCAGGCCATACTCTCACCTTTTCTTCTGATATTGAAATGTGTTGGCAAGGTGTACAACCTCAGAGCTTTTTCTTTATACTTATTATTGATGAAGACGCAGCATAAGTTTTGTCGATGCTTTTCAACATCTCATCATCATGAAGCCTTTGCTGCTGCTCTTCTTCAATCTTTACTCTCACATTTCCATCTGTGAGGTGGGAGTGATGTGCATGGGTTTGGCTTTAGCCAATGTTAGGACTGCAGACAGAGGCAGCCTATCTTCTTCCACATCATCCTCTTCTTCTTCTTCTTCTAGCCTCAACACCCTTCTCTTCTTCTTCTTGGGTGCATCATCGGCTGTTGGTTTAGAGGGTAAGGGAGTTGTGTTTGTGGGTTGTGATTGTGGTTGTTTGGAGAAGGAATGTTGACAGGCTGAGTTAGCATTTTGGAGGTGAGTGTTGCTTTTGAGTGTTTGGCTAGCTCAGTCGGCTCCCTGCTCCTGCTTCATTCAAAGCTTCGACTACTAACCCCTTAGTGTATGCCTCAGACGAACAGATCTTGGAGGTTATGGCCAAGATACTGTCCCTAGTCCATGATTTAATCTCGATCAATGATCTCCCAAGATATTTTGCAATGAATCTGATCATGATCTCTAGTCTCTCTCTTTCTAATGCATCATAACTTGCCATCTGAGTAATTTCTTCTTCAACTTCAAGTCTCCTGATCTCTGAGTCAGTTGTGCAGTATCAACCCTTGTCTATAGAGTTGATCAATAATGGCATGCATTGATTTATATGAGTAGCATCTGCCATTTTGATCATCTCATCGAGTTGGAGCTCTTCCTCTTCCCGTCACCCTTCCTCTCTTATATGTGACATGAAAGTCTTGTGACTTTCACTCACTTGATCATTTTTGGTTCCCTTCACAGACTCCTCTTCCTCCTTAGTTTCCTTTTCTTTCAGTTTGCTCTTCCTCTTTGCTTTCACTGACTGACTCTCCCCCTTTTTGGTTGCATTGGTTTGCAAGGGTTTGAGTAGCAGAAAGCCTTGTGCTCAGAATCTCATCCACCAGGCAGGGTTGTATGATTGAGGGAAGCCTCTCATCCATGGTTTTGATCACAATTCTGTGATCATTGGGTGATGAGAGGTAGGGTTTGCTGAAAGATAACAACTGTTTGCTCAGAGGGGTTCTGTCCCTGAGAAGCAGTGCCAGAAACAGAGGCTGGTGGCTTTGGAGTTTTGAGTGGCTGAGTGTGTGGGAGACCTTCAGGTGAAGTGCCATCTGTGGTTTATGTTGGTGGCAGATGGACTGCGTCTTGAGAGAATTGGGCAAGTAGTCTTTGTAGTCTACTGACTTCTTCCTCAAGAATTGTGTTCTTGGCCAAAACATCAAAAAAGAAGCCCAGGTCATCATCAGCAGATGCTGAATCACCTGACCTCCTGCTCGTAGCAGGATGTACATGCACTGGGTGTAGACCAGTTTTAGCATGTGCCCCTTTTTCTTGGAACTGGGGAGCTTCCAGCCTCAGGACTATGTCCTTCATCAGCTGTTGCCTCTATGAGGTCTTAACTATGTTACCAGCCTCATTCTGATCATGTGCTGATTCAGAAGAGGTGGCAGCCTCACTAGATGTTCTAATCTCCATATCCACACCAGAAGATCGAACATGTAAACCCGGTGCTGTGGTTGTCAGAAGCATGGTGATCCTCCGTCCTCAATAGCTGTGGTTCTCCCCTTGTTGTGGTTGTTAGGGAGGAGGAGAGGCATGCAGCTGAGCCAGCATGTTTGCAATGATAATGGTTGGACTTTGGGGGGCGGTGGCATTGGGAGATGGGGTAAAAGCAGTGTGCACCTGGGGAGAATGGTGCTCTTCAATGGCAATCTCCTCAAATGAGGAAGATCCCAGATGCAGGCTCCTTTTGAGAGGAATCCTGAGCGGTGCTGGCTGGGAGAGTCCTATATCCCTAGGGGGTTATAACCAGTGGATATAGCCTGTGTTTGTGTGCAGGGGCATCCTCAGGGGACTTATTTCCCTGAGAAGCCTTTCTGGTCTTCTTTTTAGTGGGTTTGTGGGGACTTTGGATTTGGAGGTGGTGCTATGGGTTCCAGCTGCGTGGGTTTGCGCAGCTTGGCAGCCATTTTGAGTGATTGGTCAGAGTTGTGCCGAGAGTATACTTCAGGCAATACAGCCATAGCAGGGACTCCCAGGCCAACAAGTCCCTCAGCTTGAAGCTGTTTTCAATTAGGCCATTATGAACCGAGGATATAATATCCAACGTTAGCAGTTTGTTATTGGGCCATATCCTTGAGCTCTAAAAATAGTATTTCAGAAAATTAAAGGTTGTTCTCAAGGATGGAGTACATTACCTGTTGCCACCTTGTGGACATTTGATCCCATGATGAAGTGTTAGAGGCAATGCATACATTTACCATATGAAATATGAGACGTTCGGCATCCGGGAAATGTTTCTTCAGTAAGCTAGATGCACTCAGGTTACCCTGGTATCCATGGTGGGCAAATGATTGATCTGTTGTGCCCTTTGGATAACCAGTTAGGAAAGTAGCATCATCCAGATTAAGGGTTTGGCGAAGAGTGTCTGGAGTGATAACCACTTTATGGCCATGGACAAACGATGAACGAGACTCTGTGTCGTTCTCCTCAGAGACCAAGGTGACGTTTGTCCAGAATTGGTAAGATTCGGCCATATATGGTGGGGTTTACCAGAAACGCCGTTTGTAGGTGACTGAACCATTAAATCAATGGCGTTGTGAAACTTGGTCCAGTATGGCGATTTGGGAGATGTGCGACACAGTGTGTCGTGGTTTTAGTTGCAAGGTCGCCATTGATGAAGAGAGGGTAGAGGAGTTTTCACGTTAGGTTTGAGAGAGAAGATAAAAACTCTGAAGGTGGGATAAGGTATTTAAAGGTCGGGTTAGAAAACGACTGAAGGTTTTGGTGTGAGTCATCAGTTGTTGAAACTACTGATGGCGTGGTATTAACCGTCAGACGTTGAAACAGCTGAAGTCTCTGATTTAGTCATCAGTAGTTATAAAACTACTGAAGACAATTTTGACTTCACGTGATGAAACAACTGAAGACTTGGTATTAGTCATCAGTAGTTGTGAAACTACTGAAGACAGTGGTTTTGTCAGCAGTGTGGTAACAGTTGAAGACTTGGTGTTAGTCTTCAGTAGTTGTAAACTACTGAAGACATGGTTTTGGCTTCAGTTGTTTTGAAACAGCAGTTGTAGAAACAACTGAAGAGAAATTACTCATCAGCTGTTTTCGTCAATTCTTAGCTTTTCAGCTGTTTCATACTGTCCTCAACACTTACTCATCAGACTTTGCATCTGCTTTTCAGGGTTTCATAGGACGTCAGTACTTATCTGTTTGTACTGATTTCAGTAGTTGTAACTACATCAGTAGTTGTAACTACATCAGTAGTTTAGAACAGATAAAGTACTTCAGTACTTGTGAGGCATTTAGCCTTTAGTAGTTATAAAACTACTGAGGGTGAAAGAACTCATCAGTACTTATATGTGACATGGTTACCAATGATCACCAGTACTTATTACTGAGATCAGCAGTAGTTGTCACTTATTCTAGCTGCAGCATACCAAGCCTTAAACCTAGGGTGGAAATTGAACTATCCAAAGGCGTAGTAAAAATGTCTGCAAGCTCATCAGCACTAGGCACAAACATAGGATTAATTAGACCCTTTTCAAAACAATCTCTTATAAAATGATGTCTAATTTCTATATGTTTGGTCCTAGAGTGCTGGACTGATTTTTGACAATGCAAAGAGCTGAAGCACTATCCATTAATAACGGAGTCTTAGTCTCTATAATGCCATAGTCCAAAAGTTGATTCTGAAGCCAGAGTACTTGGGATGTACAACTTGCAGCAGCAATGTACTCGGCTTCAGCAGTGGATGTAGCAACAGATGTTTGTTTCTTACTCTGCCAAGAAATCAAACAGTTGCCTAGGAATTGACATCCACCAGAAGTTGATTTCCTGGTCAACTTACACCTGCATAGTCACTATCAGAGAAAGCAACTAATTTACAAGAGTGCCCAGTGAATACCATAAACCTAGAGATTGTGTACATTGCAAATATCTAAAGATCCTCTTGACTGCAATCAGATGAGATTCTTTAGGTGCAACCTGAAATCTAGCACAAACACATGTAGCAAACATAATATCTGGTCTAGAAGCTGTTAAATACATCAAGGACCCAATCATACATCTGTAAAGTGTTTCATCAACCACTTTACCTTTCTGATCTGTATCCAGTTGTGTGTGCTGCACATGGGGTAGAACAGGGCTTACGTTTTGTAAATCAAACTTTTCCAAAAGATCTTTTGTGTATTTGGACTGATGAATGAAAATTCCATCAGCCTTTTGTTTGATTTTCAAACCCAGAAAGAACTGTAATTCTCCCATGGCACTCATTTCAAACTTCTGTTGCATTAACTTGTAAAGGCATCACACAACTGACGGTCAGAGGATGCAAAAATAATATCATCTACATAAATTTGAACAAGTAGATTATGCTGCCCAGCTTTCTTAATGAATAAAGTCTTATCAATGGATCCTCTAGTGAAATCGTTTTCCAGAAGAAAGTTTGATAATGTCTCATACCAGGCTCTAGGAGCTTGTTTCAACCCATAAAGAGCCTTATCAAGCTTATACACCCAATTAGGATGTTTATTGTCCTCAAAGCCTGGTGGTTGACATACATAAACCTCTTCTTTAATTTTCCCATACAAAAATGCACTTTTGACATCCATTTGAAAAACTTAAGTTTTTGATAAGTAGCATAAGCTAAAAACAATCGAATTGCTTCCAGTCTGGCTACAGGGGCAAAGGTTTCATCATAATCAATACCTTCTTCTTGTGCAAACCCCTGAACAACCAGTCTGGCCTTGTTCTTAACAATGAGCCCATTTTCATCAGTTTTATTCCTAAACACCCATTTAGTGCCTATTGCACACTTACCTGGAGGTAGAGGAACCAGTTCCCACACTTGCTATTTCTTGAACTGAAGAAGCTCAAGCTGCATGGCATCAACCCATCCATTGTCCTTTAAAGCAATGTGATAATTCTTTGGCTCTTGCTGACTGATGAAGAGAGCATAGAAGCAGAAATTTGACAATTGACTTCTTGTTGATACGCCAGCAGTGATATCACCAATGATTTGAGACATAAGGTGATTCTTCAGATCTTGATACACAATGGATCTATGCAAGTGTTTGTAGCAAGTTCAGCAGCAACAGATGGTGATGGTAAATCATTTCCTTGAAACCAATCAGTGGATGGTAATTCAAAGGAAGTTGAATTTGAAGAAATCTCATCAGCATTTGTTGTGGATGGTGCTACTGGAGCTACAGGAATATCAGGTCTAGCTGAATCAGACAGTTGATCACTAAACCTGAAGAGGTGAGTACTGCTATCATCATCATCATCAGCACCAGCAGTACCACCAGGTGGTGAACTGTTGACAGGAGCAACAGCAGGAGTTTGATAAGGAACATATTGCAGTATGTCCAAATCAAATAGCTCCACAGGGCTTTGTGGAATCTTGTCCTTAGGAGATTCATTAAACTTAACATGTAGAGTCTCTTCAACATCTTTGTTCTGCAGTTGAAGACTCTGTATGCTTTGCAAGTTGATGAATAACCAACAAAGTACCCTGCATCCACCTTAGGATCAAATTTTGGAGTTGATCCCGTGTGTTGAGAATGAAACAAGGACACCCAAATGCTCTGAAGAATGAAATTAGAGGGGCTAAATGATGAAGAACTTCATATGGAGTCTTCATCAACCTCTGATTTACTAGAACTCTATTCTATACATAGCAAGCTGTATGACAGCTTCAGCCCAAAAAGTCATTGGCAGTCCAGAGTCAGCCAACATGGACCTTGCAGCTTCAATAAGGGTCCTGTTCTTTCTCTCCACTACTCTATTTTGCTAAGGAGTTCTGGGATGCTATACTGCCTCTTGATTCCCTTTGATAAGTAAAACTCATCAAGTGTGTGGTTTCTAAATTCAGTACCATTATCACTCCTCACACACTTATATAGGGGAATACTGCTTCTCACGTGTAACCAAAGTTCATAATGGACTGTGCAGCCTCATCCTTTGAATGCAAGAAGAAAGTCCATACAAATCTGGAGTAATCATCCACAATTACCAGAAGTATTTCTTCTTAGCCATACTCATCACTTTCACAGGACCAAAGAGATCCATGTGAAGAAGCTGTAAGCAGGCAGTGGACTTAGGTTCTTTTATGGAGGGAAATGAAGCTTTGTGCTGTTTTCCTTTTAAACAAGCAGTGCAGTTATCTTCACACTTGAACTCCTTCATAGGCAGTCCCCTTACTAAACCATGGTTTATCAGCTGATTCATGTTTTTGAGATTAACATGACCCAGCCTTCTATGCCATAGAATAGATTCTGGGGGGAAGCCTTGGAAAATAGGCAAGGATGGCCTTTGAGATCTATTTTCTTGGAAAGATCTAAGGCATACACTCTTCCTGTCCTGTTGGCCTTTAGGAGAGTGTGTCATCCAACACCTTATCAATCAAATTAGAACTTTGGATGACAGAATCTGACAGTTCTGACTGGTGAAAAGAGCAACATGGCCTTTGTCACACATTTGACTGACACTCAAGAGGTTGTACTTGAGATTTTCCACATGGTTAACATCATCAAACTTATTTCCCCATTGAGAACAAAGCCTTTGCCGATGATGTAACCCTTTGCATCATTTCCAAATGACACAAACCCCTTCCTTCCTTGGGAGAAGTCATTAAGAAGTGATTTGTTTCCAGTCATATGCATGGATCCTCCACTGTCTACATACCAGATGCCCTGAGGTATGTTGAAGAACCCTGCAAAATACAACAAATTAGTTAGATTTTGAGACCCAAACCTTTTTGGTCATGGGCCTGTTCTCATCAACAAATGGTAAACTAACATGTTTGTTGGAAACAACAGCCTGAGAGGAAGAAGCTGGTGAAGAAAAGGAATCCTTTGGCTTGGACCTCCTTTTCTGTGGTTTCGACATAGGAACATCTAATTGGTTAACTCTTCCCAATAGATGTTGAACCATCATAACCAGCTGTGTCTGATTTTGGGATAAGGCTTTCAGCTCTTCAGACACATTGGCATTGGAGTTTGATAAGTTCCTATGTTGCACCTTCTTCTTTTGAGCAATCTCAGCTGTTACCTGTTTAACCCCTCCCTTTTTGGATTTCTGTTTGGACTTGAGGGTTACAGGATTTGATGTTGCTGGTACAAATGTGGCTCCAAACTTAGTTTTCATTTTAACCATATTCTCTTAAATTTATTCTTTATGTTAGAGTTTGGATCCCCTTTTGTACCAACAATCATCAGTAAGATGATTGAACAAACCACATACTTCACATGGTTTCTTCTTCATCTTATGATGATCATCAACTAAAGAGGATGAAACTACTGAAGACTTTCTCTTCAGTACTTTGGAAGCATTATTTGCTTTCTTGACTTCCTCTTTAGTAGTCTTCAAACTCTTTCTGCTGACAGTTTTCTTCTCTTCAGTGCTGACAGTAGTTGGAGTTTGAACTTTAGGTGTTAAATCTTGCTCTCCAGTCCTTTCAGGACTTTCAGAAATAACTCCTGAGTTGATCATCTCTTTTATCATGTGAGTGTTAGCAGTAGAACCATCAACCTCAGCTGATGGGTTCTGAGAGGGCTTAGTGCTGACTTCAACTTTTGATGATGCTCTATCAAAAAGTAAATCACATGATGAGGTGGATTGGTTATTGCTTTCTCCATCAGATTTCACTTCTGCTCTTGAAGCAAAATCTGTAGGAGGAGCAGTGTGATTGTAACCAATACCAAACTTCACATTGGAAGCAGATTGCTTACTAAGAAGCATTTCAAAACCTTTGCATGATTGTACCCATCGATCACACTCTACCTGGGTGACTGCAAGGGTTTCTTTAAGACTTCTCTGGTCATCCAGAATAACCTCTAGCTTAGCCTTTTCATCATTTAATTGGCTTTTAGCTTATAAATCTCATCATTTTTACTATTAAGAGCAGACTCAAACTCAGCTTTTCTTTTGGAAATGGTTTTCTCAAACTCAAGTTTTTGATTTATTAATGCTACATTTGCCTCCCTAATGGAGACAAAGGCAGCAATGCATGATTCAGAACATAACTTTGCTTTAGCCTCTAAAGATACCTAAGTTACCTGTGAAGATGATGCATTTGAGCAGGAACCCTCAGTAGACTCCAGGGCCATGAGAGCCAGATCCCAAAAGCACTGTCACCACCATGTTGACCAGCACCTGTGAACAGTTGTTCATGATCAGACATGTCATCCGGTAAACTGCTCCAGTCAACACCTCCAGGGGTGAAGAAGCTGTGTTGTTGAGGTTGAGGAGGTTGATGAGATTGAGATGGTTGAGGTTCTGGTAGTGCATGAGGTTGTGGTACTATAGGAACTTGAACTTGATTGACTGTGGCATGTAATAACAAGGGTAAGAATATAGCATTTGACCCTGAGGAACAAAATATGCAGGAGATTGTGGTTGAGAATGATGACTAGAATTGACAGGATGTTGCCCTCTGTGTTGTTAACTATTGCCAGGGAAAGACACAAAAGGTGCAGAGTAATTAGATCCAGATGATCTACATTCTCTAGCAAAGTGTCCAAGCCTGTGGCATTTGTGACACTTCAACTTACTCTTGTCAAAACCAACTTTGGTTTTGCCAGAAAGTCCTGGGAACTTTCTTCCAGTTCTTTTATAGAACTTCTGAGATCTGATATTTATCAAGGCCATTTGGCTCAAAATATCCATCTCTTCTAAGTCATCATCAGCAATCCCCTTGAGATCATCCATGACGAAGCATAGATTGTCATTATTACATCCAGTAAACTGACTATCAACACTCACAAATGTAGAATCAGAAGTGTTTGAAGAGAAATCAATATGCTCATCATACTGGCATTCAGATGAAGCATATTCTAACTCATGACCAACCAAGGCAGTGTTGCCTGGTACAAAGTCTTCAGTGAGCTTTCCAGATGAAGATAGTTTTCGTTTCTATTCTATCTCTCTCTCAAATGTGAGCAATTTCCCATGGAGTTGGGTGAGAGATAGTTTGTCCAAATTTGCACTGGAGCGTAGGACAATAGTATATGTGTCCCATCTCTCAGGCAGTGATCTGAGAAATTTGTTATTCATCTGGATATTGGTGTACTCATGTTTGACCATTTTTAATTCAGAGATCAAACAAGAGAACCGCTCGAACTATTGAGTCAGTGTCTCACCCTTCCTATGAGAGAATGTCTCATATTGTTGGGCAAGGATTTCTCTATTATTTGCCAAGACCTCATCTGTTCCTCCAAATTGTTCTTTCAAGGCATTCCAGAGGTCATGGGCAGTTTCATGATGCATTAGCCCAGAATAGATTTCATTAGGTAGTGCCATGGCCAGAATTCCATGGGCTTTTGCATCAATCTCAAACAACTTCTTATCCTCATCTGAGTATTGCTCCCTCCTCTTCGGAACCATTTGATTGGTTTCCGGTTATTCACCATAGGCTTGTGTGGACCATGTACCACTGATGTCCAACAACCTACGCTGTTAACAGACAGGTGATGGAGCATTCGTCGTTGCCATATGTTATACTCATTCCTAACCATAATTGGAGGCTTGGTTGAGGAACCAGTATTGTGAGGATCATTGGAAGGAGTAGTCATTTTGAGTCCAAATACAATTTAATTCAAGCTTTTAAACGTTTTTATAAAGACCACAACAGACTCAATGAAAACCAAAAGAAAATCTCAGGATGAATGACCAGAAAACACAGAAAATTCAATCTCTATAACCGTTTCTTGCAAAACACAAAAAATGCTAATTCAATCAAACTTGGATCTTGAATAGCAGTTTCAATGATCAATTATTAGATCGATCAATGATTAACCTGCTCTGATACCATTTGTCAGGATCAGTGATCACAAGTTTGATGTAATAGAGCATAACGCAGCGGAATAAGAACAAGAATTAGACAAATTGTAGCAAGAATTTGATACTCGTATGCATTAAGAACAAATACGGTTATAACGAGAGAATATATTTCTGTAATAAGGAATGTTTCTATAATATCGAATATTTCTGATCAAATCATTCATTTATTAGAATAGGTTGACACTCCTTATATAGAGTGCAATCGCTGCTGTTATCACGGGAAAGTGACAACTGGCAGATCTATTACAAAAATAACTGACTCTTAACAAACTACTGTAATGGTCACAACTACTAAGAACATATCAGAGTGTTAAGTACAAAATAAGAAACTACTGATAAGAAACTACTGATAAGAAACTACTGAAACTACAACGACTGAAGAACAAGCTCTTCAGTCGTTTTACAAAACTACTGATAAATATAAAACTACTAAAAGGTAAACCGTCACAACTACTGAAGAAGACCTCTTCAGCTATTGTGACAACATCTGATACTTTGGTCTTCAGCACTTGTGTCTTCAGACTTTGTCTTCAGCACTTGTGTCTTCAGACTTTGTCTTCAGCACTTGTGTCTTCAGACTTTGTCTTCAGCACTTGTGTCTTCAGACTTTGTCTTCAGCACTTGTCTTCAGACTTTGTCTTCAGCACTTGTGTCTTCAGACTTGTCTTCAGCACTTGTCTTCAGACTTTGTCTTCAGCACTTGTCTTCAGACTTTGTAATCAGCTGTTGTCTTCAGCTGTTGTGGTCTTCAGTAGTGTTGTGACGTCTGTGGGACTTAAAGGTTTTTCTGATCCGGCTCATTGGTTCTTTCGGTCCAACACTTTGAATTCTTTTTCACAAGATCTGTTTATCTCTTTCATTCTTTCATTCTCTACTTTCAACTCTTCAATCTCTTCTTCTTTGCTTAAATTTTCTTCTTTCAAAATTTCGATCTCATCAACGTCAACTATTTTCTCTGTTTGTATAGACACATTGTGTGACATACTTACAGGGATTTCTTCTACTCCTTCATTTGTATCAATTTCAAATACTGTATTGAATAGAATATCATTTATAAAGTCAGAATAAAATGTTTGATTTGAGAATTCTTTCTTGTACAGCTTCCTCAACATTTTCTTCATTCAAAGGTTGTGGCTCATTTCCAGTATCTTCTGCATTTCTTTCTTCATAACCTTCTTGATGTGCTTCAGTGGCATCATCATTTCCATCATCATCATCATCATCACTTTCTTCACTTGATGAAATTTCAAACACATCATCATCACTTTCTTCATCAACTTCTACATCTTCAATCAGATCATTTGGATCTATTGGTTCTTCTTCAGTTAGATGGAAGTGTGGCTAAGTAATATCAACTTCATCCATTGATACATTCCTGATATAATCAAAAATTGAAATGTTTTAAGCACCAGTGATCATTGCCAGTCTTTTGTAAACAATCTCTGACATGTGCTCTAACTGAATCTTTTCACCAATAACTTCTTCAGCATACAGATCTGGATTTGCATCATTAATAAGAAGTTGAAGAAATCTTGGGTACATCAAATACTTATGCCTTACTCCTCTTTCAAGATTAAAAATGAATCCATTCATTATCCACTTAGCCACATTAAATCTTCTGTTTGTGGATAAGGCAATAATTGGAGATGCAATGTCTACAGGGAATGAATCCCAACCAGCACTTCGTTTAGACATGCAATGTTGAAAGATATAGCATAAAAGTTTCCAATGCTTAAATACACGAGCTCTGAAAAATTGCTTCTTAGGGAAATGATCTGGATGACCCATCTATAGAAAAACCTCTCTACATTCATTAAATGTATATTCTGATCAATCTTCAGGATCATTATCACCCAGTCTTAGAGCTTGTCTGATTGCTTCTTCAGAAACTTCAAGCATTCTTTTTGATGTGATGAAGGCTCTTAAAACTTTGTTTCCTTGATCATCTCTTTCAACTTGAGCAGTTCTCCAGAATTTTTTAATCATTCTTCCATTTATCATGGGCCTTGCACACATAGCATACACATATTTTGTTCTGAGTAAAAATCTGATAATATCTTCATATCCAGTAGCTTCTCTGTTTTCATCATCTAAAAAGCAGCTACATTATGCTTTGGCTCAAATTTTAATTCTGCCATCTGCAAAACACAACAAAAGTACTATGAGAACATTGAATATTGATTAATGAAATTTATTTCTACATATGACTTTTAGTTTTGACTTTTGAATTTGACCTTTTTATTTTTACTTTTGAATTGAGATTTCAAGTTGTAAAACATTAATCTTTATTCATTTTGAATTTATTATTTAACATTTCAATTTTGATTTAATTTTATTTTTATTTATTTTTGTTCAAAGAATGACTGTCTGTTCATCTCTTCTTCTTCGACTATGTAAAATCGACTGAGTTCATCATCAACAAAACATTTTCACTTTAAGATCAAAACAATACATCACTGTACTCTAAATGAGTTCTTATCAATAATCCAGTATCAATTTTTGATATGATACTCATTTGATCAGATTAACTTGGATTATATGGGTTCGAACGCCAAATAGCATTCAACCGTCTATAACAAAGCACTGATTTAACCCAAAATTTATATACTTGAATCACAAACTTACATTTATATATTCAAATACAATGTATACACAATGGATTTGATTCGATTTCAGATGAAATAAGGATGTGATGACACTCGACAGTCGCAAGTTGAGGGTTTTGTTCTGATAATTTTGATTGAAAATGAGAAATACACTTAAGTGTTCAATTTATATAAGTGAAATTTTTAGGCGTATGAGCCCTATTTGGACTTATGGTCCCTGTTTGGGCATATGAAAACCTAAAATTCACTTATTTATTAGACGCACAAGCACTGTGTGCGTTTTAAATTAGACGCATGGGAACTGTTCGGACGCATAAGCACTGTTTAGACGCTTTTGCATTGTTCAGTCGCATGGATTTTGTGAAACGTCTAACACTTGAAATTTTGAAACTATGTAGACGCATGAGACATGACAACCGTCTAACACAGAAACACTATTTAGACGTATGGGATTATCACAAACGCCCAACAGTTGTAATTTTCATAGATGTATTACTACTGTTTAGACGCATGGGAATGAGTCAAACGTCCAACACTTTGTATAATCCTGAAAATTTCATCATGCTCCTATTGAGGCGCATGTGCACTGTTTAGGTGCATGAGTTGACTTTCATGATTTAAACACTTGTGATTTCCAATTTCTTCACTTGCACACTTTTTACCATTTAGATCCCCAAATTTTGAACTTTTTGCATATTGCACTTTCAATTTATAAAATTTTATTTTCTATTTCTTTTTAAATTTCTTTGTCCCTTCATTTTAGTCTCAACATAAAATCAAATATCATCTGATTTTCAACTTAAAAAGCATTTATTTGCAAAAATTATGTAGATTCATATTTTAATTTTCAAACACATTCTATTTTCAGTTTACACAAATACTTTGAACATAAAGCATCATCCTTTCAATTCAACATTTCAATTTTGATTATGATTATTGAATATTTTCTGTGAACAACTCTTTCATTTATTACTCCCCCTAAACTTTTAAGTTTGAAAAACTTATAAGTTTCTTATGAAAGAGAATAAGATCACACAGCACATTGAGACATTGCCTTCACACAAAAGGCATGCATAAAAGAAAAATGAAAATAGAATCAAAATCTAATATAAGCACATAATAAATGTCTGCAGAGAGATCATATTAATGAAGATCAGCATATTAAAATAAAATAAATGTGGAGAGTCATAGACAATGAAAAAATCCTGATCAAGTGTGTTCCAGGTTAGTGATATCACAGCAAAGGAGACACAAGATCTAAGGACAGACAATGAGTGTTTTTGACACAATTATCAACTCAGCTACTTTTCAATTCTTGGATTGATTAGTGTTGATTTAGATATGACATGATGTAAAGCATATAGAGACTAAGAGAGCTCAACTATCGTCATGAAATGTAAGAAAGAACACATGCTCAACTTATTACCTGAAACATAGATATCACCAGAGTTCATGTTACTTAGTTAATATAGGATGATCATGGATAACCATTTGATCAGCTCTGACTATTCATTTAATAGGTTTTGCACATTGGCATCTTTTTGCATCAAAAAGAGAATCCAGGTCTGTAATGACTTACAACAAAGGATATCTCAGTACTTCAGGTCTATGATGACTCATAACAGAGAAGTGAAATGATGCTTTGTAACAGATCTCATGATTTCACATAGTTTCAACAGGTGTGAGAGATGTATTAACAAAACATTCATTTGGATAAGCGAAAACAACTCAAAAGTACTCAGATGAATACATACAAGCATGTATGTTTAGTTTGATCACAAGAATTTACCTTTTCAGCATAATAGTTAGATATTGTCTACACATCATATCTGATCATGTCTAGACTTTATTATTGAGTGAAGTATGAAACCGATCTCACTAATGTACTATCATTTCTCACATGTTGCAAAACATAATCCTTTCTAAAAAGAACTCTATTTTTGTATTTTTGATATAATTTTTGTATTTGATTTTTTTATGAAAAACATAAAATCACACACACACAAAATATAAACAGGCAATTAACAATGAGAGTATAACTTATTATGATCTTTTAATTTAGGGAGATCACATATGATTTATAAGACCAATTGATTCTACTAAGTACTCAAACCGTCTGGTAGGAAGGCTTTAGTAATAGATTTGCCAATTTTTTTCTGTTGCAATTTGAATCAATATGATTAATCCTTTTTCAGAGTTATCTCTAAGAAAATGATATCGAATTTCGATATGTTTTGTTTTTGAGTTGTAACAGGATTAGCTGTTATGAACATAGCAGCTGTGTTAAATGTAAATGGTGTTTTAAGAAAGTTGAACCCATAATCCAGTAATTGATTTTGCAACCAAAGGATTTGAGAACATCCTGCTGATGCACCAATGTACTCAGCTTCTGCAGTTGAAACAGAGACATTTGTTGTTTCTTACATTGCCACGAGACTAATCTGGGACCAAGAAATTGACACCCACCCGAAGTAGATTTTCTATCTTGACAGCATCCACCATAATCACTATCTGTATATCCATATAGTTCAAAGTTACCCTCGTAAGGATACCAAAGCCCTAAGGCTGTTTACCTTTGAGATACCTGAATATCCTTTTAAAGTAATTAAGTGAGATTCTTTTGGTCTGATTGATACCTGCACATACAAACACATACATAATGTCTGGTCTAGATGCAGTAAGATACATCAAAGATCCAATCATTGATCTGTATAATGTTTGGTCAATAGATTTTCCTTTTGGATCAGGTTCAATCTTGGTGTTAACATCTGCTGGAGTTCGTATGGACTGATAGTCTTGCAACTTAAATTTCTTTAAGAGCTTGTCAACAAACTTTTCTTGATTGATGAAGATTCCATCTGTAGTTTGCTTGACTTGAAGTCCAAGAAAGAAGTTAATCTCTCCCATAGAACTCATTTGGAATCGAGATTTCATGATTTCTTCAAATTCATTGCACAGTTTTGACAGGTAGAACCAAATATGATGTCATCAACATACACTTGTACACATAAAAGATCATTATTATCCTTCTTTATGAATAAAGTGGATCAATTTTCCCTCGTGTGTATCCATGTTGGATTAAGTGTTGTGATAACGTCTCATACCAAATTCTAGGGGCTTGATGAAGTCCATATAAAGCTTTACTCAGTTTATATACTCGATGTGGAAATTGTGCATCCTCAAAGCCTGGAGGTTGCTTCACAAACACATCGTCAGTGATTGGACCATATAGAAATGCACCCTTTACATCCATTTGATACACCTTGAATTTCATGAATGAAGCATAAGCCGGAAAAACTCGAATTGATTCAAGTCTTGCAACTGGTGCAAACACTTCATCATAATCTATTCCTTCTTCCTGTGTGTATCCCTGTGCAACAAGTCTTGCTTTGTTCCTTATTACAACACCACGATCATCAGTCTTATTTCTAAATAACCATTTCGTGCCAATTGCATTTTCTCCTTCAGGTAGATCCACCAAATTCCACACTTCTTGTTTGCGAAATTGAAGTAATTCTTCTTGCATAGCTTCTATCCAACCATTGTCCTTTAATGCTTCGGTAACATTTTTAGGAACAATTTGAGAAAGAAAACAAGAGTATAAGCATACGTTTGCTTGTTCTGATTTACTCCTTGTTGTTCTCTCATTCAACGAACCAATAATCTGAGAAATTGGATGATTCTTATGAATACGAGATGTAGTAATCTCATCACATTGAACATTAACATCCAGATTTGTTTGATTCAAGTTGGAAAACTCATGTATCAAAGTAGAAGAATGTGGATTGAAGTTTGGAACTTGAGTAGGTGAATTGACAAAGTAATCAAAGTTACCTGTATAACTACATCACCTGAAATGGATGATTTTCCAGACTCAGGTATCACAAACTCATTACCATCATTAGGAATATTTTGTGATTCTTCCTGATTAATTGACTCTGAATGATCTGAAACTGTATTTCATGGTTTTGTATTGTTGAATCCTTGACAAATGACAAAATGGGTAGTCTGAGCTTGAATCATCTCGATCATCAGAATCTGAATCTTCACTGAAAGATCCAATCTCCTCTTGAGTTCTTCTTATTGTAGAATTAAGACAATTTGGTTGATCAAACAAATTAGATTGAAAAGAGTTTGATAATGAATCTAAGTCAAATAACCATGCAGGACCATTTGAAACTGATGGAAAAGAACTTTCCAGAAATTTAACGTTGAATGTTTCAAGGATTACATTTGTCCTAGAGTTGTAGACTCGATAGGCTTTTGAAACGATGAATATCCAACAAAAATCCATTATCAGATTTTGCTTCAAATTTTCCTAATTGATCACTTGAATTAAGAATCATAACAGGACAACCAAATGATTTTAAAAAGTTTATGTTCGGTTTCTGCCAAACATTAACTCATATGGAGTTTTCAGTTTATCTTTGACGATTAAGATTCGATTCTGAACGAAACACGCAGTTGATATTGCTTCATCCCAAAAAAGTGATAGGATTTTGCATCAGCTAACATAGAACGAGCAGCTTCAATCAGTGTTCTATTCTTCCTTTCAGCAACTCCATTTTGTTGAGGAGTTCTGGGAGCACTAACTGATGAGCTATCCCTTTCTGTGCACAAAACATTTCAATGTTAGCATTTTTGAATTCCGTTCCATTATCACTTCTTATATTTTCACTTTGTTGTCTAATTGATTTTCAACTTTAATGATAAATTCTTTAGTAAATCAGCTGTTTCAGATTTGGCATAAAGAAGAAAAACCCATGAAAATCTTGTGAAGTCATCAATGATAACTAAACAATATGATTTTCGTCCAATACTCTTGACGTTTGTTGGTCCAAAAAGGTCCATATGTAACATCTGGAGAGGTTGGATGTTGAGTTTATAGGCTTGGACTTATAAGACGCTCTGTGTTGCTTTCCCTTCAAACATGCTGAGCAGTGATCATTTGTTGTAAACTTCTTAGATGAAGTCCAATGACATGATTTCCTGCTACAAGCTTGTTCATGTTCTTGAAGTTTGAATGACCGAGACGTCTATGCCAAAGCTAGCTTTCATCATTTGATGCCTTTGCAATTAGGCATGTTGTTTCAGTTGAAGGATCAACTTGAGACATATCCAATTTGTATACATCTCTGTCTCTCTCAGCTGTAACAATCACCCAATCTTGCTTATCTTGAAACCTGGCTTCAAAACATAACAGAATGAAACATCAAACAGAACAGAATAAGATTTGTCACATATTTGAGATACGCTTAAAAGATTAAAGTTCAACTGTGAACAAAAGTTGACTTTATCAAAGATTATTATCCCATTGGATACTGTTCCTTCTCCGGTTATTTTTCCTCCAGCATCACCACCAAAGGCGACGTGAGTTCCATCTTTTGACTTAAAGTCTTGTAACAAGGCAGTATTGCCTGTCATGTGCCGACTACACCCACTATCCACATACCATGTATTGATTGGTCTTTTGGGCGTACCTGCACTACAAGAAAGTTAAGTTGAATATATACCCAAGCCGAAATGGTCTTGGGCTTTCCAAATTTATCAACAATTGTAAATTATTTATAATGGAGATTATTCAAATCAGGTTTATTTTTGATGAATTTACCAATTTTATTTGAAAATTGTTTGATTTATTTTTGTGAACATTCATACCATTTGATTGATCATCTTTGAAATGTATGAGATGTAACATTTTATTATTCATCCTTACAGATCTTGGTATGAAGTGTTCTTGCATGTTATGTTTTGAGCTCATATAATTGTTCTTAGGAAAAGATCTCAAACTACATTAGGTTGATTAATGTCTCTTTGAAATCCATTAGTTTGATTTCTCAAATATTGTGGATTAGCAAATCCTTTGCTCATGTTTGTGATTTTGCAAAGTTTCTAGTGAAAGATCTATTTCTAAAGTAACAATTTGCAGTGTTGTGAGTGTTTTCATCACAATAAGTACAATATTGTTATAACAATCTGCTGTCGAATGATTTCTCATGTCACATATGTGACAGTAGTATTGTTAAGTAGCACTCAGCAGTATTGTGATTATCATATCACAAATTTCACAGTACTTTTGTGGAGTTAAAAATAACTTTTTGTTAACTTTTGACAATGACATAATGTTTGATTTTGGTGTCAAATAGTTAAACTGTTGTCTTTCATTTTTCGCAGTTTGATTTTGTGTTAGATTATTTTTCATTTGTTGAACATGAACTTCCTTCTTGAATATATTAGAAACAAATCTTTTTGCTATAGCGGAAGTCTTTGAATCTGAACTAGATTTCAGATCAGAGTTTGATTTGTTCATAATATTTGCTTTATTATTGGAAGAGAATTCATATTTAACATACCTGCTGACAAAAACTTAATTGGTTTTAATTTTGATGTTTGATTTGTTGCTTTAATCAAATTTTCTGAACTTTTGTTTTGTTCAGATGTTGCTTTTGCAGATTCTTCTTCTTCTTTGGTTCTTTGATTTAGAAGAACTTGGTTTATTTTCAGATTGAACATCATCAGAAGAAGATTCTTTTCTGATTGTAATTGTTTCATATTGATGGTGTTTGAATCTTCTGATGTTCCTATCTGTTGTTTATCCTTGTTTTGAACTCTCACTTCTTCTATTACATTATGAATTTGATTAGAAGAGATATTTTGTTTGGTTGTTTTGGTTCATATGATTTTATCTTTATCGGATGACCATTTTTGTTTTTTCTTGATCTTTTTAACAAACACTTGAACATTTTCTTTTTCTTCTTCTGCATTCTTGTTTTGATCTGGAAGGCTTTAAGCTTTGCTTTATTTTCAGGTGAATGATCATGAGTATTGAAATTCTCTGGTAGTGTGTTTGTGATAGATTCAGGCATAGGTTCATGAGTGAAACCTAACCCTGCTTTTTTTATCTTTCCTTTCACTGATTAGTTTTTCTACTATCATTTTTGAACTCTTTACTTTTGCCAGATCAACTTGAGTAGCAGCATGTGCTATTTTCTCTTGTTCAAGATTCTTGGTCATCTCTTCTAGTTGTTTGTAACAATTTCTAATTCTTTGATTGTTTTGCCATGAAGTTTGAAAGAGATAATCTTTTGATCTACAGTTTTATGATCGGATTTAAGTTGGTTATGCATAGATTCCTCTTGTTTTAGCTTTTCAAAGATTTTGAATGAATAGTTTCTGTAGTGTTCAACATGTTCATAGCATGATTTGGTGCAAAGTTTTTCTCTTACTTCTGATGGTATTTCAAGAATTTTGGAACTGTGGTTTTAGGTGTGAAGTAGAAGAGTTAACCTTTGGTGATTAGACTAAACCATTAGAGCTACTTCCTTGTATCCTCTTTAGGATCAGACTTGTCACTCCAATCATAGTCATCTTCCTCTTCATCACTTTCCACTTTTGGGTCATTGTTTTCTGACCAATCTTCTTCTTGAATTTTTGCAATAAGAGAAACTTGATGTTAATTCATTTGTAAATTGATCTGCATATGCACTCCAATCATATCCATCTTTTAGGTGACTACTAGTGCTTTCTTTGTTTCATCAGATGATTTGGTTTCATCTTTAAGCTCTGGAATAGGAAGACTTTGATAAGGCTTTTGAAAAGTCTTCTGAGCTTGTTGAAACCTTTGATTATTTGAGCTTGATTGAGCACTTCCTCCATTATTCCTTGGAGCTTTGCATTCTCTTGAGAAGTGTCCATAACTGTGCAGTTAAAACATCTAGCTTTTGACTTGTCAAATCCAACAGTCTTGTTTGCACTAGGCTTGTATTTCTTGTTGACATAAGAATGTTTTTGAGTCCTGTAGGCAATCATCACCATCTGCCAGTTCAGGTCCATCTCTTCAACATCTTCAGGATCCATCTCAAATAAATCCTGCAAAACAAAATCAAGTTGAGTTAAATGGCTACCTTGATATGCTTGAAAGCTGGCCATAAATGCAGTGAATGCAGTTTTGGACTCTTCATCCTCTAATAAGATGTTAATCACATCTTTAACTTTGCTAGATTTAGCAGAGTTAGATGATGAAGAAGTCTCTGTCTGAATATTTGATGATTGTGACTGTGGTTTAGGAGGAGATTGAGAATGAGACTGAGTTGTATATATAGATGCACTAAATGATGAGTTAGTGAAAAATCCTGCTCCAACAAACAGATCTCCTTCTTCTTCAGGACTTTTCTCACTCTTTGCCATGAATGCATTCTCTATAGTGGTTGCAGGAGAAGCAACAAACTGATATTGAGACATTGATGCTGCTATCATTGTTCCTTGAGCTTTCATCAATCTCCATTTTCTATTTTTGCAATAAGAAGATCTAGATCCATTGGAAACTTCTCAGTATGCTTTAGTAGAGTTACAGTTTGTTTCCATGATGATGGTAAAGCATTAAGTAGTTTGAGATTTAAATCTTCAAGATCAGGTTTGATACCAGCTGTTGACATCTCAATTATGAGTTGAACAAATCTATTCATCATCTGATTTATTGTCTCTCTAGACAAATGTTGAAACAATTCTAATTGTCTTTTCAGCTTTTGTTCTTTAGATTTTGAATCTCTTACCTCCTTCACAAATGATCTTCAATGCTTTATATAGTGTATATCTAGTTTGATATGCATCAAGCCTTGTAAGAACTTCCAAAGGTAGTCCTTTACACATCAATGAATAGGCTTTAATATCATTCTTAACTCTTTTCAGATCATCTCCTTGAAGATCATCTTCTGGATAAGGTTCTGGAGAATCTTTAGTATACACAAATCCTCTCTCTGGTCCATCAGTTATTATAGGAATGTATGGTCCTTTTCTATAGATTTCCAGAGATCAGTGTCAATGGAATTAAAATGCTGTTTTAGTCTAAGAGACCAATTTTGAAATCAGCTCATTTTTAAGTTTTGGAACTCTGTTTTCAGAATCTTCTGTTTTTACATTCTTATATTTTTGTTGTTTTCTATATTTGAATTGTTAAAAAATTGAAAAAGTTTTCAAAGAATTTAAAAAACAAATTCTAAGTATCAAGGTTGAAACGTTGAACAGTATTCAAACGCCTCAACAGTTGATGCGTCTAAGTTGAGAGTTGTCTAAGGGAATGCCTTAGAAATTTTTTCCAAAACGTCTAAGTATTAATGCGTCTGGAAGGTTTCAAGCGCCTAAGCAGTTGTCAAACGCCTGAATAGTGTCAAATGCCTAAACAGTTGTCAAGCGTCTAATAGTTGTCAAACGTCTAAACAGTTATCAAGCGCCTAACAATTATCAACTCAACAAAGGTGATACGTCTGAGATTCTCTCTTCAACAGTACTAAACGACTGACTAAACACGTCTAATAGTGTTAATGCGACTAACACTTAGACAAATTTTCAGTTAATCTCAGCTCATGCGACACTCATCATCTCAAATGAATTTAACAAACTCAAATCTTCTGAATTCTTCAAATGTTGATGAATTCGATTGAAACTTTTCAATTAAACGAGTTTTATGCCGATAACATTCTTCTTAATATCATTTTCTTCAATTTCAACACAAATCACCCAATTTGAGATTTTCAGTTCGAAACGTTCAAACCTTTTTCGAACAACAAATTCAACAATTGACTTGAATTGATGAATTGATCTGCTAATTGTGATTCAAATCATGTTTCTGATGATGAAACACAACTAAAATTCACAAATTTTCAATTGAATTGTATCTCAATCACAGATTCAGTGAGATTTTGAGGTTTTCAAGTTCGATGAACTTAAAAAGAAAATTAATCACTAACAGCTTACCAACAGCTCTGATACCATTTGATAGGATCAAATGAATTAATCTGTGATGATTTATAATTCAATTCAATGAAATTCACACAAAGTAATCAAATCAAAAAAGATATCAAAAAAATTCAAGTTTTCATTGATATCAAGCTAAGACAATTACAAGTATGAAAGCAGATTCGAATATCTTGTGTATTCGTTTCTATCTACCTGCAAATCTAAGCTATTTATACTGAAAACAAAAAGTAAAGGAACTAACAAATTACACAAATAGTCCCTATACTATTACAAACTATCTAAAGACAAATAAAGACAACATGTTAATCTTTCTTAGAGCACTTAACAAAATGCAAGAAGGATGATCAGGGTTTTCGACAAGTTGAGGGTATCGACTACAATGAAGTATTTGCACCAGTGGCCAAGGATGGAAGCTATCCGCATCTTCCTTGCCTATGCATCTTATATGAAAATCAAAGTTTATCAACTAGATGTTAAGAGTGCATTTCTTCATGGTGAGATCCAAGAAACAGTGTATCTAGTCAACCGAGGGATTTGAGGACCCATATCATCGGGACAGAGTTTACAAACTCGACAAGGCGTTATGCGGTCTTCATCAAGCTCCACGGGCCTGGTATGAGAAAACTCTCGACTCATATCTTGGAAACACGGTTTTCTTAGGGGAGTGATTAACGTGTACATTGTTTATCAAGGAGAAAGATGGAGACTTACTGCTAGTACATAATCTTCGGTTCAAAGAACAAAGACTTATGCAAAGAGTTTGAAGCAGTAATGAAGGCAGAGTTTGAGATGAGTGTAATGGGAGAGATGAACTCTTTCTCGGGTTACAGGTGGATCAGACACCAAATGGGGTCTTCCTACGTCAAACCAAGTATGTAGGCGACATTCTCAGTCGGTTTGACATGGAGAATGCTTCCACGGCTGGCACGCCACTGGCTACAAACCATGATGTAGCACCCGACAAGAATGGGGATCTGGTTGATGCAACTATGTACCAAGGGATGATCGGATCTCTCATGTATCTTACTGCCTCACGACCTGATATCATGTATGCTACATGTTTATGCTCACGATACCAGGCAAAGCCTAAGGTGAACCACCTAATTGGGGTCAAAAGGATCTTTCGTTATCTGAGGGTACGCCCACTCTTGGGTTGTGGTATCTCATGATGATGACTTTGAGCTTACCGCATATAGTGACTCGGACTACGGCGGCTGCAAGATGAACTACAAGTCTACATCAGCAGGGAGTCAGTTCTTTGGGAGAAGATTAGTAACCTGGCAGTGTAAGAAGCAGACCTCGGTTGCATTATCAACCTGTGAAGCCGAATACGTTGCTGCTGCAAGTTGTTGTTCTCAAATCATATGGATTCAATAGCAAATGTGGGATTACGGTTTGAATTTCTAATCTACTCCTATCTTTGTTGATAACTCTGCTACGATTGCAGTAACTAAAAACCCTGTCCAACATCCAAAGACCAAATACATCGGTATTAAATATTACTTTATTCGTGATTGCTTTGAAAAGAACTTAATCAATGTGGTAAAAATAAATACAGATTTTCAACGCGCTGACCTCTATACAAAGGCATTTGATAAACCATGTTTTTTATATTTGTTAGAGGTCAAGGGGTTATACCTGAAAATGACCATGTATAGTCCGATGCGTCATGTCTAGTCTTTTTATTTTTCCATTTTTTATTTAATTTTATTCCCTTGTTTTATTTAATTTCAATTAGTTTAATTACAATTGGTTTCTTTCCTTGCCCATTAAAATCCTAAAACGCTACTTCATAGTGGTTTTATAAATTTAGGGGGAGAATTGGTCTAAAAAAACAAGGGAAAAGGAGAGACAAGCTTAAAATAAATAAGATCGTATGTGTGATACCGATTCAATCTTTGGAATATGATAGTACACAGGTAAAAACCATTTGGGACTTTAAAAATCAAAATTGAAAAAGATGCAAAGCTCAAGTATAAGTCTGTGTAGTCTGAGCAATATGAAAGAAAATATGATAGATAAGCTAGCTACTACTAAGGTAACAGAAAGAAAGTAGACCTAGAGGTTGCTAGACCACAGATGATATGTTAGTAGATTCAACACAATAGATGACTAGACCTTTTTGGTGATTTCAAGATTAAACTAATATGTTTGACTAGTTGTGGGTAACACCTTATTCCTGGTTAACACAATCAACAAGATTCCAATAAGGGGTGACGAGCAAAATACGCCACAAAAGTGTGCGTAAGACCAAAGCATGAACAAAAGCACATGAAACTTGCAAATACAATCCAACTAATAACCTATGTTGTTGGTGAGATCTGTGCTAAAAGAATGAAAAATTGCTCCAACAAGAAGATAGGTTATATGCCTCTCTGTTGTGCGGTGGCACTGACCTGAGGATAAGCATAACCTATATATTCTAGAACTCATTGTTGTTTGCCGCCTCTGTGCTGTGCGGTGGCACTGACCTGAGGATTGGCTTCTTTTTGAAAGTTCTATGAATAGTCTCTTCTTGAATACTACCCTAAGACCGGTCAAAAATCTCCTAAGGAATGTTGATTACCATATAAGTGTGGGATCCACAAATGCTCGTTGAAATAAACAAACCTAAAATTGTCACCAAACTGTGTATGGATTTAAGAGGACCAGTATACTGACAATCAATGTGGCTACAATTCTTGAAAGTTCAAATCAGTGTGGGGACCTAATGGTACTAGTATGATTTCCTAAAGTTTGCTAACCGACTCCAGATGAAAAACAGAATAGAGCATCAAAGGTTTCAATTAAATAATTTATCCTAAATGATTGAATATCCTGTATGATTCTAGCTTGAATTGGTCCATGTATGTTGAAAAGATTAAGGCTGCCCTCTCAGAAAAATAAGTCCTTAGAATTAGGTCTTAGGAATTAACCCTCACAAAAACACAAAAACATGTCCTAGTTTAAGTTTCAGCAATTTTTCTTTTATTTTTGTACAAAGTCTGTAAATTTCAGTTTTGTGTAGTATCGGACTATGTCATGGAAGTTGATAAGGGACCTTATCATTCAAAAGGTCACGTCTAAGGTGACCACGCGTGCTTTCAAATAAAATTGGGTCATGTCTGAGGTGACAAAATGTTCTAAAAAAAGATCACGTCTGAGGTGATCGAAGATTTTCAA
This sequence comes from Flaveria trinervia, assembly GCA_025506515.1. Lineage (NCBI taxonomy): Eukaryota > Viridiplantae > Streptophyta > Magnoliopsida > Asterales > Asteraceae > Flaveria > Flaveria trinervia. The sequence continues at coordinate 66,206,332 of CM046444.1, read as the reverse complement.
GATAAAATGATCATGTCTGAGATGATCAAGTGCACATAACATTTATTCAAAAGTTAAACGGGTGTAATTTTTACAAAGGTCATAAAGTCAAATTCATGAGCCTAACCCATTCACACGAATGGACCATGAGTTTGGACCAATCATGCGAATGGACCATACTCATGCAATAAACATCCGAATGGACATGAGTATGAACCATTCACCCGAATGGCTTATCTGAATGACCCATTCGACCAAATGAGAGTGTGCGAATGAGTCAGTCGACCGACTGAGCTCCGGTCGGCCGACTGAAAGTGCTCGACTAAGCCAATCACCCAACTGGGTTCCATTCACCTGAATGGAACGAGCAAATGAGTCCAGTCAGCCGATTGAGATCAGATTCAGTTTAAAAGGAGCCACAGTCGATCGCATTCAGCTTATCACCTCCAATCGCCCTTATATCGCACATCCTACCGTTACGCTGCCAAAATTTCTTTAGACCTCGATTATACTTTATTATTGATCTTCTGACGTGTGTGCGCACTTATACAGGTATAATGTGTTGAAATCTCACAGAAATAAGAAGATATGGGGGCCTAATTAGTGATTCACGACTGAAACAAGAACCGAACCCTCAATTGACTAATGACCTACTGAAACCATGTAAAATGTTAAAATAATGTTATTAGGTTATTAGTTAAGTGATTGCGAGTCTAAAGAACCTATACACAATGTTTAATTTCATGAATTGGTCAAGATTCGAACCTAAGTCGACCAAACAGTAGGTCATGCGACTGGTCGTCAGCATGAACTCCAATCGCACGATTGAGCTGGCCGAATAGCTCAATCGGCCGAATGAATCATACGAATGAGCTCAGTCGGCGACTGAACCAATCGCAAGGTCAGTCAACCAATTGAACTTAGTCTCCTGTTTATTCACCCGAATGAGTCCAATCACATGACAGTAAAACCGACTGAACGCAGTCGCACGATTCATTCACGTGAATGAATCAGAATGAATTCAATCAAGCTACTTAGAATTGATTTGTGATATGTGAGTATCTAATGTTTATGTGTGTGTGTTTCAGATCTATGGCTGATAAATGGTCTATGAACCCTAAGCACAATATATGTGCTCATTTAGACCATACTACTCAGAATGGTGCCGAGTTTACTAAGATCATCGCCTTTCTCAAGCGATCAAGGATCCACAAGGCCATCTCTACTCGATGCACACCCTACAAGTCTTTACATCAGGCATTCTGGGAGAATGCATCTGTTGATCGTTCACATGAGCCGTACAACATACGAAGTTCTATTTGTGGCATGGATATAGAGGTTACTGCTGCAGATATTCAGAGGGTACTTGAGCTGGGTGACGACACTAATCACCCCACCAGACTTCACCCTGACTGTGAGAGGATGTTTTCTGAGGATTAAGTACGTTGAGGACATCAACTCAGGTGTGCTCAACAAGAGCAACCTGTGCCCCCAGTACAAGTACTTGACACATGTCATTCTAAAGTGCGTAGCTTCCATAAAGGATGGGTTTGATGATCTGTCAGACCAGATACAGAATGCCTACATGGCACTGATGCTGAACTACCCCTTCAGCTTTGCAACATGATATTCTCTTACCTCGTGGAGAATCTGGAGGCAAAGGGAAAAGAGGGTTTCTGTATGTACCCAAGGTTCCTCCAGATGATCTTTGACGAGAAGCTGCCTTCTCTTCCAAAGGAGCGCCACGATGCTGTGGCTTTAGAGATCATGGATGATACGACTCTAGGTCGTATGAGAGTTTACCGGGGTAAGCAGGTAAAGCCCCAGGTAAAGAGACTGATAGGCCATCTGGCCAATGAGAGTTACATGGCGCCAGGTAGATGTAAGTGGTGTCACGTAGACAGCGACTCAGATGACGAGCAGCTACAGCTCCCAGAGCATGACTCTAATGATGATGATAGCGGGGAGGATGGAGATACATTGCCCACTCAACAAGGGGCCCCACTACTGATATTACATCTCCAGCTTCTGCCCGCACTGAAGGTAGAGCTGAGACTGCTGGTTTCCACGAGAGTTTCACACCTAGTGAGGAGGAAGAGGAGGAGACGAGGAGCCTCTAACCCGGACTGTGGGAAGTAAAGTTGTTCCCATAGAATAGGGGCTTCGGGCGATTGGTGGACGCCCCGGCGGATCAGGAGAGACTGCTGCTGACCCTACATATGCTCCCGATCAGCCAGCCATGTTCTGGGGGGAGCATCCTCCTCGACAGGATCGAGGAAGAAGAGGATGGCTCAGCCCCACGACATGAAGAAGAAAAAGTGAAGACTCACCTTCATCACTCCAACTACCACCACTACATCCACCACCACTACATCTACCACGATCACTCTACCTACCACCACAGCCACCATCCCTATCACCATTCCCCCTCATACCACTACCACCCTTCCATCCACCACCACATCATTCACACCTACACAACCACCACCATCCTCTATACCACCTCCAATCTTCACCACTGTCACCACCACCACTAGCCATCCTGCAGTACCATATTCTTCCTCTCCATATCCATCAGGATAGCCTTTACCTCCCAGTGGGGTAGAGGAACAACTCTCAGCACTTAATAGAATGGTGCTTAGGCTGTTAGCTGCAGATGATGAGAAGACCAATCAGATACGACAGCTGGTAGACCTGACCATTGTCCAATCTCAGCAGCTCTCTCATCAGGCTCGATTGATCATGAGTAGGCGCATCAGATGTCTCAGCTCCAAGAGCAACACACCAACAGGATTGAGGAGCTGGAGGCTGTAAACAATCTCTGTAGTTAAAGCTCAAAGGGTCCAAAGAAGAGCCCTTAAAGATAGGAGAAGGTGATGGAGATGATGATGCTGATGATGATAGTGATGATGATGATGATGGTGATGATCACTATGGTGATACTGATGTTAGTGATGATGAGGATGATGACTCTTTAGCTATGGGTGCCACATCAGCAATCGAAAGGAGGACCAAATGAACTCAAGATCCAAGTGCCTCCACATCCAACCCGGCAGTAGAAGAGCTGATGATCCTGGACAAGAGTAATGCTTAGATGTTTTATTGTTATTTAAAATCTTTTGTATTTGGATCATGTATAAAATTAATGAAATGCATGTTTATATGTAATATAAATAGTTATGACTTAATTATTATGGTTATGTATTGATTATTAACTAATGATTGATGTATTACATGTTTAAATCAAGCAGATCCAAATTATCCAAGGGATGAACACGATATTGCTCCCCTCCAACAGATCAAGACTCAACTAACAATGATTCTTGATCTGCAAGGGATTGTTAGAAGATCAGTGAGTTACACCCCTGAAGAAAGGGAAATAATTCATGATCTTACTGATGAGCAACTGGCAAAAATGTTCAAGCTCAATCCCGATGAGATTGTAAAAGACGCTCCAACTGTTGAAGGAGACAGTGACGACGACCTGAAAGACATGATGAGATAGAGATCGAGGATGTCACGGCAGACCACTATCCAGAGTATGCTGACAAAGAGGGAAATGTGGTCCCCAATCTGGGTGATTCCCTGGTCAGTGATACATTTGATATATTGGATCAGATGGAGCAAGAGACTGAGAAGGTTGAAGAACAAGCCCAAGCCTCAAACGCTGATGTTGGTATCAGAAAGGCTGAATGGGCTGCATGTTTTGAAGAGATCCGAGCATAACGCTCTGTTCCTAAACCGAATGTCTACACCAAGCTCTACAAAGTGAAGAAACATCACAAGGTGTCAGGCAAGATTATCACGTGGGCTCATTTTGATGATCTTAATGTATACGTGGTAAAGAGAGAGATGGGTATCGAGTACTTTAGATTTCTACATGATCTAAAGTCTGTACCTAGTTTTGAGCTCAACCAGCTGGCTAAACTGAAGTTGTTATATGCTGACCCGAGGAAAATGTCAGGCTGGTTTGAGGCTGCCTTAAAGAAAGAGTACCACACCAGGGGGGTCAACTTCAAACCTCAACAACCTACAAGGTATATTAGACGTTCTGAAGTTGATCCTATAGCTGGTAAGCCCAAGATAGTGCTGAAGTGGAGTCCCCCAAGAACAATGTCAAGAATCCCTCTTAGGGAAATGCCATAGGACTTCACTCCACACTTTAAGTGGTGGTACTATGATTGGAGAACAGGGGAGACCGTCATAGTTCTGAACAAAGCGGGTAGAACGGATACTATCAGGGTATTTGACCTAATGTGGCTTATAAACTTGTCAGCTACAGATGTCTACACACTATACAAGTGGCCACTGTTCTATGACACGCAGGATATTGTACAAGCCCTCTAATTCCAAAATGTGATACGGCTTGCTTTGCATTTAAAATACATGCAGGAGTCACAAGAGAGGAGAAGTACAAGAAGTATGAGGATGTTATGAAGAAGGTAAGACAATAGATGAATCTAGGTCCAAGGGGGAGTTTGTTGATACATGTGTACCTTGATTCTGATCTTAATGTAATATGTCTATGTTGTCTTACACTTATGTAATAGTTGAGTACTTAATGAAATACAAATGTTTGGTTGTGTTTATAATGTTTAATATTTCATTAATGAGTTGTTTAACACATATTGACTTGATTATATAGGTTTGTGATTGTTTGAATTGATATGCATAATGTTATAATAATGAATACATTCAAACTTGGTGAAGTAAAGTTCTCATGCGTCTGACTGGACCATACGCCCCAACAGTGGTCATGCGTCCGAATGGCCATGCGACTGAGTGTCCATGCGTTTAAATAGTCCATAACCCTGAACAACTTCATGCGACTGACTCAGTCGTACGACTTAACACTCTGTCGTGCGAATGAATCAACCGCATGGCTCAATTGCACGAATGAACCATGCTAATGGTTTAGTCGCCCGAATGAGCAACCCTAACCTATAAATACCACCTAATTCGTGGAAAAACGTAAGCATTCAATCCACTTCGACTCCAGACGTACCCTATCCGTCCAAAAGCCTCTAATTTCGTACTCCAAGTTCATAGAACGCTGTAGATCGATTCCTAATCGATTCTTGATGCTAGTTTCAATACATTATTGTTACTATATGCGTTCTCACTGATTGGATCGCCAATCAAATAGGATTCCGTACTATTTGGTTTGGTTTATCATGTTAATTAGTTGGTGTTTCGTTTAAACACCAAATCCTAACACTTCATTTTAGTAGATTTCAAAACATTGCTTCCATTGTGGGTAGTCGTCTAGTGTGATAAGCTTTGGGGGTTTATTATGAATTCCCACTTTGTTCTCCAATAGCAGTAGATTCCAAATACGAGTGTATCTACTTGCTGTGTATGCTGAAAAGTGGTCCTCCATTTCACTTAACTTTACTATTAAACAACCTGTTTATGTGTGCGAATGAAGGTATGCGATTGGGCTTATTCGGGTGATTGAACTAGGCGAATGGTTCAATCGTGCGACTGAACTAATGCGGATGAGTTTGTCGGCCGAATGAACTAATGCAGTTGAATAATCCGAATAGGGTTCTCAGTCGTACGAATTAGTCCAATCGTGCGTTTGGGGAATGCAAATGAACTCAGTCGTGCGATTGAGCCAATCGTGCGACTGAACCTGCTAAAGTTTGAAAATTCGTAGGTTAAACGTGTTTTGGCCGCAAAAACTCGAATTTTCACAAACCCTAATTGTTGTATGCCGGAAAAACTAAACTTTATGGTCAGGAGATGTCTAAGACACCGTTTGACACAAAAGGATTGCGTTTTTAGTGAAAAACACAATTTTTGTATAAAAAACGATTGAATCAGCACGTAATTAACAGCCAAAGCTCTCATACCACTTATTTGGATCTTGTACTGGACGATGTACTAACTTATTAATGTGTAAACCGAATCAAATAGTGCAGAATCCTATTTGATTGGCGATACAATCGGTGAGAACGCATGTAGAAACAATTATGTAATTGAATCTAACGTTAAGAATCGATTAGGAATCGATCTAATGCGATCTATGAACTTGGAGTATGATCTTAGAGGTCTCTGGATGGCTAGGGTACGTCTGGAGTTGAAGTGTATTCAATGCTTACATTTTTCCACGAATTAGGTTGTATTTATAGGTTAGGGTTACTCGTTCGGGTGACTGAACCACTTGCATGGTTCATTCGTGTGATTGAGCCATGCGGTTGATCCATTCGCACGACTGAGTGTTCAGTCGTGCGACTGAGTAAGTCGTATGAAGTTGTTTAGGCGTATGGACTATTTAGGTGCATGGACACTCAGTCGCATGGCCATTCGGACGCATGACCACTGTTGGGATGCATGGTCCAGTCGGACGCATGAGAACTTCGCTTAACCAAGTTTGAATGTATTCATTATTATAACATTATGTATATCAATTCAAACAATCACAACCTATACAATCTAGTCAATATGCGTTACACAACTCATTAATGAAATATTAAACATTATAAATCACAACCAAACATTCTCATTTCATTAAGTACCCAAGCATTACATAAGTGTAAGACATTCAAGACATGTTACATTAAGATCCGAATCTAGGTACATACGTATCAACAAATGAGTGTTTGTAATTTTGTATAACAAAACCTTTAAATTATTATTTGCATCTTGAAATCTTTTAAAAATAATTAATTGTATCCGTAAAGTTTAGAAACATTATTATGTCATTTGATTTTTTATTTTCATCTTCAGCTTGACCACAAACACATTCTTTATATTCATCTCCAGCTTCACCAAACACACAAACACCCACTATCTCTCTCATCTCTCCTTCACCACCTCTATCACACCCAACCATCACCACCATAGGTACCACCATCTCCATAACACCCACCACAAAAAACACACACTCTTTTTATTTTATTGTCACTCTCTCTCTCTCCCTCTCTCTTGCCCTCTCATACACACACTAGTGATGGGGATTATGGTGGTGGTGACAGGGGCTATAGTGGGTGGCAATCCGGGGTGTTGTGGGTGGCAATGGGGGGCTGTGATAGTAATGATGGGGGCTGTGGTGGGCAGTGATGGGGGGTCATGATGGGTAGTGATGGAGGGCTGTGGTAGGTAGTGATGGGAGGCTGTGGTAGGCGACGATGAGGGGTCGTGGTGGGCGATCAGACTATGGTGGTGGCGATGGCAGCTGTGGTGGTGGTCTTGAGGCTATGGTGGTGGTGTTGGGGCATCCGATGGTGGCGTAAGGGAGGTTGCGGTGGCGGCATTTGGGAGGTTGTGATAGGTTGAGGGGAGGTCATGGTGGCAGTGACAGGAGGTTGTGGTGGATGTGACGGTGATAGGAGTTTGTAGTGGTGGTGATGGGAAGCTTGAGGTGGTGGTGAGTAGGATATGGTGGTAGTGACGTGTAGGTTGTGGTAGATTCATGGAGGTGATGGTAGGTTGTTATAATGGTGGGGATGGAGGTTTTGGTGGTGGTGATGGGGTTTGTGGTAATGGTTATGGAGATATGGGAGATAAAAGAGAGAGGTTGTGTGGAGTTTAGAGATAGAAAGTTGTGAATCCAAGGATCGCAATCAGGAATTATCAGCGTTAGTTGATGTCAAATCAATGTTTGCAGAATCAACATTGGCTTGGTTTAATTGTTGATGTTAAATGTTTATCAATATCAATAAATATGCAAGAACACGATTGATGAAATACAATTAATGATCTGTTTAAATCAAATGTATTTCATTAAAAACACGTTAATGATTACAAATAACTAAAAATGAATGATATTGAATTTGATATGATAGTTGCTAGGGCTTGGTTGTGTGATGTTTTTCTGTAGTGGAATTGTCATATTGCTGTTGCCGTCCATGATTCGAAACCTAGGATCCAAATATATAGACAATGATGTTTCCGTTAAGGAAACATCGGATCTCTTGGGATTTGAATTGTTTCTATTAAGGAATCTCTGGATTTCTTAGGATTCGTATAACTGGGTTGTTGACTTGTAACACTTGTATTGTTTGAGTGCAAGTGTTTGGACTCCACAGGAGTATTGTCTTCCGTAGTTGGTTCTTCCGAAGCAAACTTTTCTTCCACAGGAATCTTATTCTTCCGAAGCAAACTGTTTCTTCCAAAGCAATTGTTCTTTCGCAAGAATCTTGTTCTTCCGAAGCAAACTATTTCTTCCGAAGCAATTGTTCTTCCACAGGAATATTGTTCTTCAGCAGGAATATTGTTCTTTCACAGGAATCTTGTTCTTCCACATGAATCTTCACTTGGAATTCTCACTTCACTCCAGTTGATGGTTCATCCGCAAATAATCTTCGGATGTTTGTTACTTGTAAGAAACATATCTACGGAAGAACAAAATGTTCATTCGTAGATGTTTCTTACACATAGTCAATTTCAGAAATTGATTAAGTATATTGTATGTACTTGCAAACATACATAAATCAACACACATATACATGGGTTAACCTATACATTTAATGCATACACATAATGAATTACAACCATTCATTACAAATATAAATTCAAGTGCTAAGCATATACAAAATGGACTAGATCTACTAATCCTAGACCTAACAATACTCCCCCTTAGGCTTAGCCACTTGTAATTAGCTCTTCAAAAGTAAAAGTTCTTTCAATCTTGACACCATTCTTTTGTTGAAGTAAGATACTACATCCTTTTGATCATCATACTTGTATTTGATCTCCATTATACATATCTTTTTCAAAGAATCCAAGCTCAATCCCAGAATGTCTTCTTCTGTAGTCAAAGTTTCCACCACACATTGGTTATTGAGTATTTCCAGCTCATCTACTTTTGAGATTCTTAGTTCTGAAACATCTTCAATGTTAGCTCCTTTTAGCATCCCAGCATTATACCTTCGTCTCTTGTATGTTTTGGCATTCAGCTTATCCACAACTTGAATCATGTGCAAAAATAAACATAAGTCATTCTAAGCCCTTTTATCAGTTAGCTTTGGAAAGAATTTGTCATGAATATGAAATATAGCTAGGGTGGAGCAGTTTGATTTCTACTGGGTCAAAAATTCGGATTTTTTTAGCTTTCGTTCCTTGTGCATTCCTCAGCAGCACTAATTCTTTGGTCTTCTCAACATATCCCGATTCTGTTATGGGATATGTATATGATTCCCATCTATGCTTTTAACATTAGCTGACTTATTACTTTGACATCCAACCCTCTTCAAGAACTCCTCATCCACCATAGTAGAGGAGTTAGATTTTGTTCTTTTCACTCTTTGTATCCTTCTTTTGTGCTCATCATCCTCTCTCTTGGCTTCCTTAAGCACACCATCTCTGAATTTTGTTTTTAGCATTCCCACTAACACAGAGAAGTCTCTTCCTGTTGGGTGAATAGGATAGTTAGAAATAATCAAGCGTTGTAGATCTTGAGATCACATTCATGTAGGCACAGTACTGGTGCTCCATCGTGGAAGTATTGAACCCTTCCAAATGTTCTCTTGATGATAGCACAATCCCATTCTTGAGCATACTTCCATGCCATGATTTTTTTGTCTTCCATAGAGGTTGGATTGGTGATGTGTTCAAATAATTCTATCAATGTAGACTTCTTCTCTGTGTTTTCCCTGATTGTTGTCCCTAATGGCCACACTTTGCCAGGAATGACTGCTCTGGTTCTCTGATAAGTTTGTCTTTTTCTTTGTGTTGAGCTATGCTTTCAACTATTACTGGTTCAGATGGAGATTTGTTGTAATGACCAGGCGTTGGAGCTTCAGTTCTAAATCTGACTCTAGTATCAAGCTCAACAGACATTACATGTGCCATCATTCTTCTCAGCTTTGCAACACTTCTTCCTTTAAGCACATGAGCCTTATAGTTCTGACCCTGTAACCAACATATCATATTGTATTTACTAAGCTTTGTTGTATCATAGTGACCTAGATCTTTCTTGGTTTCCTGAATGGCTTGAAAAGTAAGGAATGCTTCATAGTCACAATTGGAATTATGAATCTGGCGAACTCAAACTCTTTCAGCATATCTTTCATCTCAGTCAAGTTCATCCTTTCAACCATGTCAAATGGGAACCCATGATTGATCAGGGTCATAAACACGGATGACTCTGGCCTTTCTTCCATTATGTATGTTGTTGTCGAAAGATCATCAGCCTTTGATTCTTCTTGTTCTTTGTTAGAATCCTCTTCAGTCAGCTCTTTCCATTCAGCATCACTCTTAGCTTTATCAGCAGTAACTGGCTTTGATGTTGAATCATTAACTGAATCAGTGTGCTCTGAAGATGTATGCCTTGGTCTTTTAGGAGAATCATCAACATTGATTACCTGTTTCTTTGTAGAGCCTAAATACTTTCTCTTCCTTGAATATAGAATCAGTTTCTTAGAGGATGTTGCACGTTCTTTGGTTGTACTGATGTAGTGGCAAACTTAGATTCTAGGGCACTTATTTTCATCTTTAGCTCCTCAATCTCTTCATTCTTTCTTTGTACCTCAACATGTTGTTCTTCATAGTCTTGTTAGCTTGGTTGCACTCCAACACAAGCTTTTCTATTTCAGCCTTTTAATTAGCAGTAGATTCCTTTTGTTCTTCAATAAGATTTAGCAGAGCATCAATGACGTCATTGTTGCATTGAGCATCTTCTCTTAATCTTGTGACGATTGCTTTTTGCTGCATGAGCTGAGCATCCTTTTCTTTAACAATCCCATTTAGCTCTTGAATTCTTTTCTTTCTGCAGTTAGACTTTATCACAAGTTGTTGTATTCAGCCACCAGATAGCTTTTGCTTACTAGGATGTCCCCATCACTGAAGTCATCTTCATAATAGGCAATCACTTCCTCATACTTATCTTCTTTATCTTGTTGATCAACAATTTCATCTTTATAATCTTTAGTATGAGTCACACTTGCTGAACTGGAGCATTCATCTTTTGATTCATCATGCTTATCATGCTATGGTTGTTGTTGCTGCTGATTGACAATGACTGGAGAAACTGGTTCAGTATCATTTGAATGGATAGGAGATTCAGTCTTGGATAGTGACAATGGAACAGTACTGGCTTGAGAGATAGTGTTTTGACTAGCTGAGGGAGATTGTTAAGAGTGATAGAATGAGTGGGTGAGATGGGTCGAGTATTTTTATTTGTAGGAGAAGAGGGTTATGGAAATAGATGTTGTTGCTGAATGGGTGATAGAATTGGTGAGTGTGTGGCTTGAACAGAGTTGGTTGAGGAATCTTCCTACATAAGCTCTTGGAGAATATTGGCATTAGCATCTATCACATGAGCAAACATGGGCATGTCTTCACCTTCATACTTCCCGGATATTTTATTCAGAACAGATCTACCTAGGTGTGCTTGAACAATCACATCACCATCTATAGCAGTTCTAGGCAGATCAGCATTCATGATCAGTTGAAGAAACCTTGGAAACATATACATCTTGTCAGCCTTCTGTACTTTGATATGATCACATAAGCAGGTGAAGATGTACTTTGAGTAATTGTAGGTTCTTCCCTCAAAGACACCAATAATGCCTGAATAGATATGCCTTGAAAATCTATCAAGTCCAGATTTCCTGTTTGAGATGTACTTAAGATAAGTGTGGCAGAGAAATTTGTATGGCTTGCAGAGTTCCTTCCATGATTTCTGCCTTCTCGAAGCACCATCATACCCCATCAGAAGAAAGAATTTCTCTATGTATACATTATCGAATGCATTAGGGTGACCAGCTTCTACATCTCCCAACTCAAGAACCCTTTTTATTGTATGTTCATCCACTCCTAGTCTTTGATTCTTCACATTGGCCACAATAACTTGACCATCTTCTTCTATTTGGGCGGAGTTCTAGAAATCAGTTATGTGCGATTGATGAATCACAGGCATTGCAGATAAGGCATAGAACAGCCTGGATCTTCTTAGATATTGGATAATGTCTTGACACCCTTCTGAGACAGGGTCGTTAGGGTTTAAGAAAGTACACACATTGTGCTCTTTCGCAAATCGATAATCCATCTGTTCATAAGAATAAAGAAGATTTTGTTAGAATCACATTATTGATATAAGAATACGAACAATTGTGAGGTTGTACGAGAATCACACGGTTCTTTATTGAACATTACCATATGTTTTACCTTGAACACAGTGATTTGAGAGTAGAAATATATGTTTGTTTGATGTTTTTATTCGGTAATTTTTGAATGTTATAGAAGGGGGAAAAGTTTGTTGAGTGTGTGTTTTTCTAGGTCTGAAAAAGTGAACTGAAAAAACGAATAATAAGTTTTAAAGTCAAAGAACATCATTTATACTCTCTCAGACACATTAATTTTATTTATTTAATGAAATGGGACCCTCAACAATTTCTCTGTTCTAAGTTCTTCCGCAGATCATCTATGGATTCCATAAATCATCTGCAGATGTCTTAACAACTTCTACTGATGAAGTATAACTTAAATTTTCATAGGTTACCAAAGTGTGAAATTAAATTATATTTGTTGATCTTTGCTCATCCGTAGTTTACCAATCTACGGATAGACCTTTAAATTTTCCACACACTGTATTATCTGCTGATGCTTAAGACGTCACTGTAGCATCTGCTGATGATTATAGAACACTTGAGAAGAAAAACTTATTTTGTTGTATGGTCCAAGTCCACTGCTTAGAACCATTTGTTGCTATTGGACCTTGTTGACTTTGTATTCATAACAATTGAGTACAAGAAAGCTTAAATAATTTAAAAGAAAAGTTCATGTATCTAGAAGCTAAGTTGGTACTCAGGTTCCAATTCCTTCAAATTATTAATGAAATAGACAAAACTGTGATTGATAAACTTATCTTCCTGAATTCTACTCCCCCTAAATTGTGATTAATGATGACAGTATGCATTTATCATAAATTTCTAAGAAGAATATCATGAGTGTTATTTAACTGTATGATGATGATCAGACATATATACACATATGATAGGATCATACTATAATATTAAGCCTCTTCTTGATGAATTATTTTGTTGAATTGATACCTAAACATAGTTCTGATTGCAAGTATATTGTCCACTTAAATCCATACAAGAGCTAATGTATCAACTAGGCATGTTGTTTTCATGTTTTCATATTGATTAGGAAATAACTTTTATGGGCTTCACATTCAATTTACAAAGATTTTGTCCTCCCTTTGCAAGTCAAATCATCACTTTTTCACACTTAATAACTATGTACTTTAAGTTATAAGTTCTATGTTGAGATGAATTTGACATCTCATTAATGCATTGATATAAAAGCTCTAGATAAATGTACAATTGATCACGTAGGATCTTTTTAGAGCTTAGATATGATCATCATCAGGTCACCAGATTTTTACTCACGTAAAACAAAGGTGCCTTAAACCCAGGTCTTTGTTTACACAAAATAGAGGGATGATGAGGATCATGATCTTTTCTCCTTTGATAACTGATATACAGTATGGTGATCATATACCCAGGTCTTTGTTTACACAAAACAGAGGGTGTATGATTTGCAAACATAGATATTATAAAGTGTCTGCACATGGTGTGCTTAGATAAGTGATTTGATCACATTATAATAAGACTCACTTTGTATCGTCAAAATGAAGTTTCCCACAAACAATCAGTTTGAATTATGTTTGGCATGCACTAAGTGTAGTTTCCACTCAAGATGAACCTACTCACATATCAAGAAACATGCTGAGATTTAATGATATTTAAGAATACAGGAATGAGCAAAGATATAGTGTACTATGTAGAAAATATGCATAGAGGCTGAAGCAACCAAAGACTTTCTGCATGCATGCTGCATAGTACTGAAGAAGAATGCTTCGAAAGTTTCACACATGCAACAAAAATATTCTAAGTGTGAAATCTTCCGAAGCCAAGACCAATATCTTCCGAAGCCAAAGATGAATTTTTTCGAAGTTTCAAAGACAAAGTCTTTCGAAGCCTCAACTCTTGAAGACAGATTTCTTCTGAAGACTTCTAGTAACATGCTTTATCTGATGTACTATTCCATAAAGCTGGACACCTTTCCACTGCATCTCTGTAAAGTCACCAACTTGCATGAGTTTGTGAAAAGGTCCATGTTTTTGGTAACTATACATTGAGGTCTTGAATCTGTAAACTTTCTATTTCATGTACTTTATCCTTTTTGTAATAGATAAGGATGTGAGCCATGGCATGTCATAGTGACAAAGTCAAAAAAAGCAATCTGCCTTTTTGACTCTACAATTGATTTTGTTTTGAGTCTAGTCAATTGTATCCAGCTGGCTTTCATAGTATGACCGGCTGTAGGATGTAGTATAAGTATCTCATGTTCTTGTAACTTTATGGATATGCTTTGTAACACTTGTAATAGAACATAGAGAAAGCAATATACTGCATTCTTGAAAACCATATACTTGTGTTCTATCTCTTACATTACTTGTGTTCTTAGTGTCTTATTATGGTTAATCCAGTTCACTGTTTGTTTAAGTTTACTTAATCTCCCCTTTGTGTTGTTGTGTTGTAAGTGAATCCCTTTCACCGATCCTGCATTTGGTATCAAAGCATTCCAGGCTCTTGATATAAGATCTCACCATTAAGATCCCTCACACACACAAATACTAAACTTTTCAAATGGCAACCATTTCCAAGACTGATATGGAAACTGGAACCATGAACAAGTCCCCACTGATCACTCTTGATGACTTTGATACCTGGTGTTTGAGAATGGAAGGTTTCATCGGGTCTCTGGACTCAAGAATGTGGGAGTCTATTGAAAAAGGACCTTTCATACCTAGCACTCCTTCTGCTACTGGTGCTGGTATGATCCCCAAGGATGTGGCAAACTACTCTGATGAAGATAGGAAGAGAGTAGAGATTGATAGAAAAGCCATGACCGCCCTTCAAATAGCCCTTCCAAACTCTGTATACAGAGGTTTCAAGAAGTGCAAACAACTAAGCAGTTGTAGGATGCACTGAAACTGATGTATGAGTGTTCTTCTGAAGCCAAGGAGAACAAGAAAGATCTCCTGAAGCAACAGTTCAAAAACTTCACCTTTAAAACAGGTGAAACCATGACTCAGCAATATTTCAGGTATGTTGAGATTGTGGATACCCTTATGGATGGAGGAGTTCCTCTTGAGACTAGGGACATTGTAAGAAAGTTCATGTCCTCATTTCCTAGGTAGTGGACACACTACTGTGTGATGATCAAGAGGATTCAGAATCTAAAAACTCTTACTCTGATAGAGTTATATGTGATTCTCAATGGCTACCAGATGGAGATGAACATGCAAGGTTCATCTGGCAACTCCAACAATCAAATGGGTTCAGCCCTGCATATGGTTGAAAGGGATAGCATAGAACCCCAACATCATCTCATATGCTACCCTGACAACTCACCTAAGGATCGTTTCATCACCTTCCTAGAGACACCTAGAGAGGACTACACCCAAGGAAGCCCATTCCAAGAGACAAGTTCTTCTCAAGCATTTGTGTCTTCTGATAAAATTTGTAGTAGCTTCCTGTTCACCCTTGAAGACCTAGACTGTATCCATCCAGATGATCTGGAGTACATGGAGATAGTCCAGCAGATGGCTCTTCTCACTCACAAAGCCAAGAATTTTTACAAGTGGACTGGAAGGAAGTTTCCAAGCAATGCAACCAGTGGAAAGTTTGGTCTCGACAAAGGCAAAGTCAAGTGTTACAACTGTAACTTGATGGGCCACTTTGCCAGGGAGTGTTAGGCACTGATGTGCTCCAAATTATACATAAAAATCCTATCAAAATTACATCAATTATTCCTTAATATCTTCCTTAAAATGATGAAAACATACTTAGAAGTCTTAAATTGTGTTTTCAGGTGTTTAAAAAGGGCAATTTGGACAAAAGAAGCATATTTAGCAAGAAGTTGAAGTAATCTGAGCTTTGGAGTCCAAGCATGGGGCCGTGCCTCTTTAAGCACGCCCCCATGCTTTGCCAAGAACACATCCCCGTGCTAAATTAACACACCCCCGTGTTTGGACATCTGACAAGACAAAAAGTACTGTTTCCTAAAAGTAGACACGGGGCCGTGCCCCATTTAGCATGGGGTCGTGCCCGACATAACCTGCATGTACGAGCCGACCAACTTTCGTAAGCATTGTACTAGCACGGGGCCGTGCCTTTTAGGCATGGGGCCGTGCTTAAAAACTCCGGAAAGCCTATAAATAGAAGCCTAAGTTGACCATTTTTGGCAAGCTATGGTGGGAGAGTTACTCTGCAGAATTGTCTAAGGAGTCAAGACTTCAAGATCATTTGGAGGCTCGGAGGTGCATACAACACTTGGAAGAAGCTCAGAATCGTCTAAATGCCATCCATTGTGGATTATCAGTTTGATTGTTCCATTTCACCGATGATTACATATCTATCTTCTTTGTTATATGTTGTTATGTTCAAGCTCATTATGAGCTAAACTCTTTTTATCATCCTAATCAGATGAAACTTATGTAATTTGTGATGAACTAATGGTATGATAAATATTATGTTAATGTTATGGTGGTCTTGGGAAAACTATTGATGAGTAGGATCTACATTTGAATGGGAAGTTATAAATTTATGGTTTGTGATTGTGATTGTCATACAAAGTTGAAAAACCGTATGATTAACTTTCATTCGCGAAAGCAGTCTTCATTATAAATCCATGGCTAATGAACTAGAAATGGTTATTAGAAATCATATCACTTTAACTTTCTGATCATTTGCGGGTTCCCTTTTATTTGTTCGGAAAGATCAGTAATTGTTACGGTTTTCTAAAATTAATGGTATGTTAAGAAGGAACCTGATCAACTCTCTTTTTGACATTAAGTTATGTTTTCAAAAATCGTATGTCAAATAGGTCACAAAAGATTTACCTACATTACTAGGGCTTTGATCTGAGCAGTAAAACTCAGCCTGACAGGATCAAGTCACTACAGCAGCAGGATAGACGAGAAATCACGCCAGCTCATCTTTATAAACATTAACATAATTACATTAATCCATAGCTTTAAATCACACCACCAATTCATCACGATTACATAAGTGGAATCTAATTAGGATGATAAGTTTTATTCTCTTGTTTTAAATCCAAACGATTCAAATCTAAGTTTATTGTCTTTCTATTATTGTTTATTTTTAAATCCTAAAAATCTTTCTATATAAATTATCATTTTCTTTAACAAAAACCAAAATCTGATAGTCAAACATCAAGTTTGTAGAGTAGGCTAGGTGTGTCCACAGATGGATACTCGGTTCTTACCAAAATTATATTACCACACGATAGGTACACTGCCTTTTATGTGTGTGATTTAGTATTAGTAATAACCAATTTTAAACTGAATCTGTGCAATAAATCTATATCAAAACCAAGTTGACTGAGTGCCAGGCTGAGCTTGTGATTAGCAAAGCCAGGGCAGACAAATGTGTTCTTGAAGAAGAGACCTTCAAGAACATGATATTCTCATCCTTGCACAACAAAGTGTGCTATGAGAACAAGCAGGGACTAGGATCAAATGAGATAGCTCCTCCACACACAATCTTGTCTGTAAGATCACCTAGGTGTGGAACTTGTGAAGATGAGCTTCCTCTCATAGATCCTTTGAGTGAAGAGGATGAAGAAGTGATAGTGAAGAATTCCTTTGAGAAGAGTGAAGAGGAGGAATCTAAGAAGGGCCACTATCCTTTTGGGAGAAGAAAAGACTGTGATGACCAAGTCAATGAGAAAGAAGTTGATTAGGAAGAGCAAAAGGAAATCAAGAAGGCTTAAGAGATCAAGGCTACTTTTGATTCCAAGCAAAAACAAGTGTCTATCTCTGCAGGATTTGAAGTAGTAAAGACTGAAGACATTAACCTAAACTCTTCTACTAAGAGTTCTAGTTCTTGTTCAAATTATCTCAGTACCAAGAAGAAGACTGATTTGCTGTGTATCACTGCTACACAGCCTGGACTATCAAACTCCAAGAATAGTTCCCAGCCCAAAAGGACTGTCTTAACATCTGCAAAGATGAAGGTGGAGACGGGATGTGACCAAAGTCAGTCTTGTTCCCAGCAGAAAGCTCTTGGGAAGAAGAAAATTGAGTGTGTCATGTGTGAAAGTACTGCTCATCTTGCTAAGGATTGTCCATACAATCCTAAAGGTACTCTTCACATGACCAAGACAAAGACTTCCAATAGTTCCAAGAGGATTCAAGCTTCGAAAGGAAAATTGTTTCCTTCAGAAGCTCTAAATCTAAGAACAAGGCAAGTGGAAAATTGCCTTCGGAAGAAAAGTTGGTATCGGAAGTAAGGAATACTTCCAAGCATTGAAATCTGCTGTAGTATCTGCAGGTTCTTCTGAAGGCTCGGTCATCAAAACTTTCGAAGTATCAAAAGCTTCCAAAGTATTGAAGGTCAAGTCCAAGACTCCAACGGTGGTGTGGAAGTCTAAGAAAGACCAAGTGACTGAGAATTCTCTATCAACAACAGCTCAAGATCCTCCTAGCACAACCATAGGATCTATTAATGTTGCATTACCTTTGATTTCTCTTAATTAGCCCAAGACAAGTAAGGCTTGGGTTTCCAAATGTAACTAATCATTTTCTTTGTGCAGGGATAGCTGAAAACAAACAAATGTATGGATCATTGATTGTGGTTGTTCCAGGCACATGACAGGCAATAGGTCACTACTCCAGAACTTTGAAAGGATTGATGGAGGGCCAGTTGCCTTTAGAGGAGATGAAGGTGGTTACATTTCAGGAAGGGGCAAGGTCACAAATGGAAAGCTCAGCATTGATAAGGTAAACTTTGTCAAGGAGCTTGGGTAGAATCTTCTGATTGTATCCCAATTTTGTGATCAGAGTCATAACATGCTCTTTACTGAGCATGAATGCATTGTTCTCAAGCCCGGGGTGGTCATTCCTCATGAGATATTCTTCTTAGAGCCCCCAGGAAAGGGAACATGTACAAGATGTATTTGCAAGAAACATCTCCCTCTGGAGAAGTTTCATGCTTTCTATCTAAAGCCAATAGTGATGAGTCTTTCCTATGGCATAAAAGAATGTGCCATGTAAACTTTAAAAACATGAATAAACTGATTAAGAATGATTTGGTAACTGGAATGCCAAAGAAAGAGTTACAAGTGATGACCACTATGTTGCATGCCTGAAAGGGAAGCAACATAAGGTATCTCACAAGCCTAAGGAAAGGAACTCCATCACTACACCCCTACACTTGTTACATATCGATCTCTTTGGCCCCACCAGTGTAATGAGTCTAGGAAGGACCTCTTACTGTTTAGTGATCACAGATGACTTTACAAGATTCACTTGGGTCTTCTTCCTTAGAACTAAGGATGAGACTGAGAACTAAGGATTGAGAATCAATTTAATCCCAAGGTCAAAATCATAAGATGTGATCAGGGAACTAAATTCAAGAACCAAATCTTTGATGCATTCTGTGATGAAAAGGGTATTTCAAGACAAGACAGTGCTCCAACGACCCTATGCAGAATGGTGTTGCTGAGAGGAGAAACAGGACACTGATTGAAGCTGCAAGAACCATGTTGTCTGACTCTAAGCTGCCAATCACCTTCTGGGTAGAGGCAGTCAATACTGCTTGTGTTGGACCAAAAGAACCAATGAGCCAAGATCAGAAAACCTCTAAGTCCCACATGGTATCACAACAACTGCTAAAAGACTCATCAGCAGTTTGACAAGTGCTGAAGACTTCAACAGCTGAAGATCAAGTGCTGAAGATTCCAACAGCTGAAGAACTAAAGTGCTGAAGTACAGCAGCTGAAGAACACAAGTACTGAAGCTGAACAGCTGAAGAACACAAGTGCTGAAGCTGAAAGACCAAAGTACTGAAGTACAACAGCTGAAGAGTTTACAAGTGCTGAAGATCAAAAACTGATGTACAAAGTCCGAAGACAAAGACTGAAGACATCAGCTGATGATATCTACTGAAGTCATCAGCTGATGAAACATCTGAAGGTCAAAGTCTGAAGATCAAGTACTGAAGCGTCAGTAGTTTGTCACAACTGCTGAAGAGTACTTCTTCAGTAGTTGTGATATCAGTAGTTTTATATTTCTAGTTTCAGTAGTTTTATGTTTCAGTAGTTTTGTAAAACGACTGAAGAGCTTGTTCTTCAGTCGTTGTAGTTTCAGTAGTTTTATATTTTGTACTTAACACTCTGATATGTTCTCAGTAGTTGTGAATATTTCAGTAGTTTGTTAAGAGTTAGTTATTTTTGTATTAGATCTGCCAGTTGTCACTTTCCGTGATAACAGCAGTGATTGTTGCACTCTATATAAGGAGTGACAACCTATTGTAATATTGGATGAATGGAATGAATGAATGATTTGATTAGAAATATTCTACATCCATAAACATTCCTTGAAATCAAAAATATATATTCTCTCCCTATAACCGTATGTGCTCTTAATGCATACAAGTATCGATTGCTTGCTACAATTTGTCTAATTCTTGTTCGTATTCCGCTGCTTTGAACTCTAATACATCAAACTTGTGATCGCTGATCCTGTCAAATGGTATCAGAGCAGGTTAATCATTGATCGATCTAATAATTGATCATTGAAACTGCTATTCAAGATCTAAGTTTGATTGAATTAGCTTTTGTTTTTGCAAGAAACGGTTATAGAGATTGAATTTTCTGTATCTCTGGTCATTCATCCTGAGATCTTCTCTTGGTTTTCATTGAGTTTGTTGTGGTCTGTTAAAAACTTTTAAAAGCTTGAATTAAATTGTTTTTGAACTGAAAATGACCACTCCCTCCAATGATCCTCACAATACTGGTTCCTCAACTAAGCCACCAATGCTAGTTAGGAATGAGTATAACATATGGCAAAGACGTATGCTCCATCACCTATCTGTTACAGCGCAGGTTGTTGGACATCAGTGGTACATGGTCCACAAAAGCCTATGGTGAATAACCCGGAAACCAATCAAATGGTTCCGAAGAGGAGGGAGCAATACTCAGATGAGGATAAGAAGTTGCTTGAAATTGATGCAAAAGCCCATGGAATTCTGGCCATGGCACTGCCAAATGAAATCTATTCTGGGCTAATGCATCATGAAACTGCCCATGACCTCTGGAATGCCTTGAAAGAACAATTTGGAGGAACAGATGAGGTCTTGGCAAATAATAGAGAAATTCTTGCCCAACAATATGAGACATTCTCTCATAGAAAGGGTGAGACACTGACTCAACAATATGAGCGGTTCTCTTGTTTGATCTCTGAACTAAAAATGGTCAAACTTGAGTACACAAATATTCAGATGAATAACAGATTTCTCAGATCACTGCCTGAGAGATGGGACACATATACTATTGTCCTACGCTCCAGTGCAAGTTTGGACAAACTATCTCTCACCCAACTCCATGGGAAACTGCTCACTTTTGAGAGAGAGATAGAACAGAAGAGAAAGTTGTCTTCATCTGGAAAGCTCACTGAAGACTTCGTACCAGGCAACACTGCCTTGGTGGGTCATGAGTCAGAATATGCTTCATCTGAATGCCAGTATGATGAGCATATTAATTCTCTTCAAGCACTTCTGATTCTGCATTTGTGAGTGTTGATGGTCAGTTTACTAGGTGTAATAATGACAATCTATGCTTCATTATGGATGATCTCAAGGGGATTGCTGATGATGACTTAGAGGAGATGGATATTTTGAGCCAAATGGCCCTGATAAATATCAGATCTCAGAAGTTCTATAAAAGAACTGGAAGAAAATTCCCAGGACTCTCTGGCAAAACCAAAGTTGGTTTTGACAAGAGCAAGTTGAGGTGTCACAAATGCCAAAGGCTTGGACACTTTGCAAGAGAGTGTAGATCAACTGGATCTAACTCCACTGCACCCTTGTGACTTTCCTGGCAATAGTCAACAACACAGGGGGCAACATCCTGTCACCTCTAGTCATCATCCTCAACAAGAATCTGGCATATTTTGTTCCTCAGGGTCAAATGCCATATCCGTACCCTATTTATTACATGCCACAGTCAAATCAAGTTCAAGTTCCTATGGCACCACAACCTCATGCGCTACCAGAACCTCAGCCATCCCAATCTCATCAACAACCTCAACCTCAACAACACAGCTTCTTCACCCCAGGAGTTGTTGACTGGAGCAGTTTACCAGATGACATGTCTGGTCATGACCAACTGTTCTCAGGTGCTGGTCAACATGGTGGTGACAGTCGTTTTGGGAATCTAGCTCTTATGGCTTTGGAGTCTGCTGATACTTCATTTTCTAATGCCTCTACACCTCAGGTATCACAGGTATCCTCTGAGGCAAAAGCCAAATTATGTTCTGAACCATGCATAGCAGCATTTGCTTCCATTAGAGAAACAAATGTAGCTCTATTAATAAAGAACATTGAGCTAGAACAAATAATTTCCAAAAACAAAGCTGAGTTTGAGTCTGTGCTTAAAGATAAAAATGATGAGATTTATAAAGTGAATTGCCAAATAATTGATGATAAGGCTAGAGGAGAAGTACTTCTAGAGAAGTACAAAGATCTCAAAGAAACCCTTGCAGTTACCCAGGTCGAGTGTGATAGAAGGGTACAATCATGCAAAGGTTTTGAAATGCTTCTTAGTAAGCAATCTGCTTCAAATGTGAAGTTTGTAATTGGTTACAATCACACTGCTCCACCTACAGATTTTACCCCAAGAGCAAAGGTAGAATCTGATGGTGAGAGTGATAACCAATCCATCACATCATGTGATCTACCTTCTGATACAGCACAATCAGAAGTAGCAGTCAGCATCAAGCCCTCTTTGAACTTATCAGCTGATGTTGATGGTTCAAATGCTAACATTCACATGATTAATGAGTTGATCAACTCAGGAGTTAATTTGAAGGTCCTGAAAGGACTAGAGAGCAGGATCTAACACCTGAAGTTCAAACTTCAACTGCTGTCAGTACTGAAGAGAAGAAAACTGACAGTAGAAAGAGTTTGAAGACCACTAAAGAGGCAGTCAAGAAAGCAAACAATGCTTCCAAAGCATGAAGAACAAGTCTTCAGTTGCTTCACCCTCTTTAGTTGATGATCAACCTAAGATGAAGAAGAAACCATGTGAAGTATGTGGTCTGTTCAATCATCTTACAGATGATTGTTGGTACAAAAGAGGTTCCAAACTCAAACAAAAAGAAGAAATTAAAGAGAAAATGGTAAAAATGAAAACTGAGTTTGAGACCACATTTGTATCAGCAACATCAAATCCTGTAACCCTTAAGTCAAAGAAATCCAAAAAGGAAGGGGTTAAACAGGTGACAGCTGAGAGTGCTCAGAAGAAGAAGGTGCAACATAGGAACTTATCAAACTCCACTGGCAATGTGTCTGATGAGCTGAAAGCTTTATCACAAAATCAGACACAGCTGGTAATGATGGTTCAACATCTGTTGGGTAGAGTTAACCAACTAGACACTCTTATGTTGAAACCACAGAAAAGGAGGTCCAAGCCAAAGGACTCCTCTTCTACACCATTTCTTCCTCTCAGGCTGTTGTTTCAAATAAACTGTTAGTTTACCATCTATTGATGAGACCAGGCCCAAAACCAAAAAGGTTTGGGTCTCTAAAACTAACTGATTGTTTATAATTGCAGGGTTCTTCAACATGCCAAAGTAGCATCTGGTATGTAGACAGTGGGGGATCTATGCACATGACTGGGAATAGCTCTCTTCTTCATGACTACTCTCAAGGAAAGAAGGGCTTTGTTTCTTTTGGCAATGATGCTAGGGGTTACATCATTGGTAAGGGCTTTGTCTCCAATGGAGAAATCAAATTTGATGATGTTAATCATGTGAAAATCTCGAGTACAATCTCTTGAGTGTCAGTCAAATGTGTGATAAAGGCCATGTTGCTCTTTTCACCAGTCAAAACTGTAGGATTCTGTCATCCAAAGTTTTGCACTTGATTGACAAGGTGTTGGATGATCCACTCTCCTGAAAGCCAACAGGACAGGAAGAGTGTATGCCTTAGATCTTTCTAAGAAGATAGATCTCAAAGGCAATCTTGCCTATTTTCCAAAGCCTCTTCTCAAGAATCTAAACTGTGGCACAGAAGGCTTGGTCATGTTAATCTCAAAAACATGAATCAGCTTACCCACAAAAGTTTAGTCAAAGGCTTACCAATAAAGGAGTTCCACTGTGATGAAACCTGCACTGCTTGTTTAAAAGGAAAACAACACAAAGTCTCATTCCCTCCTATTGAAGTGCCTAAGTCCACTGCCTGCTTGCAATTACTGCATATGGATCTATTTGGTCCTGTGAGAGTAATGAGCATGGAAAAGAAGAAATACTGTTTGGTAATTGTGGATGATTACTCCAGATTTGTATGGACTTTCTTTCTACATTCAAAGGATGAGGCTGCTCAGAAGATTATCCACTTTGTGTTGTACATTGAGAAGCAGTATTCCCTTCCAGTTAAGTGTATTAGGAGTGATAATGGAACTGAATTCAGAAATCATACACTTGATGACTTCTATCTTTCAAAGGAATCAAAAGGCAGTTAGCATTCCAAGGACTCCAGAACAAAATGGAGTAGTGGGAGAAAGAACAGGACCCTCATTGAAGCTGCAAGGTCCATGCTGGCTGACTCTGGTTTGCCACTGACCTTTTGGGCTGAAGCTGTCAACACAGCTTGCTATGTGCAAAATAGAGTTTTAGTAAATCAGAGATTGATGAAGACTCCATATGAAGTTCTCCATCATTTGGCTCCTCTGATTTCATTTTTCAAAGCATTTGGGTGTCCCTGTTTTATTCTCAACACAAAGGATCAACTCCATAAATTTGATCCTAAGGTGGATGCAGGGTATTTTGTTGGGTATTCATCTACTTGCAAGGCATACAGAGTCTTCAACTGCAGAACAAAGATGGTTGAAGAAACTCTACATGTTAAGTTCAATGAATCTCCAAAGGACAAGATTCCACAAAGCCCTGTGGAGTTATTGATTTGGACATACTGCAATATGTTCCTTATCAAACTCCTGCTGTTGCTCCTGTCAACAGTTCACCACCTGGTGGTACTGCTGATGATGATGATGATTGCAGTACTCACCTCTTCAGGTTTAGTGATCAGCTGCCTGATTCAGCTAGACCTGATGTTCCTGTAGCTCCAGTAGCACCATCCACAACAAATGCTGATGAGATCTCTTCGAATTCAACTTCCTTTGAATTACCATCCACTGATTGGTTTCAAGGAAATGATTCACCATCACCATCTGTTACTGCTGAGCCTGCTACAAACACTTGCACAGATCTCATTGTGTATCAAGATCTGAAGAATCACCCTATGTCTCAAATCATTGGTGATATCACTGCTGGAGTATCAACAAGAAGTCAATTGTCAAATTTCTGCTTCTATGCTCTCTTCATCAGTCAGCAAGA
Organism: Flaveria trinervia; assembly: GCA_025506515.1. Taxonomy (NCBI): domain Eukaryota; kingdom Viridiplantae; phylum Streptophyta; class Magnoliopsida; order Asterales; family Asteraceae; genus Flaveria; species Flaveria trinervia. Next base: position 66,180,972 of record CM046444.1, on the reverse strand, counting down.
GCCAAAGAATTATCACATTGCTTTAAAGGACAATGGATGGGTTGATGCCATGCAGCTTGAGCTTCTTCAGTTCAAGAAACAGCAAGTGTGGAAACTGGTTCCTCTACCTCCAGGTAAGTGTGCAATAGGCACTAAATGGGTGTTAGGAACAAAAACTGATGAAAATGGGCTTATTGTTAAGAACAAGGCCAGACTGGTGTTCAGGGGTTTGCACAAGAAGAAGGTATTGATTATGATGAAACCTTTCCCCTGTAGCCAGACTGGAAGCAATTCGATTGTTTTTAGCTTATGCTGCTTATCAAAACCTTAAAGTTTTTCAAATGGATGTCAAAAGTGCATTTTTGTATGGAAAAATAAAGAAGAGGTTTATGTATGTCAACCTCCAGGCTTTGAGGACAATAAACATCCTAATTGGGTGTATAAGCTTGATAAGGCTCTTTATGGGTTAAAACAAGCTCCTAGAGCCTGTATGAGACATTATCAAACTTTCTTCTGGAAAACAATTTCACTAGAGGCTCCATAGATAAGACTTTATTCATTAAGAAAGCTGGGCAGCATAATCTACTTGTTCAAATTTATGTAGATGATATCATTTTTGCATCCTCTGATCCAAAGTTGTGTGATGCCTTTACAAAGTTGATGCAACAGAAGTTTGAAATGAGTGCCATGGGAGAATTACAGTTCTTTCTGGGGTTGCAAATCAAACAAAAGGCTGATGGAATTTTCATTCATCAGTCCAAATACACAAAAGATCTTTTGCAAAAGTTTGATTTACAAAACTGTAAGCCTGTTCTACCCCATGTGCAGCACCACAACTGGATACAGATCAGAAAGGTAAAGTGGTTGATGAAACACTTTACAGATGTATGATGGGTCCTTGATGTATTTAACAGCTTCTAGACCAGATATTATGTTTGCTACATGTGTTTGTGCTAGATTTCAGGCTGCACCTAAAGTGTCTCATCTGATTGCAGTCAAGAGGATCTTTAGATATCTGCAAGGCACTCCATCTCTAGGTTTATGGTATTCTACTGGACATTCTGGTAATTAGTTGCTTTTTCTGACAGTGACTATGCAGGGTGTAAGTGACCAGGAAATCAACGTCTGGTGGATGTCATTCCTAGGCAACTGCTTGATTTCTTGGCAGAGCAAGAAACAGACCTCAGTTGCTACATCAACTGCTGAAGCAGAGTACATTGCGGCTGCAAGTTGTACATCTCAGGTACTCTGGCTTCAAAACCAACTTTTGGATTATGGCATTACAGAGACTAAGACTCCATTGTTAATGGATAGTGCTTCAGCTCTTTGCATTGTCAAAAATCCAGTCCAGCACTCTAGGACCAAACATATAGAGATCAGACATCATTTTATAAGGGATTGTTTTGAAAAAGGTCTGATTGATCCTAAGTTTGTGCCTAGTGCTGATGAGCTTGCAGACATTTTTACTAAGCCTTTGGATAGTTCAACTTTCCAAAACCTGGTGTTAAGGCTTGGTATGCTGCAGCTAGAATAAGTGACAACTACTGATGATCTTAGTAATAAGTACTGATGATCTTAGTAATAAGTACTGATGATCATTAGTACCTATGTCACATATAAGTACTGATGAGCTCTTTTACCCTCAGTAGTTTTATAACTACTGAAGGCTAAATGTCTCACAAGTACTGAAGTACTTCATCTGTTCTAAAAACTACGATGTAGTTACAACTACTGATGCAGTTACAACTGCAATCAGTAAAAACAGATAAGTACTGATGTCCTATGAAACAACTGAAATCAGCCAAAAAGACTGATGAATGTGTTGAGGACAGTATGAAACAGCTGAAAAGCTAAGAATTGACGAAAACAGCTGAAGAGAACTTTCTCTTCAGTCGTTTGTACAACTGCTGTTTCATTCTAAACAACTGAAGCAAAACCATGTCTTCAGTAGTTTTATAACTACTGATGACTAATACCAAGTCTTCAGTTGTTTACAACAGCTGATGACAAAACCACTGTCTTCAGTAGTTTCATAACTACTGATGACAAACACCAAGTCCTCAGTTGTTTCAATCATCTGAAGTCAAAACCACGGTCTTTAGTAGTTTTCTAAACTACTGATGCCTAATACCACGACTTCAGCTGTTTCAACGTCTGAAAGGATAATACCATGTCAACGGTCGTTTAAAACTACTGATGACTAACACCACATCCTTCAGTCGTTTCTTACCCGTACCCTATAAATATCCCTAACCTAAGCTCTCAATGCATCTTCTTCAAACCTAACGTTCCTCTCCAAAACTTCCCTCTTCTCCATGGCGTCCATGCAAATTAAACCGCGACACAACTGTGTTGCCTACCTCACTAAATCGCCCATCTGGACTAAGTTCGATACTGCTATCGATCTTATGGTTCAGTCCCAATACAATACGGCATTTCTTCTGAATCCCATACTACATGCCGAATCCCTTCAACAATTTTGGATGAATGTTACTATTACCACTGGGGAGAACAACACACCATCTCTCCAGTCGGTCGTAAACAACAAAGAAGTAGTCATCACTCCTGCAATAATCCGCAAAATTCTTCATCTGAATGATGCTAGTTCTCCTGCTGGATATCCGAAGGGCACCACAGATCTATCCTTTGCCCAACATGGATATCAAGGTGATCTCAGTGCCTCCACTATCATGAAGAAACACTTTAATGACGCTGAGCGCCTAATCTTTCACATGGTGAATGTATGTTTGGCCCCTAAGACGTCGTCTTGGGATAAAATGTCCACGAAATGGCAGCAGGTAATGTATTCTATCCTTGAGCAACAACCGCTAAACTTTTCAGAAATAATATTTTCAGAGCTCAAAGATATGGCTCAAAAACTAACTGCCAACCGTTGGATACTTTATCCACGGTTCATAATGGCCATTATTACAAACCAGCTTAATGTTGAGGGAATTTTTGGCTTGGGAGTCCCTGCTACGGCTGTTCTGCCGGAAGTATACTCCCGGCACAACTCTGACCAGACACTAAAAATGGCTGCCAAGCTGCGAAAACCCACGCAGCTGGAACCCACAGCCACCACCTCCAAATCAAAAGTCCCCACCAAACCCACCAAAAAGAAACCCAAAACGGCTACTCAGGGAATTGAGTCCCTTGAGGATGCCCCTGCAACACAAACGCAAGATATATCCACTAGTCCAAACCCCCTAGTGGATACAATGACTCTTCCAGCCATAGCCGCTCAGGCTTCCTCTCAACAGGAGCCTGCAGCAACCACACAAGGGGTACCTACATATCTGGGATCTTCCTCACTTGAGGGGATTGCCATTGAAGAGCACCAACCTCCCAGGTGCACACTGCTTCTATCCCTTCACCCCAAACAACCGCCCCTCACAGCCCAACTTAATAGTTGCACAGTGCTGACTCAACTGCACTCCTCACCTCCTCCCCCCTCCCCAGAAACCACTGACTACTGGGAATACCTCTACAATTGAGGGGGAGGAACACAGTGCACTTGAGAACCCACAGCACAGGCACTTCTATCTCCTGGTGTAGACAAGGAGCTTAGAATATCTAGTGAGGCTGCCACCTCCTCTGACTCAGCACATGATCAGAATGAGGCTGGTAACATTGCCAAGACCTCACTAGAGGCAACAGCTGATGATGGACACTGTCCTGAGGCTGGAAGTCCCCAGTACAAAGCACAAGGGGCACATGCATCAACTGGTCTACACCCAGTGCATGTAAATCCTGCTCTAAGCAGGAGGTCAGATGATTCAGCTTCGGCTGATGATGACCTGGGCTTTTTCTATGATGTTCTTGCCCAGAACACAATCCTTGAAGACAAAGTCAGTAGGCTGCAAAACCTACTTCATGAACTCTCCAAGGAGAAAGACCATCTGCCTCTACCCACCCACAGATGGCACTTCACTTGAAGGTTCCCCAAACACTGAGCCACTCCAAACTCAACCACCTGCCTCTGCTTCAGGCCCTACTTCTCAGGAACAGAAACCTCCTGAGCAAATAGGTGCTGTACTTCAAAGTTCCCTCCCTCTCATCACACCCATAATCACTGATATTGTGACTAAAGCCATTGATGAGAGGCTTTCCTCCACTTTACAGCCCCTGATTGATGCTGCTGTACAAAAGACTCTTTCTGCGGTACAAACCCCTTCCTCCAATGCATCCAAAAAGGGGGAGAGTACTGCAGTGAAAGAAAAGAAGAGGAAAAGATCCGAGGAAAAGAAGGAAGCGAAGCAAGCCCAAAAGGAGGAGAAAGAACAGCAACCACTGCTCACCTACAAGCGAAAGAAAGGTGCTGATGATCACATTGCTGAAGATAAAGCCTTGGAGCTACTGATAAAAGAGGCTGATGCCGAACACAGCAGATCAATGGAAAACATCATTGATCAGCTGTTTAGGCAAGGCCATGACACCAATAAACTTGACTCTGAGATTCAACGACTAGAGATTGAAGAAATCCAGAATAGATGGGCAAGTTATGAAATGTTAGAAAGAGAAAGGCTTGAAATCATGATTAGATTTATTGCAAAATATCTTGGAAGATCAATGATCGAAATCAAAGCTTGGTCCAGGGACAGTATCTTGGCAATCACCACCAAGATCTGTTCGTCTGAAGCATATACTAAGGGGCTTGTTATTGAAGCTCTGAATGAAGCGGGTGCTGGAGCAGGACTGAGCTAGCCAAGCAATCAAAAGCCACACTCACCTCAAGGATGCTAGAACAGCCTGTCAACATTCCCGCACCAAAACCACCCAAAACACAACCCACCAAACCAACTCCATTACCCTCAAAACCCATAGCCGATGATATACCCTTGAAGAAGAAGAGAAGGATATGAGGCTAGAAGATGATGAAGAAGATGATGAAGATAGGCTGCCACTCTCAGCTGTGATTCAGTTGCCTAAGGCCACAAGTCACTCCTCAGCAATTACTCCTGAAGTCCAGAGACAAATGGTTAAAGTGAAGCTAGAAGAAGAAGAGCTTCATAAATAGCATGATGAGGAATTGCTGAAGAGAGTTGACAAAGCTTATGCAGCCACATCTTCTATCATCAATATGAAGAAGCAAGCCCTCAGACTTTACACTCTCAGGCATACCTTTCAATATCAAAAGGAAAGAGTGAGGATTTGGCCTGATCCCAGGGTCTCTCACAGAATTCATAAGAAAAATATACCTCAGAGATACATTGGCCAGGTGAAAAAGATCGTAGATGAAGTGATCTCTCTGGTCTTTGTAGTTTCACCCTGGGAAATCCTAGAAGACTTCAAGAAAGCCTACAAAGCTAATCTAACCCCTCAGAAGATGCTGGAAAATAAAATAGTGAAAAAGGGGTTAGTTTACAATAGGCTTGAGGAAGTCAGGAAAAATGAGCTCCAGTTGTTCCTAGAGGGTAATCACCCGGATGAGTTTGCTTATAGAATAATAACAACTGTGGAGCTAAAGAATGGGAAACAGGCCAAATACCTGTCTGAGTATTATGGGCCTGAATCATTGTTTGAAGGAGGTGCTGAAGAGCTAACCATGGAGGAACAAATCACCTTCCTTGAGGCCTACACAAAAGAGTCGTACAGACTCATTATGGGGAAGTGAATCTCATGAATGGGATAACAACTCTGTGTCCTGTTCCCCAAAACAGAGTTCTCATTCATACTCTGCCAAACAAATATTTGAGGTTTCTTCCCAGGCCGGAGCTTACATGGGTCATCTTCTCTACTGATCAAGAAGGAAAAAGACCAACACTTTGCCAACAATAAGTGGGACAACGAATAATTTAGAGGTTTTGGCTGCATTGGTTCAGGGGGAGTTTGTTGGACCAAAAGAACCAATGAGCCAAGATCAGAAAACCTCTAAGTCCCACATGGTATCACAACAACTGCTGAAAGACTCATCAGCAGTTTGACAAGTGCTGAAGACTTCAACAGCTAAAGATCAAGTGCTGAAGATTCCAACAGCTGAAGAACTAAAGTGCTGAAGTACAACAGCTGAAGAACACAAGTACTGAAGCTGAACAGCTGAAGAACACAAGTGCTGAAGCTGAAAGACCAAAGTACTGAAGTACAACAGCTGAAGAGTTTACAAGTGCTGAAGATCAACAACTGATGTACAAAGTCTGAAGACAAAGACTGAAGACATCAGCTGATGATATCTACTGAAGTCATCAGTGATGAAACATCTGAAGGTCAAAGTCTGAAGATCAAGTACTGAAGCGTCAGTAGTTTGTCACAACTGCTGAAGAGTACTTCTTCAGTAGTTGTGATATCAGTTGTTTTATATTTCTAGTTTCAGTAGTTTTATGTTTCAGTAGTTTTGTAAAACGACTGAAGAGCTTGTTCTTCAGTCGTTGTAGTTTCAGTAGTTTTATATTTTGTACTTAACACTCTGATATGTTCTCAGTAGTTGTGAACATTTCAGTAGTTTGTTAAGAGTTAGTTATTTTTGTATTAGATCTGCCAGTTGTCACTTTCCGTGATAACAGCAGTGATTGTTGCACTCTATATAAGGAGTGACAACCTATTGTAATATTGGATGAATGGAATGAATGAATGATTTGATTAGAAATATTCTACATCTATAAACATTCCTTGAAATCAGAAATATATATTCTCTCCCTATAACCGTATGTGCTCTTAATGCATACAAGTATCAATTGCTTGCTACAATTTGTCTAATTCTTGTTCGTATTCCGCTGCTTTGAACTCTAATACATCAAACTTGTGATCGCTGATCCTGTCAGCTTGCTATGTGCAAAAAAAATTTTTAGTAGTTAAGACTCATGGCAAGACTCCTTATGAACTTTGGCACAAGAGGAAACCTTTCATTGGTTTTCTCAGGTCATTTGGTTGTCCTTGCACCATCTTGAATACCAATGATCAAATTGTCAAATTTGCTGAGAAATCAGATAATGGACACTTCGTTGGATACTCTTCCCAAGCTAAGGCTTACAGAGTATACAATCTCAGAACTAGAATTGTTGAGGAGTCAGCCAATGTGACTTTCAATGAACACACACCTTGTGTGGCTGGTTCTGGTCCTGATTGGTTCTTTGATCTTGATTTAGTTACTAGCTGTTTTAACAAATCTTGTGAGACTATTTCAGGATCTGCAGAAACTCTAATCACAGGTGATCCTCATACAAGATTTGAGCTGAGAAGACCTTCAAGTAACACATCTTCAGCTCCAGTTGGAACTACTTCTGCAAATGAGGTTTCTATCAACACTACAATGACAAACTCAGCTGATACATCTAGTATGCCTTCAAATTCCACCTCAGAGGCTCCATAACCACATAAAAATGCTTCAATTGCAGAAGACAATGATGGTAGTGGTGACAGTGGTCAAGACTTTCTTGATGCTGATAACCACTCCATAGATGACAACATCAATGATGTCACACACTCCTTGGATCAAGTCTCTCTTGATAAGTGTTCTGATGTGGTGGGTGAAACATCCATGCTAGATCTAAATTTTTCTAATTTAGATCTTTCTCAGCAACTTGCTTTGATCCCTCAGCTAAGGATCCATAAGTCCCACCCCACCACAACATCATTGGAGATGTTGTTAGAGGGGTAAGAACAAGAGGACAACCCATGAAGCAAATGTTTGTCTTCACTCTTGTTTCTTATTCTAGATAAAGCCAAAGAAAGTTGTTGAGGCTCTGAATGGTAGTTAGGTTGAAGCTATGCAATAGGAGCTACTTCAATTCAAAAGGTAGAAAGTTTGGAAACACTCAGTCGTGCGAATGGATCAACGCATGGCTCAATCACATGAATGAACCATGCAAATGGTTCAGTCACCCGAATAACAACCCTAACCTATAAATACCACCTAATTCATGGAAAAACGTAAGCATTCAATCCACTTTGACTCCAAACGTACCCTAGCCATCCAGAAGCCTCTAAGTTCGTACTCTAAGTTCATAGAACGTTGTGGATCGATTCCTAATTGATTCTTGACGTTAGATTCAATACATTATAATGTCTACATGCGTTCTCACTAGTTGGATCGCCAATCAAATAGGGTTCCGCACTATTTGGTTTGGTTTAACACGTTAATCAGTTGGTGTTTCATTCAAATACCAGATCCTAACAAGTGGTATCAGAGCTTTGGCTCTAGATTACGTGTTGATTCAATAATTTTGATACAAAAATTGTGTTTTTTTCATCAAAAAACACAATACTTTTGTGTCTAATGGAGTCTTAGACATTTCCTGACCTAAAAGTTTAGTTTTTCCGGCATACGGCGATTAGGGTTTGTTAAAATTCGAGTTTTTACGGCCAAAACACGTTTAATCTACGAATTATCAAACTTCAGAAAGTTCAGTCGCACGATTGGCTCAATCGCACGACTGAGTTCATTCGCATTCTCCAACCGCACGATTGGACTCATTCGTACCCTCATTCGTACGACTGAAAACCTCATTTGGACTGTTCAACCGCATTAGTTCATTGGGACGACCGACCCTTCCGTATTTGTTTAGTCGCACGATTGAACCATTCGCATTTGTTCACTCGCCCGAATAAGCACAATCGCATACCTTCATTTGCATACATCAGCAGTTTGTTAAACAGTAAAGTTAAGTGAAATGGAGGACCAATTTTTAGCATACACGTTGGAGAACGAAGTGGGAATTCACAATAAACCCCCGAAGCTTATCATTTTAGACGACTACCCACAATGGAAGCAATGTTTCGAAATCTACTTAAATAGAGTAGATACAAATTTGTGGGAGGCAGTAGAGTCGGGGTATAGCATGCCAGTAGGAGCAGATGGAGTGAAACTTACTCTAAGTGGCATGTCGGACGCACAGAAAGTAAAACACAACGCTGGGAAGAAAGTGTATGCTTTGCTTACTCAATCTATTCTGAAGGACATCTTCCATCAGTATTCGTAGTATACTCAAGCAAAGAAATTATGGGATGCGTTGGAGAAGAGGTATGACGAAAATGCCTCACTCAAGGCCATCAAGGCAAAAGCTTTGAAGAAGGAGTTCGACAACTTCTCTTCAATGAGAAAGGAAGGCCTTGATTATGTGATCGACAGATTCTACTACTTAAAGAGTGAGATGCACACTCATGGAGTAACTACGTCGATGGAGGATAAGGTATCCAACTTTGCAGATGGACTACCAGAAAAATGGGCTTCTTTCATTTCAAATCTCAGACAGGATGGGATGCTCTTGAAGTTAGATATATATGACTTCATTCTGAAACTAAGAGAAGAGAAGCTTAGGATGAAGTACAGAGCCCAAAAGGCCAATTACGATCAGAATCATGCCCTCTACAATGCAACTCCTCCGGCCAAGACATCTGGAGCCCCACTACAGACTGCCTTCGTCTCAAGCGCATCAATTCTAGCACAACCGTCAACTTCAGGGTCCAAAACGTCAAGGTCATCAGGCACCCAGTATATTATACCTGAAGCTAATGCAGCAAAACTGAAAACCGATAACCTTGGTAATGTGACTGTTGAGGTGGCCAAAGAACACATGGACCTCTTAGCTGCTGTAGTCCACTCCTATGATGGACTAGTTGCTAGAAAGATAGGAAAAAGATCAGACAGAACTTGGTTGCTACCAAAGATACAACCTTTGGCTTTGACAAGTCAAAGGTAACTTCTTTCAACTGTAGTGAGAAGGGACACTTCAAGCGGGAGTGTGTAAAGCCAAAGAAGACTGGGAATGGCAATCCCTTCTCATCCTTTAATCGTTAGGACAAGGCCACATCTAACAGTTCTACTTCATCAAGCAAGGACCCCAAAGCCTTGACTGCTAATGAGGATGAAGGACAGGACTGGAGCTTTCGGTTCATCTCACCGGGAGAGTCCAACATAGCTAATGTGGAGGACATTGATGATGATTCTGCTAGTGAGGGAGATATAGCAGTAGAGCTCGCGATGTCAAATTCTGAAGACACTACAAATGTGGTCAATCACCTGCCTGAAGAAGGAAAATCTGCATCAACGTCAGAATCACTAGAACCAGAGACAACAGATTCTACACTCATGGCTGATTCCTCTTCAACATCTCAGGTAAGTACTACTGACCAGTTGTTTAATAACCATACTTGTTTAGATTGCAATAATTTAGAGAAAGTATAGATTTAAAATTTGCTAGGTTATTAGATCATAATAATAGCTTAGTAAAGGATCTGGAACTGTGCACTGAGGCTAATAGAGTGTTAAAACCAAACGAGCACAGTTATAAGGAAAAGATAGACCTATTGAATAAATAACTTAGGGAAACAAAGGTAGTTGTCTTTGACCAAGCAAATGACATTGTGTACTATCTGAACTCCGTAGAGGACACTAAGAAGCAGAAAACAGTTTTAGAAGTAGAAGTTAACTCCTTAAAACAAAAACTACACAGTTGGACTAGCTCTTTTCACATTGTCCAACACTTAGTGAGAGAGAGAAAAAATAGGGAGGGATTGGGATACAAAGTGGTTCCACCACCACCTGAGACCTTGATGAACACCAAAAGTAAACCAATTAACAATAACCCTATCAAGGATCACGTGGTGACCACTCCTCTGGTTAGTGATCTAGATTTCATAAGCAAATCAAATGAATCTGACGTTAAACAAAAGGAGGCACGTCAAAGGCAAAAGGAAAGATGCCTTGTGTTAACCTCGAAATTGAGTTTGAAAGGGTTAATTTAAATTCAGGGTCAAACAAAGTAAAATCAGTACCCAAAAGGACTATAAAACCTAATCAATCACAAGGATTATGTCAAAGTCTAGGTAAACAAGAAATAAAAGATGTAAAACCAGGTAAAGGTAAAGCAATTAAGTTTGTAAAACCCGATCATACATCTAACAAAGAAGTGTCTCAATCTAAACACAATAAGGTCAACCATGTGACATCTACATCTCCACCAAAAAATATAAAGCGTAAAGTTGAAAGCAGATCTGCTATAATTGTGGAGAGTATGGTCACATAGCGTCTCATTGTCCTTATTACCAAACACCAAGGAGGAAAGGAGAACTTTCTGCCCCTACACCTAGCCTGTATAAGAGGAACTCAGTGATGCCTTCTAAAAGGGCTAGTGAACCCAAAGTTCAATCCATCATCCAGTCGTCTGTTTATCATAAACAGGCCCTACACAAAGCTGGCTTATGGGAAGAAAAGTCTGCCTCAGTGTCTGAGAATGAGAACAAACAGAAATCTGGGCTTCCCTCAACCTCAAATGGTCAATGGGTTAAGTTTATGATTTGTGATGCCTTAGGGAAACCCAAGCCAGTGAAGGCTTGGGTTCCTAACATCAACTAATGTTTTCATTGAATGTGCAGGGTGTTCGCTATAGTGCTGAGACTAACACGTGGATTGTAGATAGCGGAGCATCTAGGCACATGATAGGGAACAGAGCTCTCTTATCAAACGTCATACAAATCAAAGGAGGGCATGTTTCATTTGCTGGAAACAAAGGCGGGTACATCATAGCCCAAGGAGAAGTGGGAAATGAGAAAGTTAAGTTTGATAAGGTAAACTACATCTAACAATTACAAAATAATTTACTTTCAGTTTCTCAAATATGTTATAAAGGATTCAAAGTAGTCTTTGACAACAAGAAGTGCTACATTCTGAAGAAGGACTACATGATCCTGGAGGACCAAATCATAATGTTAGCTTCAAGATATAATGATCTTTATGTTTTGGATCTCTCAAAGGCCTCCACAACGGGTTGTGAAGTCCAATGCTTCTTGTCCAAAGCTACTGAGATGGACTCCATCTCCTGGCATAGGAGAATGGGACACATAAATCTGAGGAAAATGAATCACTTGATTCAGAATGATCTTGTGAGAGGAGTACATGTCAAGAAATTCCAACTCCCGGATTTCTATGTTGCATGCAAAAAGGGCAAACAGACGAAGAAGTCTCATAAGGAAAAGAAAGTTCATTCTATAGAACTTCCTCTTGAGCGCCTTCACATGGATCTGTTTGGTCCAGTCAGTACAAGAAGCATCGCAGGTGACTTGTATTTCTATGTAGTTACTGATGACTACTCAAGATTCTCTTGGGTAATATTTCTGAAATCCAAATAAAAAACATTTGAATCCTTCAAGGAATTGGTACCTACACTGGAATCCCTATACAAGTTAAAGGTACGACAGGTGTGCTCAGACAATGGAACCGAGTTCAAGAATCAGTGGATGGAGGCCTATTGCAAGCAAAAGGGAATTGTGCATCAATTCACCTCTGCCTACACTCCTCAGATGAATGGGGTTGCTGAACGGAAGAATCGCAGCTTGATAGAGATGGAACGTACTATGCTGGCAGACTCGAAACTGCCTATTCAATTCTGGAATGAAGCAGTGGCAAATGCGTGTTACACGCTTAATCGAGTTCTAGTAGTGAAACGCCATGGAAAAACGTGCTACGAGTTACTACAACGACGTAAACCTAACTTAGAGTATTTTGAGCCGTTTGGCGCTCCGTGCACCCTGCTGAAGAAGACTCAGGAGGGAAAATGCAGTGAGAAGGTTGATGAAGGGATTTTTCTCGGGTACAACATATCGAACAAGAGAGTTTACAACAACTCAACGGGTCAAGTAGAGGTATGGTGTAACGTTGATGTCCAAAGATACATCACACCACCTGCTGGAAAAGGGTCTGCTTACTTCTTCGACTATGATGGATTTCAAGTCCTTCAACATACCTCTTTCTGCTTCACAAGACGAGTTGGCAAACAAGATGATGTATGATAATTTGAACTCACAGGGGGAGAACTTGATGTGATTAACTCTTCTTCTGATGAAGAAATTGTGGAAAATGATCAGAACAACCAGGATGTACTGTTCTTCCTACCACAAGTCCATAAGCATCTGATAGTGATGCATCTGAGCATTCGGAACCTCAGACTCCTATTGCCTCATATTTAGAACCAAATGTTCACAATCTTGATTCTGAGGTAGTTGTTCCAACAACTCCCGACTCACGTCTAAATGTCTATCATCCTTTGGATAATGTTATAGGAGATGCGAGATCAGGGGTTCAGACAAGAAATCAGTTGTACTCAGCTGATTATGCTTCTGTGATGGAAAAGGGATACCTTCACGACGGTGCCTACCACTGCTTTGTGTCTCAGTTTGAGCCAAAGTATGTTAGTGAAGCACTGAATGATGAAGCTTGGGTGAAAGCCATGCAAGAAGAACTTCTTTAGTTTAAGAAGTTAGGTGTATGGACTCTAGTGGATAGACCTAAAGGTGCTAAAGTCATCAGCACCAAATGGGTCTTGAAATGCAAGAAAGATCATTAGGGAGTGATCATTAGAAACAAAGCTCGGCTTGTTGTTCAGGGTTTTTGACAAGTTGAGGGTATCGACTACAATGAAGTGTTTGCACTAGTGGCACGGATGGAAGCAATACGCATCTTATATGAAAATCAAAGTTTATCAACTAGATGTGAAGAGTGCATTCATTCATGGTGAGATTCGAGAGACAGTGTATATCAGTCAACCCGAGGGATTTGAGGATCCATATCATCGGGACAGAGTTTAGAAACTCGACAAGGCACTATATGGGCTTCATCAAGCTCCGAGGGCCTGGTATGAGAAACTCTCGACTCATCTTGTGAAACACGGTTTTCGCAGGGGAGTCATTGACTGTACATTGTTTCTAAAAGAAAAAGATGGAGATTTACTACCGGTACAGATCTATGTCGATGACATAATCTTCGGTTCAAGAACGAAGAATTATGCAAAGAGTTTGAAGCAATAATGAAGGCGGAGTTTGAGATGAGTGCAATGGGAGAGATGAAGTTCTTTCTCGGGTTACAGGTGGATCAAACACCAAATGGGATTTTCCTATATCAGACCAAGTATGTAGGTGACATTCTCAGTCGGTTTGACATGGAGAATGCTTCTACAGCTGGTTTGACATGGAGAATGCTTCTACAGCTGGCACTCCACTTGCTACAAACCATGATGTAGCACCCGATGAGAATGGTGATCTGGTAGATACTACCATGTACCAAGGAATGATTGGATCTCTTATGTATCTCACTGCCTCACGACCTGATATCATGTATGCTACATGTCTATGTTCACGAGATCAGGCAAAACCTAAAGTGAACCATCTGATTGGGGTCAAACGGATTTTTTGCTATCTAAAGGGTACACCCACACGTGGATTGTGGTATCGTCATGATGATGACTTTGAACTTCTAGTGTATAGCGACTCGGATTACGACGGCTGCAAGATGAACTACAAGTCTACATCAGCAGGGTGTCAGTTCTTTGGGAGAAGATTAGTAACCTGGCAGTGTAAGAAGAAGACCTCGGTTGCATTGTCAACCTGTGAAGCCGAATACATTGCTGCTACAAGCTACTGTTCTCAAATCATATGGATTCAACAGCAAATGCAAGACTACGGTTTGAATTTCTCTTCTACTCTTATCTTTGTTGATAACTCTGCTGCAATTGCAGTCACTAAAAACCTGGTCCAACATCCTAAGACCAAACACATCGGTATTAAATATCACTTTATACGTGACTGTTTTGAAAAGAACTTAATCGATGTGGTAAAAATAAATACAGATTTTCAACATGCTGACCTCTATACAAAGGCATTTGACAAACCATGTGTTTTATATTTGTTAGAGGTCAACGGAGTTAAAAAGAAAAGTGAGGTCATTCCTGAAGATGACCATGTATAGTCTGTCTAGTTCCTTTTATTTTTTCTAATTTTTATTATTTTATTCTATTTGCTTAATGTTAAATAGTTTAATTAATTGGCTTGTTTCCTTGCCTATTAAAATCCTAAAATGCAATTCTGTTATGGTTTTATAATTTTAGGGGGAGAACAGGTTTAGGCAGTAAAAAAACAAGGGAGAAGGAGAGGCAAACTAATAAAAATAAGATCGTATGTGTGATACTGATTCAATCTATGGAATATGATAGTACACAAGAACAAACCATTTGGGACTTTAAAAATCAAAATTGAAAAGGATGCAAGTGTAGACTGAGCAATATAAAAGGAAATAAGATAGATAAGCTAGCTATTACTAAGGTAACACAAAGAAAGTAGACCTAGATGTTGCTAGACAACAGATGATATGTCGGTAGATTCAACACATTAGATGACTAGACCTTTTTGGTGATCTCAAGATCAAACTAAAATGTTTGACTAGCTGTGGGTAACACCTTATCCCTAGTTTACACAATCAACAAGATTCCAATAAGGGGTGACTAGCAAAATAAATGACACAAATGTGTGCGTAAGACCAAAGCATGAGCAAAAGCATATAAAAAATGCAAATGCTATCAAACTGATAACCTATGTTGTTGGTGAGATCTATGCAAAAAGAATTAAAATGCTCAAACAAGAAGATAGGTTATATGCCTCTCTGCTGTGCGTTGGCACTGACCTGAGGATAAGCATAATCTATATATTCTCGAACTCATTATTGTTTGCCGCCTCTCTATTGTGTGGTGGCACTGACCTGAGGATTGGCTTCTCTTTAAAAGTTCTAAGAATAGTCTCTTCTTGAACACTATCCTGAGACCGCTCAAAAATCTCCTGAGGAATGTTGATTAACATATACGTGTGGGATCCACAAATGGTTTTTGAAATAAACAAACCTTAAACTATCACCAATGTGTGTTGAAAGTCTGTGTATGGATTTAAGAGGACAAGTATACTGACAATCATTGTGGCTACAATTCTTGAAAGTTCAAATCAGTGTGGGGACCTAAGAGTACTAGTATGATTTTCTAAATTGCTAAATGACTCCAGATGAAAAACTATAATAGAGCATCAAAGTTTTTTCTAACGTGTCCTAAATGATTTGAGCATCCTGTATGATTCCAAATTGAATTGGTCCATGTATGATTGAAATGATTGAAGCAGTTCTCTCAGCAAAATTATGTTAACCCTCACAAAACACAAAACATGTCTTAGTTTTTTTTTGTTTTAGTATTATTTCTTTTATTTCTATACAAAGTCAGTTTATTTCAATTGTTGAGTATCGGACTATGTCATGGAAGTTGATAAGGGACCTTATCATCTAAAAGGTCACGTCTGAGGTGACCACACGTGTTTTCAAATAAAAAATAGGTAACGTCTGAGGTGACAAAATGTTTAAAAGGATCACGTCTGAGGTGATCAAAGGTTTTTCAAGGTAAAATGATCATGTCTGAGATGATCAAATGCTCATAACGGTTATTCATAAGTTAAAAGAAGTGTAAAATGTAAAATGGTCTTATAGTCAAAAACCATGAGTATGACCCATTCGCACGACTGGACCTTGAGTATGACTCATTCGCACGACTAGACCATGAGCATGGACCAGTCGTACGATTGAAGGATATGAATATGCCCAATCGCATGATTAACCCACACGTACGGAACATACATGCGATGTACCATCAGTATGACTCAAATCACATGATTGGTCACCTAAAATGGGTGAACCACATGAATAAAGGTGACCGAATGACACAGTCACACGACTGACCTCTAGTCGCATGACTGAAGGTGACCGACTGTGCTAGTCGCATGAACAACTTGTGCGACTGGGCTCAGTCGCACGACTGAAGGGAACCCTAGTATAAATAAAGGGGCATTCGGTCGCAGTCACTTATCACCCCAAAATCACCCTAAGTCGCACGACACGTCGTTACCATGCCAAAATTTCATTTGAGCCTACAATATCACTGATTCTTGTGTACTGACGTTTTCCACTGACTTTACAGGTATAATGCGACTCAATACAATCATATTTCATTCAAATTGACTCCAAAATCGACAATTTCAGCCCAAACCAAGAACCAAGACTTCTTTGACTAAATAACCTAATTAAGCTAAGCCAACAGCTAAAATTAATGTTATTAGGTGTTAAGTATAATGATTACGAGTCCAATGAACCAAAACACAACGTCTAATCATAAGAATTGATCAAAACTTGATTTTGAATTGAACAACAGTCTGTCATGCGAATGGACAGGTAGATGAACTTCAGTCGCAAGACTGAGTAGTGCGAATGGCTAAACCGCACGATTGGACCGTGTGTATGAGTTCAGTCGCCCGACTGATGTACATGAATGAGTTTACATACGTATGAACTCAGTCGCATGACAAGTCGTACGTATGAGTTAATTCGCAAGACTAGATCTCAGTTGCACTACTCATTCGCACGACTAGAACTCAGTCGCACAATCTCGTTCGCATGAAAGAACAGAAAGAATTTCAAGTCAAAGTGATTCAAGATATCATTCTTCAATAGATACTAACGTTTATATTCATTGTGTACCAGATGACGAGTCAGTAGACTCTGAGCACTAAGCACAATATTGGTGCTCATTTGGACCTGACTTCCAAGAATGCTTTAGACTTTTTTGGCATTTTCTTGTTCCTGAGGAGATCGAGGATCTCTCATGCCATATCTACTCCATGTACTCCGTATTACTCTATTCAGCAGGCCTTCTGGGAATGCGCAGTTGTTAATACATCCTCAGAGCCTCATCACATCAGGAGTTCTATTTTTGGAGACGCCATTGAGATCATTGAGGATGATCTCAAGACGATGCTGTAGTTTGGGGACGATCCTGACTGTCCCACTAGACTACACCCCTTACTATACGGGGATGTTTCCTGAGAGCTAAGTACTCTAGGACATCAATGCAGGGGTGCTCAACAAGAGCAACCTGTGTCCCCAGTTCAAGTACGTAGCACATGTCCTGCTGAAGTGCATAGCATCTCGGAAGGGAGGATTTGATGAGCTGTCAGATCAGATCCAAAATGCGTATGCAGCATGGTGCTGAACCATCCGTTCAGCTTCTCCAAGATGATCTTCACCTACTTGGTGGAGAACATTTAGGGGAAAGGGAAGGAGGTCTTCTGCATGTACCCTCGATTCATGCACCTGATTATTGACCAGAAGCTCCTTCCTTGCCAAAGGAGATGGAGGATGCTGTGATCCTCAAGGTGATGGACGACACTACTTTGGGTCGTATGAAGGTCTATAGGGGGAAGCAGGTTAAGCCCCATGTGAGGAGATTGTTCGGGCATCTGCCCCGGGAGGATTACGTGGTGTCGGCTAGGCGTAAATGGCGTCACATTGACAGTGACTCTGAGGTAGAGCAACTATAGCTTCCAGAGGATGACTCCGATGATGATGATAGCGAGGATGCTAGAGATGCAGGGCCCACTCAACCAAGGGGTCCACTGCTGATATAGCATCTCCAACACCTGCCCCCACTAGAGTTGGAGCTGAGACTGCTGGATTCCACCAGGATTTCATACCTGGTGAGGAGGAGGAGTCAGATGAGGAGCCGTTGACTCGGACAATGGGCAGTAAAGTCGTTGCCACAGAACAAGGGCTTTGGGCGGTTGGTGAACGCCTCGGTGGGTCGGGAGAGGCTGACATTGATCCAACATATGCTCCTGATCAGCCAAGCCGCGTTCTAGGGGGAGCATCCTCCTCGACAGGATCGAGGAAGAAGAGGATGGCTCAGCCCCACGGCATGAAGAAGAAGAAGAGACGACTCACCTTCATCACTACCACCACCACCACTACTTCTACCACCACTACTCCACCCACTACCACCATCACAACTACCACCACTACCATACCACCCACTATCACTACCACACCTCCACCCTCCACTACTACAGCCACACCTCCACTAGTTATTCCACCCCAATCTACACCACAGCCGCCACCACCACCACTAGCTACCATGTTGTACCACCATCATTCCCCTCCTACACATCAGGATCACCTCTGCCTCCTAGTGGGGTAGAGGAATAGCTCTCAGCACTTAATTATATGGTGCTGAGGCTGTTGGCAGCAGACGAAGAGAAGACTGCTCAGCTGCGACAGCTAGTAGACATTACTACTGCCCAAGCTCTGCAGATATCTCAGCAGGCACAACAGATGGATGCTCAACATGCAGAGATGTCCCAACTCTGGGAGCAGCATGTCCTATCAACGAAAAGGATTGAGGAGTTGGAGACCACTAGCAAGACCATCATGTTACGTCTAAAGGGATCCAAGGGAGAGCACCTTAAGATCAAGGAATGGGATTGGATGATAGTGATGATGAGAGTGAGGACGAAGATGATGATGGTGATGATGATACTGATGCTGCTGGTGATGCTGGAGATGATGTTGGTGATGATGATGACGATGACAACTCATCTGCTGCAGGTGCCACATCTGCCAGCGAAAGGAGGACTAAAAGAGCACAAGATCAAGGTGCCTCCATATCCGCCCCGTTAGAAGAAGAGCCGATGATCCAGGACAAGAGTAATGCTTAGATGTTTTTTTCTTGTTATTTAAAATCATATGTATTTGGATCATGTATAAAATGAATGTAATGAATGTTTATATTTAATGTAAATGTTTCTGTCTTGATTATTAACTAATGACTGCTGTGTTGAATGTCTAAATCAAGCAGATCCAAACTTTCAAAAAGATGACTATGATATTGCTCCCCTCCAACAGGTCAAGACTCAGCTCACATTGATTCTTGATCTGCAGGGTATTGTCAGGAGATCAATGATATATACTCCTGAAGAAGGAAAAATCATTCACAATCTCACTGATGAGCAACTAGCCAAAATATTCAAGTTGAATGCTGAAGAGATTATGAAAGATGTTCCGACTATGCATGTAGAGAGTGACGATGAGCTTCAGGATGTCGATGAGATTGAGATCGAAGATGTCATTGCTCAACAGTATCCAGAGTACATTGACAATGAGGGAACTGTCATTCCTAATCTGGGAGACACTCTTGTCAGTGACATTTTTAAGACTTTGGACAGGATGGAGCAAGTGTTTAAAAAGGATAAAGATAAGGCCCAAGCCATAGATGCAGAAGTGAACATCAAAAAGGCAGAATGGGCAGCATGTTTTGAGGAGATAAGAGCCCAACGCAACGCTTCAATGTCAACTGCCTACAACAAACTATATAAGGTCAAGAAACATCAAAAAGGTGGCAGGCAAGATCATAGCGTGGGCACATTTTGAGGACCTTAATGTTTACGCAGTTAATCGTGAGAAGGGAAATGAGTACTTCAGGTTCCCACACGACCTGAAGACTCTTCCAGGTTTTGAGCTTAACCAGTAACAAAGTTAAAATTTCTATATGCTGACCCTCGAAGGATGTCAGGCTGGTTTGAAGCAGCTCTAAAGAGGGAGTACCACACCAGATGGGTCAACTTCAAACCTCAACAACCAACAAGGTACATAAGAAGATCTGAGGTGACGCCATAACTGGCAAACCAAAAGTAGTGTTGAGTGGAGTCCACCACGTACAATGTGAAAGATCCCACTACGTGAGATGCCACAGGGTTTCACTCCACACTTCAAACGGTGGAACTACCTGGCTATTAGAGAATGGGAGAGGCCGTGATAGTCTTGAACAGAAATGGTACAATGGAAATAGTAACACCTGGCTATTTTTAGACAAGAAAGAAGAATAAAATGAAAGAAAAGAAGGGAAAAGAAATAAAACCCAAGTCTAGGGGTAAAAAGTGTCCAAAATGACAAAATGTTTGAAAAGTGGGTGTAAAAGGTGGTATGGCCGCCCATATGTCACATACACCACTGATTTTCAGGTTTTAGAGAGAGAAAGAGCAGCAAATTCTCAGCTTTGAAGGAAGAACTTGAAGGAATTCGAATTCAAGGTAAGAATTCATGCTTTTATGGTGTTCTTACTGGTCTTATCCTTGGGTTTTTGCTTATCTGTGTTTGTATGTGTTTGGGTATGTTTTTAGTGGGTTTCTTGGAGGTTGAATTCAATTTGCAAACGAGTTTGGAAGAAGCCATACTCAAGAGCTGCAAAGGTGAGTTCCAAGACCCCTGTTTTACTGGTTTTTAACTGATTTTGGGGCTGGAAATGCATGAATGTATGTTTTTATTTAACTGGGACCCCTGTTATGATGTGATGTGTGACTATGTTCATGCTTGATGATGTATGATTGTGTTTCTAATGCTTAGAGGGTAATATTTAATCTTAGAACCTGACAAATGGTGCATAAAAGAATCAAATCTGATGTTTTAGACCCACTTGTTATGTTTTTAAATCTGCCTAAGAGTTTGGAAGTAAATGCGGAGGAACATTTGACTAAGTTTGGGAAATGCGGATGAGCATTTGACTAAGTCTGGGAAATGCGGATGAGCATTTGACTAAGTCTAGGAAATGTGGATGAGCATTTGACTAAGTCTGGGAAATGAGGATGAGCATTTGACTAAGTCTGGGAAATGAGGATGAGCATTTGACTAAGTCTGGGAAATGCAGATGAGCATTTGACTGTCTGGGAAATGTGAATGAAGTAATCCAATGCAGATGAACTATAGCAAATGCGGAAGAAGTAAATCCAATGTGGATGAACTATAGCAAATGCGGATGAAGTAATCCAATGCGGATGAACTATAGCAAATGCGGATGAGGTAAATCCAATGAGGATGAACACTTAGAAAATTCTAGCTTTTTAGGAAAAGAGGTAATGTAGGCTTTGACCTAGGAGATTCCCAGGGGTTATGAAAGTTGACTTTTGGGGTCATAGATGGTATGATGGGCATGTAATGTTATGTTCTTGATATTTATGCATGATGATGATGTTGCATGATTATGCATGATGTATGTTATGTATGTATGATGCCCTGCATGATGATGTATGAATGATATGTTTATGTTCCTTGTGATGATGTATGATTATCTTTCCTATGACTTTACGTGTTATGATAATGAATGAACGAAGTATTATGTAACGTAAAGTGGAAGATAATGAAAGAGGAACATGATGATGAATGCATGCATTAATGAATGAATGAATGAATGTAAGAAAGCCTTGCAAGCAATGTATGGAGGTTCACACCCAATGAAGGGTGTTAGCTCAACTGTGTGCGGGTTAGCTACCCAGAAGGATGCACACTGGGGTCTAATCTTGGTGATTTACCATATGAATGGGATCCTTGCCGCTTGCCCTAGGTACTGGAGTCAGCATCGTGCACAATGTTCGAGGTCTATGAAAGACCTCAGGCCTAGTTACCCGCTTCGTGCACAATGTTCGGGGTATAGCATATGACATCGATCCAGAATGAAAGAGAAAAGATAATGGTGAATGTACTTACCCTAGGTACTGGAGTCAGCTTCATGCATAATGTTCGAGGTCTATGAAAGACCTCTGACCCGTTTACCCGCTTCGTGCATAATGTTCGGGGTAATGTACATTTCAGTGGAAGTAATGATGAATCAACGAACGTATGAACGAAAGAATGACAAAGAAAATAATGATATTATCTATATGTATGTATGATTTACGATCACGAGCAAATATAAAGTATTGTATGAATTTGAAATAAAAGTAAGTTTTATTATAAAACTAGAACTCACACAGCAATGCTGACTTTTATGCATTTTCTAGTTGGCAGGTAAGGTTGCAGGGGATGGCACGAGGCAGCTGCTCAGCTCTTTTGGATGGCATCTATTCATTTAAAGCTTTTGTGAAGTAATACAAAAAATGTAATTTTGTAACTAAAACACGATGCATTATTTTACAAAAGTTTTTATGATGGAACGAAATGCCATTTTTTTGAATGTTTCCGCTGCGAATGTTTATGTAAAGTAAATATAAATGTATATTTTATGTGCAATGGTTGACAAGCTGTAAGCATCCCGGGAACTGGGCCTTACAAGATGGAATCAGAGCCAAAGTTTAAGTGAAGTGGGTAAATTTTCAAAAGAACCTTAACTTAAATTGAGAATGGGACGGAAAGGGAATGGGATGCCAATCTGAGTAGCTGCGTGCCATTAGGTATTTTCATAAAGATAACTGGTTTTACGTGCGCATGGTATGTGGTTGTGTTGTATGTAGATTTAAATACTGATATAGTCAGGACAGGTAATGCTTGGGGTATGAAGAGTAAAGTAATTGGCTAATCACAACTGGCCACTGTAATTAGGAACTTACTATACTTGCCATAAACTGAGCCGTTTCCTTGAATGACCGTATTAGTGTTTAAATCTTTCAGTGTGAGTTAGAGGATGGCTGTGGTAGATCTTCTAAAGCTTCGCGTGGTGGTGGACGTGGTGCTGAACCATGGGTTACGAGAGGAACGCCTAGGGCTGAAAAGGTGGTTCATGAAGAACCATAAACCCCTCATCCGGAGGGTGGAGATGAGAGTGCTAATCTGAGAGCCTCAGTGAAGGAGACAGTTGTGGAAGAAGTGCACCAAGTCATGCAAAAAATCCTACCATCTGTGTTGACCGAAGTGATAAAAGCAGTTAGAGAGGGAGAGAGAAGGGAAAGGAGTCGACCTACGGGCGAAAGAAGACAGCCCGAGACTGAGACGCTTCCACCTGATGATGAAGAAGAAGAGGAAAAAGCAGAGCCTGTGTGGGAGGCAGTACGAGGCTGTAACTACGGGGTATTCATGAGATGCAAGCCCCCTACTTTTGATGGGAACGGCACTGTTGCTGCTGCTCACCGGTGGGTGAGGGAAGGTTAAATTCGCTACCCACTCTTTTGTAGACTCGGCTCTATGCTAGGGGACAATATAGTCCAAGCCGAAGGTAGTCGGGTGGTCGGGAGAATGAGATGGTTGGAGTTGAAGAAGTTGGTGATCGAGGAGTTTTGTCCTCATCGGGAAATGGATAAGGTCGAGAGGGAGTTTCTGCAACTGGGGGCGGGAACGATGACACACTAAAAGTACACCACAAGTTCAATGAAATGGCACGTCTGGTGCCAGACCAGGTGACACCTCTATCACGGAAGATGAAGAGGTATATTCAGGGTTTGCCGACGGACATTCGCAGGCACATGATCGCCGCCCGACCAAGCATGTTTAGGTCATCGGTGGATCTAGCAGAGAGATTGTATGATGAGAGGATTGTGGTGGTGGTGACTGAAGGTAGTCGAAAGGGTGGAGGTGATAGAAAATGGAATGGGAAGAGGTTTGGTCGGAGGGGTACCTTGACGAGTAACAAGAAGGCTCGAGTGGATGACAGCTGTGTGGTCACATCAAGTGTGGGGTTGAAAAAGTGTGGCAAGTGTGGGATGGAGCACGGTGGCGAGTGTAGATGGGGGTTGAATGTTTGTTTCAAATGCGGGAAGCTTGGTCATATGGCTAGAGACTACGGAGGTATGAAGTGTTTCAACTGCAGGGGAAGTGGTCATATGAGTAGAAATTGTAAGAAGCCAAGAGTTGAGGGCTCTGGAGGCGAAGGACCAAGGGCGAGCGCCAGAGCATTCATAATGACATAGGAGGAAGCTAGGACGGACCCTGATGTCGTGTCTGGTACGTTTCTGGTGAACCAAACTTTAGCTTCTGTGCTATTTGATTCTGGTGCTAGTAAGAGTTTTATTTATGCTGCTTTCTGTGCTAAGTTGCCTATTAGTAGTAGACGTATTGAGGCGCCCTTTGATGTAGAAATGGCCATAGGTAAGTCTACTAGGATTTATGAGATGTTAGAGCGCTGTGATGTGGAGCTAGAAGGTCATAAGTTTCCTGTTAGACCGTTCGTGATTACCTTGGGTGGTTTTGATTTGGATCTTGGGATGGATTGGTTGGCGGACTTCGAGGCAAACATTGTGTGTCATAAGAAGATGATTCGTTTGATAGCGCCTGCCGGTAGTTCACTGACGGTTTTAATGATCGGGTTACTATGATTCCGAAAGTGATTCGATGGCGGTGGCGGGAAAGTGTATGAGGCGTGGATGTAGCGCCTACTTGGCTTATGTAAAGGATGTAGACACGCCAACACCACAACTGTCTGACGTACCGGTTGTGTGTGACTTTCCCGACGTATTCTCAGAAGACCTATCAGGAGTGCCACCTGACTGTGAGATCGAGTTCCAGATTGACTTGATACCGGGGGTCCAACCTGTTGCCAAGGCACCGTATCGGTTAGCTCCGATGGAGATGAAGGAGCTGATGGAGCAGTTGTGAGAGCTGCTTGACAAGGGGTTTATCAGATCGAGTATCTCTCCTTGGGGTGCTCCGGTCCTGTTTGTAAAGAAGAAAGATGGTAGTATGAGGATGTGTATTGACTACCGTGAGTTGAACAAGTTAATAGTGAAGAACCGATACCCCTTACCGAGAATAGACGATTTGTTCGATCAGCTTCAGGGTGCCAGTTGGTTTTCAAGGATAGATCTTCGATCTGGTTATCATCAGTTGAAGGTGAAGGAGCAAGATATCCCTAAAACAACATTTCACACGCGCTATGGTCACTAAGAGTTTCTCGTCATGTCTTTTGGTTTGACCAACGCGCCGACTGCTTTTATGGATCCTATGAGTCGTGTGTGTCGGCCGATGCTGGATAAATCAGTGATTGTGTTCATTGATGATATCCTAATTTATTCAAAGAGCGAGATTGAGCATGTCGGTCATATTCGGGAGGTTCTGGAGACGTTGAGGAGGGAGAAGTTATATGAAAATATCTCCAAGTGCGTGTTCTGGTTGTGCGAAGTTCAGTTCTTGGGTCATGTAGTGAATCCCGACGGGATTATGGTGGACCCGGTGAAAGTGGAGGCGGTTATGCAATGGAAGTCACCAAAGACGCCATCCGAGATTCGTAGTTTCTTGGGTTTGGCGGGCTACTATAGAAGATTTATCCAAGACTTCTCGAAGATTGCTTCTCCACTGACTAAGTTGACCCGAAAGGATGTAAAGTTTATATGGGGTCAAGCTCAAGAGAAGGCATTTGAAGAATTGAAGGCGAGGTTGACTCAAGCTCCTGTTCTATCATTACCTGATGGGAGCGATGATCTGGTGGTTTATTCTGATGCTTCCTACTCGGGTTTGGGGTGCGTGTTAATGCAGGGAGGGAAGGTTATAGCCTATGCGTCCCGACAGTTGAAGGTTCATGAGGTCAACTACGCTACTCATGACTTAGAGCTAGCAGCCGTGGTCTTTGCCCTAAAGATTTGGAGGCACTATCTTTACGGTACGAAGTGCACCATTTTCACTGACCATAAGACATTGAAGTACTTCTTCGAGCAGAAGGATCTGAACATGAGGCAGAGATGGTGGTTGGAACTTATAAAGGATGATGATTGTGAGATCCACTACCATCCGGGCAAGGCCAATGTGGTGGCGGATGCCCTTTGCCGAAAAGAGAGGCCCGAGCCGATTCGGGTGAAAGCATATGAGCTGATCATGACCTCTGATGTGATGTTTTCAAGATGAGGCACTGAAAGAAGATCATCTTAACTCTGAAAGAATGAGAGGTCTGGTTGGGGAATTGGGTGAAAACACACTTAGTGTTAGAACCGGATTTGGTCGTGTATGGATTCCTCGTTTTGGGGATCTATGGGTGAAGATTTTAGATGAAGCTCACAAGACTCGATACTCCATTCATCCAGGTGCCATAAAAATGCATCAAGACATGAAGAAAGATTATTGGTGGCCGGGTATGAAGCGCGACGTGGTGGAGTATGTGAGTAAGTGCCTTACTTGCTTGCAAGTGAAGGCCGAGCATCAAAAGCCGTATGGGAAGATCCAACCTTTGGATATACCTGAATGGAAGTGGGAGCACATCACCATGGATTTCATTACGAAGCTTCCACGTACTCCGAAAGGGTATGATGCCATATGGGTGATTGTGGACCGCCTGACAAAGAGTGTTGACTTCCTACCAATTCGCGAGACATACTCATCCAAGAGGTTGGCTGACCTGTTCATCAAGGAGATTGTAACTCGTCATGGTGTGCCGGTGTCTATTGTGTCTGATCGTGACACCCGGTTTACATCTAAATTCTAGAAGAAATTCCATGATGGTCAGTCTTAGCATGGTTTATAATCCCCAAACTGATGGTCAGTCAGAAAGGACCATTCAGACGTTGGAGGACATGCTTCGGGCATGTGTGATTGATTCTGGTGGAAGTTGGGATGACCACCTACTGTTAGTCGAATTTTCATACAACAACAGTTATCATGCCAGCATTGGTATGCCACCTTACGAGGTGCTATACGATTGGAGATGCTGAACACCCGTTTGTTGGGGTGATATTGGTCAAAAAGAGTTAGGGAGTGTCGAGATGATCGAGGCTACGACTAAGAAGCTTGAGAAGATCAAGGCCTTCATGAACACAGTCAAAGATAGACAGAAGTCGTATGCCGATAAACGACGTTGACCGATCGAGTTCCAAGTGGGTGACTGGGTTATGTTGAAGGTCTCACCTTGGAAGGGTATCATTCGTTTCCGAAAGCGGGGCAAGTTGAGCCCGAGATACATAAGCCCTTTTCGAATCATTGCTCGAGTAGGAGAGGTAGCCTATAAATTAGAGTTACCTGATGAGTTAAGTGGAATTCACCCGACATTCCATGTATCTCATTTGAGAAAGTGCTTAGCTGATGAAGACATGATTGTTCCATTGGAGGATATCGAAGTAGACGAACGACTCAATTATGTGGAGCAACCAGTGGCAATCATTGATCGAAAGGAAAAGAGGCTGAGGAATAAAGCGGTTCCCCTTATATGTGTACAGTGGAAGCACAGGAAGGGATCCGAGTCTACGTGGGAGACTGAAGAAGAGATGAGACAGCATTACCCACAATTCTTTGAGGAATAACAGGTTTCGAGGATGAAACCTATTTAACGGGGGTGGACTTGTAACACCCGGCTATTTTTAGACAAGAAAGAAGAATAAAATGAAAGAAAAGAAGGGAAAAGAAATAAAACCCAAGTCTAGGGGTGAAAAGTGTCCAAAAGGACAAAATGTTTGAAAAGTGGGTGCGAAAGGTGGTATGGCCGCCCATATGTCACATACACCACTGTTTTTCGGGTTTTAGAGAGAGAAAGAGCAGCAAATTCTCAGATTTGAAGGAAGAACCTGAAGGCATTCGAATTCAAGGTAAGAATTCATGCTTTTATGGTGTTCTTGACTGGTCTTTTCCTCGGGTTTATGCCTATGTGTGTTTGTATGTGTTCGGGTATATTTTTAGTGGGTTTCTAGGAGGTTGAATTCCATTTGCAAATGTGTTTGGAAGAAGCCATACTTAAGAGCTGCAAAGGTGAGTTCTAGGACCCTCTTTTACTAGTTTTTAACTGAAGTTGGGGCTGGAAATGCATGAATGTATGTTTTTATTTAACTGGGTTTCAGACCCGTATGCTTGAATGTGTGTATGATTATGTTATGATGTGATGTGTGACTATGTTCATGCTTGATGATGTATGATTGTGTTTCTAAGGCTTAGAGGGTAAGATTTAAGCTTAGAACCTGACGAATGGTGCATAGGAATCAAATCTGATGTTTTAGACCCACTTGTTAAGTTTATAAATCGGCCTAAGTGTTTAGAAGTAAATGTGGATGAGCATTTGACTAAGTCTGGAAAATGCGGATGAGCATTTGACTAAGTCTGGGAAATGCGGATGAGCATTTGACTAAGTCTGGGAAATGCAGATGTGCATTTGACTAAGTCTAGGAAATGCGGATGAACATTTGACTAAGTCTCGGAAATGCAGATGAGCATTTGACAAAGTCTGGGAAATGCGGATGAGCATTTGAGTATGTTTAGGAAATGCGGATGAGCATTTGACTGTCTGGGTAATGCGGATGAAGTAAATCCAATGCGGATGAACTATAGCAAATGCGGATGAAGTAAATCCAACGCGGATGAACTATAGCAATTGCGGATGAAGTAATCCAATGCGGATGAACTATAGCAAATGCGGATGAACACTTTGAAAAATTCTGACTTTTTGGGAAAAGAGGCAATGCAGGCTTTGACCTAGGAGATTCCGGAGGTTATGAAAGTTGACTTTTAGGATCATAGATGTTGGATTCTTTATGCCAAGACACATAGAACATTGATGTGGTTAGTGCGTTATGATCCAAGTAGGGTCATACCCAATAACAAGCATAGCAAACACCAAATATTATTTAATTGATGATATGATCATGCAATTAAATAAATACACCAATTCAGAAAATAGGTTTTCTAAATAAGTTGCATATGAGATTGAACAACTTATATGGATATTTTGTTCATGGATATTATTTGTAATGTTGTTTAATTTAGTTAATAACATCAAATAGCAAAAGTTTGTGTATGTTATATAATTAAAAGGTTAATTATATATCTTTTTTAAACATTAGATTAACAAAGATTAAAAGGGGTTTTTGGGGGGAAAACCCAAAACCCAAATTGGGTTCGGCCGCCCCTTAAGGGGTTCTCCCTTTTGGTTTTCTTTTGGTAGTCTTGAAACTAAGAAAACTCCTTGAACACACACACTCTCCATCCAGCTCTCTCTCTCTCATATTCAAAAGGGTCACATGAACATCAACTCTTCTTTTGGAAGAAAGAGTTCTAGGCTGAAAAAGACTCCAACAGCCTTCTTGATTGTTCACGGCTGGAACAAGGCTCCAGCAGCCTTCTTGATCCGATTTGGAGCACAAATCCTAGCAAGAGTGGTCTTTGCTTGATGCTTGTGGGTATGGATGTTTGAGGACACCTCTCCTTGGTGTCTTGGTCATTCAAGAACCACAAATTCTTCCTCCTTCATCATGGTTTTCAGCAGCTTAAAAAAGGTAGTTTATATGTCCTATTTGGTGTTAGTTGTTGTTGGTAGCTCGTTTAAACACATATAAATGATCCTATCTTCTTGGGTTTGTTGATGATATGTTTTAAGCCTTAATTTTTCAGATTACTAATGATAATATAAGGTATTTATCCGCTGCGTTTTCCTAGTTTAAAAGGTTAAACTACTTTGATTAAGGTCCAACAAACCCAACACTGGCATCTAGAGCCGCATATGTGGATGACTAGTTTCATTTGTTCTTGTAAAATTGGTTTTATGGGGCTTTAACAAACCTATAGGGGCTGTTTTGTGGTGATGTTATAAATCCCCAACCTTTAAAGGTTATATCCAACATTCTTGTGATTAAACCTTGAAAGAAAGATTTCAAGTGGTTGATTATGTTTTTTGTTTGGACAAAAGACCCAAAATTCTTGGCTTATGTTGGCTGAAAATTTAGGGTCATATGGGGATTTATTGGGTTCTTGTATGATGTTTCATATTGGTGCATAACCTAGCCTTGACCTTGTGTTGATATGGTTTTGAATGGATGTTTGTTTTGGTTGATTTCATTCATAATGGGTTGTAATATTATTCTTTTGTGTTTAGTATTTGGATGTAATTTATTTATTCATTGAGTGGCAATGTAATAGATAGATTAGGTGTGCTTTCTTTTATTAGAAAATTTGTATTAGGATATAAAATTTGTAAAAGAAGATGCACAAGATGGAAGCACAAAAGGAAGACATAAGAGAAGGACTTGAAGCATTTGGATGCAAGTTCAAGTGGGGGTCTTTGGAGATCTCATATTTGTGTTGTGGTCAATCCCTAGGACAGACCAAATGACAACACTTGTGATGGCAAACAAGTGTTGTCAACATAGTGGCTATGGTTATGCACATGTGGTTGTTTGATATATGCTTGTTGATTATTCATTTTGTGTTGATTATTTGATATGTGGATATGCTTAACAATCTAAATAAATTATCATAACAAGCGGAATTTTTTGGTTCCTAATCATTAAGTGACTAATAAAAGTTAATTAAAAGGATTAATGATTTCAAAATAAAAGAGGTTTTATATATGAGAACCATAGGGTACCATGTATTTGAAAGCATGCGAATACAAGGTACATAGAGTTTTCATAACTAGAATTAATGGAAACTTAAATCCATTTGGAAACAAGTTTAACACCATCCTTTTACACAACACTCGAATCACTTGAGAACTAGTTGTGGGATAAAGGTCACCTAACCACTTATATGTGTAAACTCACACGTGTGTGTAAGTAGGACGACTTGAATTGGAAACCATGTGCATAGGGTCACCAAAGCATGGCGTACAATGGTGTTGATGGGATTTTACATGCCGACTAAACATAAGATGTTTAACCGATCCCATAAAGCTAGAAGTTGCAATAGGTTGCAATTGTCAAATGTTGACTACCTTGTTAATTTAAATAATGGGATAAAGGTCACCTAACCATCATTAAATGTAACGTTGGATTCTAGATTTTAATTATTAATTGTCTATGAGACGTGGAAAGGGTATTAATAATTAAAATACAATTTTTCAGAAATACTAAAATGAACTTTGTAATTTTGTAGAAATGGCGGCAAACAATAATGCTACCACCCCGACCGTCCCTACCCTATCACTGAGAACCATCTTAGAAAGGGATCGTCTTAACCATAATAACTTTATGGATCGGTATCAATACTTGAGAATGTTCTCAAGAAAGAGATAAAGGCCTATGTCCTTGACGATCCTATTCCTGACCAACCCGACCCTGAGGATGTTGAGGCCTATGAGGATTGGCTTCAATACACTGTGGATTCCATGCAGGTTTCCTACCTCATGTTGGGAACTGTGATTCCCGAACTCCAAAAGGACTTGGAGTATCTTGGGGCATATGACATAATTACCCAGTTGAAGGAAATGTTCCTTCAATAAGCTAGGGTAGAGCGCTTCGAAATGGTTCAAGCGCTTCATGCGTGTCGCATGGAAGAACCCAATCGGTATCATCTTATATATTTAAGATGAAAAGCCACGTTGATCGCCTTGAGAGGCTTAATTGTCCCGTCTCAAAAGAGCTAGCCACGGATTTGATCCTTAATGGCCTAACTAAAAGGTTTGAGACGTTCATAATGAATTACAATATGAACGGGTGGGACAGGAGCATTGGTGAGCTTCACACAATGCTCAAAACAGCTGAGGCAGGGATGGGTAGAAAGGTTCTACATGTTCTCTCAATCAATGAGGGAGGCAATAAGAAAAGGCCATTCCCGATCCCAAGGAAAATGTTGCCAAAGGAAAGGGGTACATCAAAGGAAAGGGGAAAGGAAAGGCTAAAGCGGAACCTCCAAAGCCTAAGCTTAAGAAGCCTAAGGTAACGGAGAACGATCCATGCTTTGAGTGTGGAGAGATAGGGCATTGGAAAAGGAATTGTCCAACCTATCTCAAGAGTTGAGAAACAAGAGGGATGCTGGGCAAACCTCTGGTACAACTTTCATAATTCACATTAGTTAAATGTTATTTCTTCAAACACATGGCTACTGGATACCGGATGTGGAACTCACATATGCAATTTGTTGCAGGGGTTCAAAAGAAATAAGCACTTCAAGAAGGGAGACACAAGTCTCTACATGGGCAATGGAGCAAAAGTTGATGTCGAAGCCAAAGAGACAATATTTTGAAACTTTCAAATGGTTTGGAAGTTATTCTTAAGAACATTTTGTATGCTCCTTGTTTGACTAGGAACAAAATTTTGATTCCTTTCTAAAACAATGTGGTTATGAATTAAAGTTTGTTAACAATTGTATTTATGTTTGTATGGATGATGCTATGCCTTTAATGATATCTATGAATTGGTTCATAATGATTCATCCTATAATAGCTCATTATACCAAACAAGCACCAAGAAACTTAAAATGGGTTTAAGTGATTCTTATCTTTGGCATTGTCATCTTGGTCACACAAACACGAATCGGATTCAAACACCTCAAAAGAATGGTCTTTTGAAAAACAAATGAAAATGTTTCATTCGACAAGTGTGAATCCTATTTACAAGGTAAGATGACCAAGTCGCCCTTTAGTGGCACTAACGAGAGAGCAAAAGACTTATTGGGAATCATACATTCGGATGTATGTGGCCTTTTAAGACAGTGACTAGAAATGGTGAAAGATACTTCATTACCTTTACCAACGATTATAGTCGCTATGGTTATGTGTACATGATGACACATAAACATGAAACTTTTGAAATGTTCAAAACCTTCAAGAATGAAGTAGAAAATCAACTCATTAATACTATCAAAGTTCTTCATTCAGATAGAGGAGGTGAATACCACAATATTGCTTTTTTAGTACCATCTAAGAAGTTGTGGGATCGTCTCTCAACTTACTACAACTAGAACACCACAACATAATGGTGTGTCTGAAAGGAGAAACCAAACCCTATTGGATACGGTTCGATCTATGATGGCTATAAGCTCACTACCTCTATCGTTTTGGGGTTTCACAATGCTCTTCGAGGTTCGTATTTTGAATATGGCCCTGACCAAGATAGTCGATTCACTAAGTATGTATTTGTTAGATATCCCAAAGACTGTATAGGATACTACTTCTTTAATCCAACAGAGCAAGAGTAATTATTGATCAAAAGGCTGAGTTCATGGAAACTAAGTTCCTTATGGAAGGAATAACGTATAGAATAGTGGAATTTGATGAGGATCAAGATCCACAAGCCGATACACGTTGGTTAACACTAGCAATCAATAAAAGGTTGTTGATGATGATCAAGAGGTTGATCAATACACACAAAACGTTCGCAGATCTGGTAGAGTTAACATTCCACCTAAAAGATATGGATTTTTCATGAATGGATGCCATGTGGTTGACTCCAATGAGCCAACTACATACCATGAAGCAATGTCCAATTCAGATTATGAGAAATGGCTGGATGCCATGAACGTTGAGATGCAATCCATGTATGACAATCAAGTTTAGGAGTTGGTTGACCCTCCACTTAACTCCAAACCGGTTGGATGCAAGTGAGCTTCAAGAAGAAAATAGATACACATGGAAACTTGGATACTTACAAAGCAAGACTTGTAGCAAAAGGTTTCAATCAAACTCAAAGGGTTGATTATGATGAAACTTTCTCGCCTCTGGCAATGCTAAAGTCAATTAGGATATTATTTGCCATAGCTGCATATTATGACTATGAGATTTAGCAAATGGATGACAAAACCTCCTTTCTTAATGGACATCTCGAAGAGACTGTCCATATGGTTCAGCTTGATGGTTTTGTCAGTCGACAACATCCTAAAACGTATGCAAGTTAAAGAAGTCAATCTATGGATTGAAACTAGCATCGAGAAGTTGAAATCAACGTTTTGATGAAGAGATCAAGAAATTTCGTTTCATCAAGAACGCTGACGAAGCTTGTGTATATACGAAGGCTAGTGGGAGCATAGTAACATTCTTAGTATTGTATGTTGATGATATACTACCTTTTGGAAATGATATTCCAACCATGGAAGGCGTTAAAACCTAGCTTGGAAGTTGTTTTTCATAAAATCTTGGTGAAGCCGCCTATATTTTTGGAATAAAGATCTATAGGGATAGATCGAGTCGGTTGATAGGTTTAAATCAAGTGTATATATTAATAAAGTCTTGAAAAGGTTCAAGATAGAAAAACTCTGAGAAAGGTATGGTACCTATTCAAAGATGGACAATTTTGAGTACATCTCAATGTCCAAGCTCAAAGGATGAGCAAGATTGAATGAAGGACATCCCATATGCATCTACTATAGGATCCATCATGTATGAGATGATATGCACTAGACTGGACGTGTCATGCGTGTTAAGCATGACAAGCAGATATTAGTAGAACCCAGGTAATAGCCATTGGATGGTTATTAAAAGTATATTGAAATACCTTAGGAGGACTAAGGAAATGTTTCTAATATATGGATCTGATGAAGAGGAACTCGTTGTAAAGGGTTACACTGATGCGAGTTTCCAAACCGTTCGAGATGATTCTCGATCATAATCGGGGTATGTCTTCATTATGAATGGAGTAGCATTGTCCACTACCAAATCCGAATACATAGCCGCATCATTAGCAGCTTAGGAAGCTGCATGGATAAAGAAATTTATCGCCTACCTTGGGTAGTCTCTACCATTCAAGATCCCTAGAAATCCTTTTGTGATCATGAGGGTACGATTGCATAAATCAAGGTACCCTGTCCTCTTTAAAAGGCTAGGCACATTGAGCGGAAATTCAAATACATAAGGGATGAAGTTGAAAAGGGAAAAATATGTATTCGTAAAGTTCACGCCGATCAATACATTGCGGATCCACTCACGAAGCTCCTTGAAAGGGCAAAGCATGAAAGTCATAATTGTGCCTTAGGACTTCGATATTCTAGTGACTGGAATTGATCTGTTTAGTATAAAAAAAATTGAAACAATGTAATATTTAACTCTTTATATATTTGTGATATGTTAAGTTATATTTATTTTAGCATGTATACATCCATGAATATGTTTATTATTCTAAATGTCTATAGTGGTTCATGTTTGTGGGAACAAATATGAACGTAAGACTATTATGAACATGGATTGATGGATATTCATATGCAATCAATATAGAGCAATGGTTGCTGCAAAGGTTCATACATATTTGTGGGATACAAATATTGGACCGACCCGCATCTCAATTTTACTACATGGAATCTTCTAGATTGATCATAAGTAAATTTGAGTAAAGGCGAATATCATTTGGTATCCTCCGGCCTGAGATATATATTGGGTTTTGATATTCACCAACTGTTATACTTTGAGCTAGTTCTTCACTGCTCTGAAATAATGGGCAGTACATAAGGCTATGTTCAGGTGTGACATGAGGTGATTGTGAAAAAAGTATGTAGTCAAGATGGAATTTGTTCCTCTTATTCGTTGAGAGTAAGTTGAAACATGAAATCTGTAATAAAAGGATAAATGATTGATTCACCTAAATCATTTCAAGTTGTATACTTCAAGGGGATGATGTTATTGAATGGCTTTAAGTCATGCGTATTAAAGGTAGTAAACCGTTGTTAGGCGGTATTTACTGTTTGCATCAATCTCCTATGAATCTTGTGCAAGTGGGAGATTGTTGGATTCTTTATGCCCAAGACACATAGAACATTGATGTGGTTAGTGCGTTATGATCCAAGTCGGGTCATACCCAATAACAAGCTTAGTAAACACCAAATATTATTTAATTGATGATATGATCATGCAATTAAATAAATACACCAATTTAGAAAATGGGTTTTCTAAATAAGTTTCATATGAGATTGAACAACTTATATGGATATTTTGTTCATGGATATTATTTGTAATGTTGTTTAATTTAGTTAAATAACATCAAATAGCAAAAGTGTATGTTATATAATTAAAAGGTTAATTATATATCTATTTTAAACATTAGTATAACAAAGATTAAAAGGGGTTTTTGGGGGGAAAACCCAAAACCCAAATTGGGTTCGGCCGCCCCTTAAGGGGTTCTCCCTTTTGGTTTTGTTTTGGTAGTCTTGAAACTAAGAAAACTCCTTGAACACACACACTCTCCATCCAGCTCTCTCTCTCTCATATGCAAAAGGGTCACATGAACATCAACTCTTCTTTTGGAAGAAAGAGTTCAAGGCTAAAAAAGACTCCAGTAGCCTTCTTGATTGTTCAAGGCTGGAAAAAGGCTCCAGCAGCCTTCTTGATCTGATTTTGGTGCACAAATCCTAGCAAGAGTGGTCTTTGCTTGATGCTTGTGGGTATGGATGCTTGAGGACACCTCTCCTTGGTGTCTTTGTCATTCAAGACCCTCATATTCTTCCTCCTTCATCACGGTTGTCAGCAGCTTAGAAAAGGTAGTTTGTATGTCCTATTTGGTTGTTACTTGTTGTTGGTAGCTAGTTCAAACACATATAAATGATCCTATGTTCTTGGGTTTGTTGATGATATGTTTTAAGCCTTAATTTTTCAGATTACTAGTGATAATATTAAGGTATTTATCCGCTGCATTTTCCTAGCTTAAAAGATTAAACTACTTTGATTAAGGTCCAACAAACCCAACAATAGATGGTATGATGGGCATGTAATGTTATGTGCTTGATGTTTATGCATGATGATGATGTTTCATGGTTATTCATGTTGTATGTTATGTATGTATGATGCCTTGCATGATGATGTATGAATGATATGTTTATGTTCCTTGTGATGATGTAGGATTATCTTTCCTATGACTTTATGTGTTATGATAATGAATGAACGAAGTATTATGTAACGTAAAGTGGAAGATAACGAAAGAGGAACATGATGATGAATGCATGCATTAATGAATGAATGAATGAATGTAAGAAAGCCTTGCAAGCAATGTATGGAGGTTCACACCCAACGAAGGGTGTTAGCTCAACTATGTGTGGGTTAGCTACCCCAGAAGGATGCACACTGGGGTCTAATCTTGGTGATTGACCATATGAATGGGATCCTTGCCGCTTGCCCTAGGTACTAGAGTCAGCTTCGTGCACAATGTTCGAGGTCTATGAAAGACCTCAGGCCCAGTTACCCGATTTGTGCATAATGTTCGGGGTATAGCATATGGCATTGATCCAGAATGAAAGAGAAAAGATAATGGTGAATGTACTTACCCTAGGTACTGGAGTCAGCTTCGTACATAATGTTCGAGGTCTATGAAAGACCTCAAGCCCAGTTACCCACTTCGTGCACAATGTTCGGGGTAATGTACATTTCACTGGAAGTAATGATGAATGAACGAAAGTATGAATGAAAGAATGACGAAGATAATAATGATATTATTTGTATGTATGTATGATGTATGATCACGAGCAAATATAAAGTATTGTATGAATTTGAAAGAAAAGTAAGTTTTATTATAAAACTAGAACTCACTCAGCAACACTGACTTTTTTGCATTTTCTAGTTGGCAGGTAAGGTTGCTGGGGATGGCACGAGGCAGCTGCTCAGCTCTTTTGGATGGCATCCATTTATTTAACGCTTTTGTGATGTAATACAACAAATGTAATTTTGTTACCGACAAATGGTGCATTATTTTGTGAAAGTTTTTATGATGGAACGAAAGGCCATTTTTTTAATGTTTCCGCTGTGAACGTTTATGTAAAGTACTATAAAAGTATGTTTTATGTGCAATGGTTGACCAGTGTTAAGATCTCGGCATCTAGTTTGATCAATTTGATTGGATTTGCAGCGGAATGAGCCCACAAATTAACAAATTTAAACAAGAACACACGAAATTTATCAATGAAACAGTGTTTGTTATAGAGAGAGAATTTCTGCCAAAAGGAATATATTCATTCAATATATGCTTCGGTTGGCTTTCGCACCCAATTACAATTAGGTCATCTTTCCTTTTATAAGGAAAGCTGACGACAGCTGATGTCACTTGACAGTGACATCTAACTGTTATTTAACTACTGAAAGTTAACACAACTACTGAAGATGTCAAACGCTGACATCTTCTTACAAAAATACCAAGTGTTAACTATCACTACAACTACTGAAAAGAAACTACTGAAACAACAACGACTGAAGAACATGCTCTTCATCATTTTACAAGTACTGAAATAGAAAATAAAACTACTGAAAGGAAACCATCACAACAACTAAAGAATGCTTCTTCAGCTATTGTGACAAACTCTGAAGGCTTCAGTACTTGGACTTCTTGAACTTCAGTTGTTGTCATCAGTTGATGTCTTCAGCTGATGTCTTCAGTCTTTGTACTTTAGCTGTTGATCTTCAGTACTTTAGTCTTCAGCTGTTGATCTCCAGACTTTGGTCTTCAACTGTTGAAGTCTTTAGTACTTTAGTCTTCAGATGTTGAAGTCTTCAGTACTTAGTCTTCAGCTGTTGATCTTCAAACTTTGGTCTTCAGCTGTTGAAGTCTTCAGTACATTAGTTTTCAGCTGTTGATCTTCAGACTTTGTCAAACAGCTGATCAAGTCTTCAGCAGTTGTTGTGATGTATTGTGGGACTTAAAGATTTTTCTGATCTGGCTCATTGGTTCTTTTGGTCCAACAAACTCCCCCTGAACCAATGCAGCCAAAACCTTTAAGCTTATTGAAGATGTCCCACTTATTATGGCAGAAAGATTGGTCTTTTTGTCTTCTAGATCAGCTCAGAAGTGACCCTTGTAAGAACAGGCCTGGGAAGAGGTCTCAATGATCTGTTTGGCAAAGGATGAATGAGAACTCTGTCTTGGGGAACTGGACACAGAGCTGTTACCCCATCCATGAGATCTACTTCCCAAATATGAGTCTGTAAGACTCTCTTGTATAGGCCTCAAGGAAGGTTATTTGTTCCTCCATGGTAAGCTCTTCTGCTTCTCCTTCAAAGAGTGACTCTGGCCCATAGTACTCAGAGAGGTATTTGACCTGCTTCCCATTTTTTAGCTCCACAGTTGTTATGATTCTATATGCGAATTCATCTGGGTGAATACCCTCTAAGAACAACTAGAGCTCATTCTTTCTAACTTCCTCAAGCCTCCTATACACTAACCCCTTTTTCACCACTTTATTCTCCAGCATCTTTTGTCGGGTCAGTTTAGCTTTATAGGCTTTCTTGAAGTCATCTAGGATCTCCCAAGGTGATACTACAAAGGCCAGAGAGATCACTTCATCTACAATCTTCTTTACTTGGCCAATGTATCTCTGTGGAATATTTTTCTTTTGAATCCTATGAGACACCCTAGGATCAGGCCAAATCCTCACTCTCTCTTTTTGATATTGAAAGGTGTGTCTGAGAGTGTATAATCTCTGAGCATGTTTCTTTATATTCATAATTGAAGATGTGGCAGCATGCTTTGTCGACTCTTCTCAACAATTCCTTATCATGTTGTTTGTGAAGCTCTTCTTCTTCTAACTTCACTTTCACAAATTGTCTTTGAGATTTAGGAGTAATTTTGGAGGGTGACTTATGGCCTTAGGAAACTGTATAACAGCTGAGATTGGCAGCCTATCTTCATCTTCATCATTATCTTCTTCTTCCTTTTCTAGCCTCAGTACCCTTCTCTTCCTCTTATGGGGTACATCATCGGCTATTGGTTTTATGGGTAAGGGAATTGGTTTAGTGGGTTGTGGTTGTGGTCGTTTTGGTATGGGAATTTTGACAGGCTATTCTAGCATTTTGGATGTAAGTGAGGCTTTAGATTGTTTTACCAGTTTAGACCTGCTCCCAGCACCAGCTTCATTCAAGGCTTCAATGACTAGCCCTTTGGTATATACTTCAGACGAACAGATCTTGGTGGTTATTGCCAAGATGCTGTCCCTGGACCATGACTTGATTTCAATCAATGATCTTCCAAGATACTTAGCTATGAACGTCATCATGATTTGCAATTTTTCCCTTTCCAACACATTATAACCGGCCCATCTTGATTGTATCTCTTCTATTTCCAGCCTTCTGATCTCAGAGTCTAATGTGGTTGTGTCATGACCATGTCTAAATAGCTGATCTATAATTTTATCCATTGATCGGCTATGAGCTTCATCAGCATCTTTAACAAGGTCTCTAATGATTTTTCTTCATCAGCTCTTGACTCAGCACTTTTCTTTCTTTTATAGGTGATCAACTGTTCTGAGATCAGTTCTTTCTCAACCTCCTTCTCTTTCTCAGGCTCTTTCTCTTTTTCAGGCTCATTCTCA
The DNA here is from genome assembly GCA_025506515.1 of Flaveria trinervia. Classification (NCBI taxonomy): domain Eukaryota; kingdom Viridiplantae; phylum Streptophyta; class Magnoliopsida; order Asterales; family Asteraceae; genus Flaveria; species Flaveria trinervia. Next base: position 66,140,780 of record CM046444.1, on the reverse strand, counting down.
GCATCAACTCTCTTTCTTTTCTTGTCTTTCACTGTCTTAGACTTTGCAGTCTCCCCCTTTTTAGTTGTATTGGAATCAGGGGTTGGAAGGTAGAAAGAGATTTATGAACACCATCATCAATGAAGGTTTGTAGATTTGAGGGAATCCTCTCATCAATGGCTTTATGCACTATGTCAGTGATGATGGGAGTGATGAGAGGTAAGGAGTTTTGAAAGATAGCAACCATCTGCTCAGAGGGGTTCTGTCCCTGAGAGGTGGTGCCAAAAGTAGAGGCTGGTGGCTTAGTTATATGTGTAGGCTCAGTGTTTGGTAAACCTTCAATTGAAGGTGCCAGCTGTGGGGTATTGGGGTAGATGGTCTTTAATCCTGAGACATTTTGGCCAACAGCTCTTTGAGTCTGCTCACCTCATTCTCTAGGATGGTATGGTGGGCTAAAACATCATAAAAGAAGCCCAGGTCATCATCAGTCTGAGCTGAATCACCTGACCTCCTGATTGAATCAGGATGTACATGTTCTGAGTGTAGATCAGTAGTAGCATGTGCCCCTTGTTCTTGGTACTGGGGACTTCCTGCCTCAGGACTATGTCATTCATTGGCAGTTGCCTCTGGTGAGGTCTATGAATGATACCAACTTCATCCTGTTCATTTGCTGAATCAGTAGAAGTGGCAGCCTTACCAGAAGTTCTAATCTCCTTTTCTACACTTGGAGATTGAACATTGTAACCCCTATGCCGTGGGTTATCAGAAGCACTTTGGTCCTCCCCCTCAATGGTTGAGGCATTCCTAGTTGTAATGGTTTCTGGGGAGGGGGTGAGGAGTGCAACTGACTCAACACTTTTGCAACTATCAGTGTAGGACTTTGAGGGGCTGTTGCATGTGGAGATTGGGTAGAAGCAGATTGCACCCGGGGTGAGAAGTGCTCTTCAATGGAAACCCTCCCAATTGAGATCGGTTCCAGCAATGTGGTTTCCCCAATTGTGGTTGCAACATGATCCTGTTGAGAGGATACATGTGCGGCTTTAGCAGGATGAGTCTTTGACATAACTGGGGGGTTAGAACCAGTATGTTCTTCCTGTATTGGTGGTATAGGGGCATCCTCAGGGGACTCATCTCCCTGAGTAGCCTTTTGAGTTTTTTTGTTTTGGGTTTGGTGGGGACTTTGGATCTGGAAGTGGAGGCTATGGGTTCCCTCTGCTTGGGTTTTAGCATCCGGGCAGCCCCTTTGAGAGTAGGGTCTGTGTTATGTCGGGAGTATACCTCAGCTAAAACAGCTGGAGTAGGGACTGCAAGACCAACAAGTCCATCAGATTTTAGCTGATTTAAAATAATGGCCATCAGAAACCTGGGATAAAGTAGCCATCTATTTGCCATAGGTTTCTGAGCCAGATCCTTTAGTTCCATAAAAACTATATCAGAAAAATATAGATTTTGTTGCTCAAGGATAGAATACAATACCTATTGCCATCGGGAAGACATCTGATACCAAGAAGCTGTCTTCGAAGCTAGGCAGACATTCACCATGTGAAAAATAAGTCGTTCTACATCATGGAAGTGCTTTCAGTATGGTTGTAGCACATATGTCGCCTTCATACCCATTATTAATGAAAGACATATCAGTGGTGCCTTTCGGGTATCTTTAGGATAGGTGCCATCATGCAATTTAGAGTATTGCGAATGATGTCTGTAGTGATGAGCACCTGTTTCTGGTTTACCAACGACTGTAGAGTGATTTGGTTATCATTCTCACCAGTGATTACGGAAACGTTGGTCCAGAACTGGGATAAGGAGTCAGGATATATGGTAGGATTCAGAAGAAAGGTTGTTCGGTACGGGGAATCCCCATAAGATCGATGGCAGTGTCAAACTTGTTCCAAAAGGCCGATTTTGTAAGGTAGGCAACACAGTTGTGTCGAGGTTTGAGTTTCATGGTCGCCATTGTTGAGAGAGAAAGGTTTGAAAACGGCTAATGAAACGTTTGGCTACAAGTACAGGTATTTATAGGTTTAGAAAAGGCTGAAAGAAAACGACAGAAAGTATTGGTTTTAACTATCAGACGTTTGAAAACAACTGAAGACTGGTGTTAGTCATCAGTAGTTGGAAACTACTAAAAACCTTGTTTTGTCTTCAGATGTTGTAAACAACTGATAACTTGGTGTTAGTCATCAATAGTTGTAAAACTACTTAAGACATGGTTTTGTCGTCAGTTGTTGTAAACAGCTGAGGACTTGGTGTTAGTCATCAGTAGTTGTGAAACTACTGAAGACATGGTTTTGTCATCAGCTATTTAAGGTGAAACAGCAGTTTTAGAAACAACTGAAAAGAAAATTTTCATCAGTAGTTTTCGTCAATTCTTAGCTTTTCAGCTGTTTCATACTGTCCTCAACACTTACTCATCAGTCTTTTTGGCTGTTTTCAGTTGTTTCATAGGAATCAGTACTTATCTGTTTACTAACATCAGTAGTCATAACATACATCAGTAGTTTGTAGCAGAATCATAGTACTTATTTTGACATGTTTACTAATGATTATCAGTACTTATTTACTGAGATCATCAGTAGTTATCACTCATTCTAGCTGCAGCATACCAAGCCTTAACACTAAGTTTTGGAAAGTTGAACTATCCAAAGGCTTAGTAAAAATGTCTGCAAGCTCATCAGCACTAGGCACAAACTTTGGATCAATAGACCTTTTTCAAAACAGTCCCTAATAAAATGGTGTCTGATCTCTATATGTTTGGTCCTAGAGTGCTGGACAGGATTCTTGACAATGCAAAGAACTGAAGCACTGTCCATTAATAATGGAGGAGTGTTAGTCTCTGTAATGCCATAATCCAAAAGTTGGTTTTGAAGCCAGAGTACCTCAGATGTACGACTTGCAGTGGCAATGTACTCTGCTTCAGCAGTGGATGTAGCAACAGATGTTGTTTCTTACTCTGCCAAGAAATCAAACAGTTGCCTAGGAATTGACATCCACCAGAAGTTGACTTCTGGTTAACTTACACCCTGCATAGTCACTATCAGAAAAAGCAACTAATTTGCAAGAGTGTCTAGTGGAATACCATAAACCCAGAGATTGTGTACCTTGCAGATATCTAAAGATCCTCTTGACTGCAATCAAATGAGACTTTAGGAGCAGCCTGAAATCTAGCACAAACACAAGTTGCAAACATGATATCTGGTCTAGAAGTTGTTAAGTACATCAAGGACCCAATCATACATCTGTAAAGTGTTTCATCAACAGCTTTACCTTTCTGATCTGCATCCAGTTGTGTGGTGTGGCACATGGGAGTAGAACAGGGCTTACAGTTTTGTAAATCAAACTTATTCAAAAGATCTTTTGTATATTTAGACTGATGAACGAAAGTCCCATCATCCTTTGTTTGATTTGCAATCCTAGAAAGAACTGTAATTGTCCTATTGCACTCATTTCAAACTTCTTTTGCATTAATTTGGTAAAATCATCACACAACTGGGGATCGGAGGATGCAAAAATAATATCATCAACATAAATTTGAACAAGTAGCTTATGCTGATCCACCTTCTTAATGAACAAAGTTTTATCTATGGAGCCTCTAGTGAAATTATTTTGAAGAATAAAATTTGATAATGTCTCATACCAGGCTCTAGGAGCTTGTTTCAACCCATAAAGAGCCTTATCAAGCTTGTATACCCAATCTGGATGTTTATTATCCTCAAAACTTGGTGGTTAACAAACATAAACCTCTTCTTTTATTTTACCATATAAAAATGCACTTTTGACATCCATTTGAAAAACTTTAAAATGTGGAATGCAGCATAGGCTAAGAACAATCTAATTGCCTCTAGTCTGGCTACAAGGGCAAAGGTTTCATCATAATCAATACCTTCTTCTTGTGAAAACCCATGTATAACCAGTCTAGCCTTGTTCTTGACAATAAGCCCATTTTCATCAGTTTTATTCCTAAATACCCATTAGTGCCTATTGCACACTTACCTGGGGGTAGAGGAACTAGTTCCCACACTTGCTGCTTTTTGAACTGAAGTAGCTCAAGCTGCATGGCTTCAACCCATCCATTGTCTCTCAAAGCAACATGATAGTTCTTTGGCTCTAGCTGACTGATTAAGAGAGCATAGAAGAAGAAGTTAGACAATTGACTTCTGGTTGAAACACCAACATTGATATCACCAATGATTTGAGACATGGGGTGATTCTTCAGCTCTTGGTACACAATAAGATCAGTGCAAGTGTTTGTAGCCGGTTCAACAGCAGCAGATGTTGATTTAGATTCTTGAAACCAAGTATGAGATGGCAAGTCAAATGATGTAGAGGAATCAGAAATGTCATCAGCATTTGTTATGGATAGAGCTGCTGAAGCTATAGGAAAATCAAGTTTAGCAGACTCAGGCAGTTGGTCACTAAACTTGAATAGGTGAGTACTGATATCATCATCATCTTCAGTACCACCAGGTGGAGACTGTTGACAGGAGCAACAACTTGAGCCTGATAAGGAACATATTGCAGTATGTCCAAATCAAATAACTCCACAGGGTTTTGTGGAATCTTGTCCTTTGGAGATTCATTAAACTTCACATGTAGAGTCTCTTCAACTATCTTTGTTCTGCAGTTGAAGACTATGTATGCCTTGCAAGTAGATGAATAACCAACAAAATACCCTGCATCCACCTTAGGATCAAATTTGTGGAGTTGATCCTTTGTGTTGAGAATGAAACAAGGACACCCAAAGGCTCTGCAAAATGAAATTAGAGGAGCCAAATGATGTAGAACTTCATATGGAGTCTTTATCAACCTCTGATTTACTAAGGCTCTATTCTGCACATAGCAAGCTGTGTTAACAGCTTCAGCCCAAAAGGTCAGTGGCAAACCAGAGTCAGCCAACATGGACCTTGCAATTTCAATTAGGGTCCTGTTCTTTCTCTCTACTACTCCATTTTGTTCTGGAGTCCTTGGGATGCTAAACTGCCTCTTGATTCCCTTTGAGAGATATAAATCATCAAGTGTATGGTTTCTGAATTCTGTTCCATTATCACTTCTGATACACTTGACATATAGGGAATATTGCTTCTCAACATACAACACAATGTTTATAATCGTCTGAGCAGCCTCATCCTTTGAATGCAAGAAGAAAGTCCATACAAATCTAGAATAATCATCCATAATTACCAGACAGTATTTCTTCTTTGCCATACTCATTACTCTCACAGGACCAAAGATATCCATGTGTAGTAGTTGCAAGCAGGCAATGGACTTAGGTTCTTCAATAGGAGGGAATGAACTTTGTGTTGTTTTCCTTTCAAACAAGCAGTGCAGTTGTCTTCACATCTGAACTCCTTCATAGGCAATCCCCTTACTAAACCATGATGTATCAGCTGATTCAAGTTTTTAAGATTCACATGACCCAGCCTTCTATGCCATAGAATAGATTCTTGAGGAGAAGCATTGGAAAATAGGCAAGGATGGCCTTTGAGATCTATTTTCTTGGAAAGATCTAAGGCATACACTCTTCCTGTCCTGTTGGCCCTCAGGAGAGTGTGATCATCCAACACCTTATCAATCAAACTCAGAACTTTGGATAACAGAATCCTGTAGTTCTGACTGGTGAAAAGAGCAACATGGCCTTTATCACACATTTGACTGACACTCAAGAGATTGTACTTGAGATTCTCCACATGGTTAACATCATCAAACCTTATTTCCCCATTGGAGACAAAGCCTTTTCCAATGATGTAACCCTTAGCATCATTGCCAAAAGAGACAAACCCCTTCTTTCCTTGAGAGTAATCATGAAGAAGAGAGCTGTTCCCTGTCATATGCATAGATCCTCCACTGTCTACATACCAGATGCTACTGTGGCATGCTGAAGAACCCTGCAATCATAATAAATTAGTTAGTTTTTGAGACCTAAACCTTTTTGGTTTTGGGTCTGTTCACATCAACAGATGGTAAACTAACAGATTTGCTATGAAGAACAGCCTGAGGGGATGGAGATGGTGAAGAAGAAGAATCCTTTCGCATGGATTTTCTTCTCTGTAGTTGCAGCACAGGAGCATCTAATTGGTTAACTCTCCCCAATAGATGTTGAACCATCATAACAAGTTGTGTCTGATTCTGTGATAAAGCCTTTAGCTCATCAGACACATTAGTGCTTGAGATTGATGGATTCCTGTGTTGTACCATCTTCCTTTGAGCAACCTCAGCTGTTGCCTAATTACCCCTTCCTTTTTGGATTTCTTTTTGGATTTAGGGGTTACAGGTTTTGATGTTGCTCGTTTAAACTTGGTTTCAAACTCAGTTTTCATTTTATCCATTTTCTTTTTAATGTTCTCATTGTGTTTGAGTTTGGAGCCCTTTTTAAACCAGCAATCATCAGTAAGATGATTGAAGAAGCCACATATTTCACATGGCTTTTTCTTCACCTTAAGTTGATCATCTGCTGAAGAAGATGAAACTACTGAAGACTTATTCTTTAGCAGTTTGCGATCAGTACTAGCAGTTTTCTTCCTTGCAGTACATGTTTTCCTGATATCTTCTTCGGTAGTTTTCCCACCCTTTCTACTGGCAGTTTTCTTCCCTTTAGTACATGCAGTAGTTTGGCTTTGTTCTCCAGGTGTTATGACTTGCACTTTAGTACTTTCAGTACTTTGTGAAATACCACCTGGAGTGATCAACTTTTTGATCATGTGAGTGTCAGCATTTGAACCATCAGTTGATAGGTTTTGGGAGGAATTAATGCTGACACCAACCTCTGATGGTGCTGTATCAGATAGTAGATCACATGATGAAAAGGATTGGTTATTCCATTCTCCATCAGATTCTACCTCTACTCTTGGAGTAAAATCTGTAAGAGGAGCAGTGTGATTATAACCAATGCCAAACTTCACATTGGAAGCAGACTACTTACTGAGAAGCATTTCAAAACCCTTGCAGGAATGTACCTATCGATCACACTCTGCCTGGGAGCTGCAAGTGTTTCTTTCAGGTCTCTGTACTTCTCTAGAAGTACCTCTTCCCTAGCCTTATCATCAGTGATTTGGATACTATTTGTTCTAGCTTAATGTTCTTGTTAATTAAAGCTACATTTGGTTCTCTAATAGATGCAAATGCAGCTATGCATGTTTCAGACATAGCTTGGCTTTGGCTTCAGAGGATACCTGTGATACCTGTGATACCTGTGGTGTGGAGGCATTAGAGGATGAGGTATCAGCAGACTCCAGGGCCATAAGAGCAAGGTTTCCAAAAGGATTGTCACCACCATGTTGACCAGCACCAGAAAACAGTTGTTCATGACCAGACATATCATCTGGTAAACTGCTCCAGTCAACAACTCCTGGGGTGAAAAAGCTGTGTTGTTGAGGTTGAGATTGTTGATGAGATTGGGAAGGTTGAGGCTTAGGAAGAGCAGGTGGTTGTTGAGCAATGGGTACGTGAACTTGACTGGTTTGTGGCATGTAATAGCAGGGATATGATATGGCATTGAACCCTGAGGGACAAAATATGCAAGAGATAGAGGTTGTGATTGATGACTAGAACTAGCTGGATGTTGCCCTCTGTTTTGTTGAATATTACTTGGAAAAGTCACAAAGAGTGCAGAAGAGTTAGATCCAGATGATCTACACTCTCTTGCAAAGTGCACAAACCTGTGGCATTTGTGACACCTCAACTTACTCTTGTCAAAACCAACTTTGGTTTTGCCAGAGAGTCCAGGGAATTTCCTACCAGTTCTCTTGTAGAACTTCTAAGATCTGATATTAATCAAGGCCATTTGGCTCAGAATATCCATCTCTTCTAAGTCATCATCAACTATACCTTTCAAATCATCCATAATGAAGCTCAAATTGTCACTATTACAGCCTGACTGACTATCAACACTCATAATGCATGATCCGAACTATTTGAAGAGAAATCTATATGCACATCATAATTACTTTCTCATGCAACATATTCTGACTCATGACCGACCAAGGCAGTGTTCCCTGGTACAAAGTCTTCAGTGAGCTTTCCTGATGATGCCAGTTTCCTTTTCTGCTCTATCTCTCTTTCAAATGTAAGCAGTTTCCCATGAAGTTGGCTGAGAGATAGGCTATCTAGATTTGCATTAGAGCGTAGGACAATTGTATATGTGTCCCATCTCTCAGGCAGTGATTTGAGGAATCTGTGGTTCATCTGGCTATTGGTGTATTCATGTTTGACCATTTTCAGCTCAGAGATCAAACATGAAAAACACTCAAACTGTTGAGTCAGAGTCTCACCCTTCCTATGAGCAAATGTCTCATATTGTTGGGCAAGTATTTCCCTATTGTTTGCTAAGACCTCATCAGTACCACCAAATTGTTCTTTCAGTGCTTTCCAGAGGTCATGAGCAGTTTCATGATGCATAAGCCCAGAATAGATTTCATTAGGTAGTGCCATGGCCAGAATTCCATGAGCTTTGGCATCAATCTCAAACAGTTTACGATCCTCATCAGAGTATTGTTCCTTCTTCTTCGGAACCATTTGGTTGGTTTCCGGATTGTTCACCATAGGCTTATGTGGACCATGTACCACAGATGTCCAACAACCTGCACTGTTAACAGACAGGTGATCGAGCATTCTTTGTTGCCATATGTTATACTCAGTCCTAACCAGCATCGGAGGCTTGGTTTAGGAACCAATATTGTGAGGGTCATTAGAAGGAGTAGTCATATTCAGAATTCAGACAAATTCAAGGTAAACAAAGTAAATCTAGCTCAAAACCACTTAGAACCTCAAACAAAATGGCCAGAAGCAACAGAAACTCAATCTCTATAACTGATTCTTGCAAATTTGCTAATTCGATCAAACGTAGATAGCAAAAGAACAGTTTCAATGATCAATTGTTAAATCAATCAATGATTTACCTGCTCGGATACCATTTGTTAAGATCTCGGCATCTAGTTTGATCAATTAGATTGGATTTGCATCGGAATGAGCCCACGAATTAACAAATTTAAACAAGAACACACAAAATTTATCAATGAAACAGTGTTTGTTATAGAGAGAGAATTTCTGCCAAAAGGAATATATTCATTCAATATATGCTTCGGCTGGCTTTCGCACCCAATTACAATTAGGTCATCTTTCCTTTTATAAGGAAAGCTGATGACAGCTGATGTCACTTGACAGTGACATCTAACTGTTATTTAACTACTGAAAGTTAACACAACTACTGAAGATGTCAAACAGCTGACATCTTCTTACTAAAATACCAAGTGTTAACTATCACTACAACTACTGAAAAGAAACTACTGAAACAACAACGACTGAAGAACATGCTCTTCAGTCGTTTTACAAGTACTGAAATAGAAAATAAAACTACTGAAAGGAAACCATCACAACAACTGAAGAATGCCTCTTCAGCTGTTGTGACAAACTCTGAAGGCTTCAGTACTTGGACTTCTTGAACTTCAGTTGTTGTCATCAGCTGATGTCTTCAGTCTTTGTACTTCAGCTGTTGATCTTTAGTACTTTAGTCTTCAGCTGTTGATCTTCAGACTTTGGTCTTCAGCTGTTGAAGTCTTCAGTACTTTAGTCTTCAGCTGTTGAAGTCTTCAGTACTTTAGTCTTCAGCTGTTGATCTTCAGACTTTGGTCTTTAGCTGTTGAAGTCTTCAGTACTTTAGTCTTCAGTTGTTGATCTTCAGACTTTGTCAAACAGCTGATCAAGTCTTCAGCAGTTGTTGTGATGTCTTGTGGGACTTAAAGATTTTCTGATCTGGCTCATTGGTTCTTTTGGTTCAACAACCAGCTATAAGCGTCCCGAGAACGGGACCTTATAGAAACCATTAGGGTGTTTGACCTTATGTGGCTCACTAACTTGTCAGCAAAAGATGTTTATACATTATACAAGTGGCCACTATTCTACGACTCAAAAGATATTGTACAAGCTTTATCGTTCCAGAAAGTGATACGACTCTGTTTTGCCTTCGAGATAAATACAGGAGTCACCAAAGAAGCTAAGTATAAGAAGTTTGAGGAAATTATGAAAGATATTAGACAATAGATAGATATAGGTCCAAGGGTTTGTGATTTGTCTTGTTTAATATTTCATTAATGAGTTTTTTTAATGCATATTGACTTGATTATATAGGTTTGTGATTGTTGAATTGATATACATAATGTTATAATAATGAATACATTCAAACTTCATTAAGTGAAGTTCTCATGCGTCCAACTGGACCATACGCCCCAACAGTGGTCATGTGTCCGAATGGCCATGCGACTGAGTGTCCATGCACCTAAATAGGCCATACGCCTAAACAACTTCATGCGACCGACTTAGTCGCACGACTGAACACTCAGTCGTGCGAATGGATCAACTGCAGGGCTCAATCACATGAATGAACCATGCAATGGTTCAGTCACCCGAATGAGCAACCCTAACCTATAATACCACCTAATTCATTGAAAAATGTAAGCATTCAATCCACTTCAACTACAGACGTACCATAGCCGTCCAGAAGCCTCTAAGTTCATACTCCAAGTTCCTAGAACGCTGTAGATCGATTCCTAATCGATTCTTGACATTAGATTCAATAAATTATTGTGTCTACGTGCGTTCTCACTGATTGGATCACCTATCAAATAGGGTTCCGCACTATTTGGTTTGGTTTAACACGTTAATCAGTTGGTGTTTCATTTAAATACCAGATCCTAACAGTTGTGTCCTAAGTTGTCTAGTTCATCACTTTCATAAGCTCTTGTTTTCTTGGATGAAAATCTTTTTGAAGACTTTCCTTAGATTTATGAAAATTTTGATCCTTCGGAAGTTCTGTTTTTAACTTCGGAAAAAAATCATGCCTTCAAAACAAATAATTTTCTAGGAAATTTTACCTTCGGAAGAGATTTCTGATGTTTCTCCGAAGCTTAAATGGATGTCTAAGAAACTTATAAGTTTTCAAGGACCTTCTTCCTCCGAAGCAAAATTAACTCTCGAAGCTTTGTTCTTTTGTGCATAGAGCATTCAAGGCTTAATTTCTCTTCCGAAGCAAAATTTTCAATACTCTCAGGAAATTCTTCCGAAATCATTTTACCTTCGGAAGCTTTTTCATTAAAACTTCCGAATATAATTTACCTTCGGAAGCTTTTTGACTTCCAAGAAAACAACTTTTTGAGCAAAAGTAAACTACTTTTTCAAAGGTGGGACCGACATCCGGATTTCAAAGTTTATCCTCTTTCATTAAACTTTATCTAAAATCCTTTTTCACATATAAACCCAATGGTTTCCCCCTCTTTCTATTATCTGCTTCTTCCTCCAAACCTAAAACCCCAAATTTCTCTTTGAAATTTCTTTCTTCTTTCTTTCTTCATCCTTAAGCTACCTCACAATGGCCAACCCCACTCACAGAAATGACCCGAACTTTGCCATGCAGTTCCATAGGCAACACAACCAGGTTACTCTGTTAAGCTTTGAGAAAGATCCTCATTTCTTAGAGGTTTGCCGTTTCTTAGCTTTGTCCAACTATTTCACCTCCTGACCATTGATCCTCCACTTTATGAGGATCATCTACTTGAACTTTGGAAGACCTGCCAAGAGGTCATAATGGATGGGGAGAAGGAACTCTCTACCACAGTGTATGGGAGAACGATCTTCATTACTCCAGCCATCATCAAGATGCATCTTCAGCTGGATGATGTAGAAGGTGAGGTGTTCTTTCCCAAAGAAGCTGTCAATCATTCTTTTGAGCAGATGGGGTATGAGGGATATTTCTCTGTAAAGACCATTACGAAAGGGAAGGTCCCATCCCAGTGGAGATTCCTACTCCATGTGGTCATCCACAGCTTATCAAACAAGCATGGTGGATAGGACCATATCCTGAGGATCTCTCCTTCATTATCCATGGAATGGTTCAGGGGATCAATTTCAGGTATTCTCAATTTGTTTATACTAATTTACTTGCAAACTTAGATTCCTTAGAATATTACATGTTTCCTAGATATGTTCAATACATTCTTAATTGTGAACGGTGCTCACAGTTAAGGGGAACGGGTAACATTCTAAACTGGGACAGATGAAGCCCGTCATCTTTGAAATATGAGAAAGCCCACTTTTGGCTTCTCAGGGGTAGAAACAGCCCTGGTCCCAAAAATGTTAGAGCTCATTGCTCAAGGTGACAACCTAGTAACACCACCTAGTGTTGAACCAACATCTGCTACTTCCTAACCACCTACACAGCCACAAATCACCATCACCTACCAAATAAAATCCAAACGAATCCCTGCTCAGACTATTCAGTCTATGGAGGCCCCCATACACTCACCCATATAGGATGAACTGGAAACTAGAGCTCCCACTTCTTTTAAGGAGCAGACCACTCCCATCTCTTCAAGGATCAGTGCTGAGGTTCCTCATGCTCAGCCTGATGAGCTCATTGCCAAACTGCCTTAAGCCATCACTCTGAGTCTCAACACTCAAGTGATCAACCTTCAGGGGACAATTACCATCCCCAGCCTTTAGATCTCAACCAACCAATCCCGAACTGATTTCTACACCGATGAAGAACTAGGTTTCGGTGAGTACCATGACTCTCTCTTCTTTTCCCCTACTCAATGAGAGATAAGTGCTTCTGAGGTTCCTACTTCTAGTCCCCATCCGTCACCTATTCTGAGGTGGACACTTCTAAACCTGTTTAGGATGTCCATATGGAAAAGGCTCTCACTTTTGAAAGTGATTACATCATTAAGACCTCAACCACAGCAACTCAACCCACTGGCATCTCAACTGAGACTACTAGTGAGCAGAGGAAATCCAGCAGCCAAGAACCTAAAGCTGGTGGTGAGAGAGAGGACTTTGGTCCAATCATCTCATCCCCCAATGATTCTTCTGATGAAGATGAGGGGAATTTAAGACTAAAGGTGCACAAATTGTCCAAAACATGCACCTATTTAGTCTCTAAGGTTAGTCACCTTGAATCTCAAATGACTACCTTGCATAACAGGTCAATGATCAGCAACTTCAGATTTCATATCTTAAGGAAAAACTAGCTGTGAGAACCTTTAAGAAAAGCTCAACCAGCAACACAAGAACCTATGGATGTGATTGATCTAACTCGTGGCTCACCTATGCAAGTGGGTGATGCTACCAAAAAGGGGAGAAAGTCATTACAACTATAGAACCTCGGAGTTCTTCAGAGAGAATGAACATTGAGGACTCACCATCTTCACTTGCAACTGTGCATTCTCAGCAACCTCCTCAAGTCCACATTGATGTGGATTAAACAAACTTTTTCATACAGAGCCTGTTTGAGGATGGGATACCAAGGGCTATGTCATCTCCACCATCTTCAAATCATATCATTGGGTGGAGGTACGATAGAAACAGGAGAGCCCTAATCATCATAAAAGTTTAGGGACAACAAGAGATCTTCAATTTTCAGAACCTAAACTATTATGATAGTCTGGATTTAGTGAACATGCCACTTGTCAATCCAAGCCAATCAAAACAAGCTGACAAGTTGGCACAAAGAATCCAAGACAGGATCACTGTAGAGTTCAGCCTTAGAAGAAGACTGTGGGAATCAGGCAATGTCATCGATCAACTGGATGTTGAGGCAAACCCTAAGATTAGCTCCATAGGGGAAACCTTGACTGATGGCCCAATGACAGAACCTGAAAGCCTAGTCTTGTCACCAGCAACTGCTGCAGCGATCAATGCCCTTTTTGAGACACCTGCTGGTGAAGGTGCTTCTTACCTCTCTCTGGCCAGAGCTCAAAAGCTGCATCTAGCAATGAAGGCCAAAGCTCTCTCCACCCTGAGTCACAAAGGTCTATGAGTGACAAAGTGAAAAGAAAGATGACATCTGAGGAGATTAGGGAGGAGGAGAGAGAGATAGGAAAAGGAAGCTGAGGGAAGAAAGTTCCTCTTCTGAGTCTACAAGACTCATGGAGTCTGCTATCAAGGCTGCCCCAAGACTAGATACTTAGAATGACGAGTTAAGGGTAGTCAGGATAAACTCTCTGCAGACAAGGAACTATGACATAGACAATGTCATATCTCTCCCCTTAGAAGAGTTAAATAAACTGGTTCACTAGAAAGATCAAGGGAGAAGAAGGAGGCTAAAGATGCAGAGCTATTAGTACAATAAAAGAAGAGAGAAGAAAGAAAAGATTGTACAGGCATGTGTCTACCCTCTCCCCAGTTCAAGAAAGTCCTGCACAAGAGGATGTGGTTCAACAAGAACCTCAGGTAGATAAAGAAGAAGAAAAGATCAAGATGATCAACTACCTGAGTGCCACAAGCCTCTACCAGGCAGAAGCACTTCGTCCCCTATCTTATGACTATGTTGAGTTTGAGTATCTCAAACAACTAGAACATGAGATAGTCAGAGAAAGAAAGACAACCAAATGAATGCTAAGGGAAGAAGCCGCTAAGTTAAGAGCCATCATCCACAAAAGCATGAAGAAATCTGCTGACGAGCAGAGCATGATAAGCTTCTTGAAGCTGTATGGGTTCTTTGGAAGGAGACTTGACCCCATGTCTCTATCCACTATGGATGAGCATATCAGGGTGATCAAGCAGACAATCAAGAGTGGAGAGCTGGTTGACTTACATTCCCCTCCAAGTCAAGCCTCACCTGAAGTGGAGGTTAAGGTTGAACAACTAGAGACTTCACAACCTGGACCTCCTGCTGAATGTCAACAAGCTTCATCTTCTAATCCAGAGCAGGGTCAGACTCACCATCAATCTGAACTTGTGAGTGTTGAAGACACAACTGAGAAAGACAATGAAGATCAATTAGGTACTGAAGGCCAGTTTTCTCGGTTAAAACTTGTAAAGATAAAGAAAAGGATGGCTTCTAAACCAAAGCGAAAGAAGAAGAAGACTGCATCCTTTTCTAAACCTCAGGATGACAGAACATCCTGAGGATGTGCAGCCAGAGGATGCTCCATCATCTCCCATTCAAATAGCTCCTCTTGCATCAGAAAGACCCATCCTATCCTGGACATACACTACAAATCCAGAAAGGTGGCATGTAATCAGAGATCATGGCATTGAGAATGTCTACACTTGGCAAGACATGTTTCAGTTGCCTCTGCATGATCTCTTTGACATGAGAAGACATTTTGACAGTCTGAAGGATCCTGATCATCTCATGAAGAAAGGGTTGGTATCATCCTAATGAGGACTGTTGATATCTGAAGTCTTCAAAAGTTTTGGTAGTATCAGCCTAGGGGAGTTTGTAGAAAATATGCATATAGGCTGAAGCAACCAAGACTTTCCGCATGCATGCTGCACAAGTACTGAAGAAGAATGCTTTGGAAGTTTCACACATGCAACAAAAATATTCTAAGTGTAAAATCTTCCAAAGCCAAGACAATATCTTCCAAAGCCAAAAATGAAGTCTTTCGAAGCTTCAGAGACAAAGTCTTCCAAAGCCTCAACTCTTTAAGACAGATTTCTTTTGAAGACTTTTAGTAACATGCTTTATCTGATGTACTATTCCATAAAGTTGGACACCTTTCCGATGCATCTCTGTAAAGTCACCAACTTGCATGAGTTGGTGAAAAGTTCCATGCTTTTGGTAACTGTACATTGAGCTCTTGAGTCTGTAAACTTTCTACTTCATGTACTTTATCCTTTTTCTAATAGATAAGGATGTGAGCTATGGCATGTCATAGTCAAAAAGTCAAAAAAGGCAATCTGCCATTTTAACTTTACAAAAGATTTTGTTTTGAGTCTAGTCAATTGTATCTAGCTGGCTTTCATAGTATGGCCAACTGTAGGATGTAGTATAAGTATCTCATGTTCTTGTAACTTTACGGATATGCTTTGTAACACTTGTAATATAACATAAAGAAAGCAATATACTGCATTCTTGAAAACCATATACTTGTGTTCTGTCTCTTACATTATTTGTGTTCTTAGTGTCTTATTGTGGTTAATCCAGTTGACTTTTGTTTAAGTTTAGTTAATCTCCTCTTTGTGTTCTTGTCTTGTAAGGGAATCCCCTTCACCGATCCTGCATACTATCATTTCCCAAACATATGTCATGCTGAAGCATTATTAGACATAGTATTTTGTTTGTTCAAATTGGTTAATCTGAGTTAATCATGCCTAGAGACTCAATTAGTAAATTAAATATGACTGAATCAAAGGCTTTAGTGAATAAATCAGCAAGCTGATTTGTTGTATCCACTTTGACTAACTTAATCAAACCCTTTTTGGAGCAATCTCTCAGAAAATGATATCTTATTTCAATATCTTTTGTTTTACTATGTTGCATAAGATTAGCAGTGATAAACATAGCAGTAGAATTGTCTATGTAAATTAAAGTTTGAAGGAAGTCGTAACCATAGTCAAGCAATTGGTTTTGCAACCAAAGGACTTGAGAACAACCTGCTGAAGCAGCTATGTACTCAGCCTCAACTGTGGATATAGAGACATTGGTTTGTTTCTTGCACTGCCATGATACTAGTCTTGGTCCTATGAATTGGCATCCACCAGTTGTGGATTTTCTGTTACTGTTACAACAACCAAAGTCACTGTCTAAGTATGACTAGTGTAAAGTCACCATCCTTTTGATACCAAAAACCAAGTCCTGGTTTTCCTTTGAGATGTCTGAAAATCCTTTTCACAACATTCAGATGAGACTCCTTTCGATCAGATTGGTACCTAGCACACACACACACACAACAAACATAATGTCAGGTCTACTGGCAGTTAGATACATAAGTGATCCTATCATTGATCTATATAATTTTTGATCAATAGATTTTCCTAAAGGATCTGGTACAATCTTATCAATTGTTGATGCTGGTGTTTTGCATGAGGATACATGAGCAAGATTGTATTTCTACAAAAATTATGTATGTATTTTTCTTGATTGATGAATATCCCATCTGATTTTGATGAACTTGAAGACCAAGAAAGAAATTCAGTTCACCCATTGAACTCATCTGAAATTCAGATTTCATCAACTCTTCAAAATTTACACACAATCTCTTATTAGTAGCCATGCTTGAGCAAGAAAGAGTGTCATTTGTAGCCATGCTGGAGCAATAAAGATGATAATGTTTCATACCACTTTCTTGGTGCTTGGTGAAGACCATACAAGGCTTTATCTAGCTTGTATACCCTATTTGGATAATGAGGATCTCCAAAACCAGGGGGTTGTGAGACATAAACTTCCTCATCAATCTTCCCATATAGGAATGCACACTTCACATCCATCTGATACACAGTGAACTTTTTATATGATGCATAAGCTAGGAACACTCTTATGGCTTCAATTCTTACAACTAGTGCAAAAAATTTATCATAGTCTATTCCACTTCTTGTGTGTATCCTTGTGCAATCAACCTTGACTTATTCTTACAATCATCCCTCTATCATCAAGTTGTTTTGTATAGCCACCTCGTACCAATAGGATCTTGGCCTTCTGATAAATCAACTAGAAACCATACTTTTTGCTTTCTAAATTATTGAAGCTCTTCCTGCATAGTTTCAATCCATCTATTGTCCTTAAAGCAACATTGATGTTTGGTGGAACCACTTGTAAAATAAAACAACTGAAAAGACAAATGTTGGCAGTACTACTTTGACTTCTTGTAGTTCTCTTTGTAAGATCTCCAATGATGTTGTTGACTGGATGAGTTTTATTTATTCTTGTTGATGGAGTTGATTCAACTAGAATAGATGATTCTAGGTTAGTCATATCCATTGGTGCAGACTGATCCAAACCAGGTTGAGAGTTTAGGAAGTAGTCAAAATGTTCAACATGTGGTGTTGAATGATGTTCACTAGCTTGATTATCAGTAGGATTATTATTGTCATCTACATGAGCTGCACTGGCTTCTCTAGAATCAGTTTGCTCTTCTGTAGAAATTATAGGAACTTCTCTAGAATAATTTATCTCTTCCGTAGGAGTTATAGGAACTTCGCCGGAATCATTTATCTCTTCCGTAGGAGTTACACACAGCTTCTCCGGATGATAAATGATCATTTCCACATGTAGTGTCAGTATTTGTTGTTGAAGTATTTCCACCTGAGGATGTGTGTATCCTTGGAGGATCACCAGATAACGTTACTTCATTCATATGAGGTGGAAAAAATGCTTAACATACTTCATCAGATCCTACAGTGTTCAAATAATCATAGTTAAATGATTTAGTCAGAGCATCTATGTCAAACAACCATGATGAACCTTTAACTGATTTAGTGAATATAGATTCATCAAAGGATACATTAAAAGTGTCTTCCACAGTGTTATGTTGTGGAATATAGATCCTATAAGATTAAGATGTGATGAATATCCAACAAAGAAACCATCATATGCTTTTTCTGAAAATTTTCCCAATGACTCTTTATGTTAAAACAGATACATGACACCTAAAAACTCTAAGATATCCTATGTATTGTTTCTTTTAAACAAGAGCTCATAAGGAGTTTTGTTGTGTTCTTTGAAAATTTATGTTCTGTTTTGAACATTGAATGCAGTATTCACCGCCTTATCCCAAAATGTGATGGGCAATTGTGAATCAGCTAGCATTATATAGGCTGCTTCAATGAGAGTTCTATTTCTTCTTACAGCTACTCCATTTTGTTGTGGAGATATTGGTGCACTGAATTGCCTTGCAATACCTTTGCTCCTGCAAAATGGATCTAGTTCAGAATTGACAAATTCAGTACCATTGTCACTCCTAAAAATTTTAACTTTTGCATCAAGTTGATTCTCAATCTTGATCACAAAGTCCATTAATGTTTCTGATGTTTCACTCTTTTGTTTCAAGAAAAAGACCCATGTAAATCTTGTGAAATCATCAACTATCACAGAATAGTATTGCCTTTTTCTAATGCTCATCACATTGGTAGGACCAAAGAAGATCCATGTGAAGCAATTTGAGTGGTGTAGTATTAGTATTGATAATTTTGGATTTATGTGACACCCTATGTTGTTTTCCTTTGTAAAAAGAAGAACAATGATTGAGCAATGAAACTCTTTCTTTGCTAATCCAATGACTAAGTCATTTGTCACCAATTTGTTCATGTTCTTCATGTTAGAATGGACAAGCCGTCTGTGCCACAATTGAGATACATCTTCTCATAACTTAGATAGAAGGCATGTTTCATGTTGTGTAAGTGAGGGGTTGTTCATATCCAAAACATAAGTGTTTTCTTTTCTTGATGCTTTGCGAAGGACCCAATCTTCTGGAACAGAAAAAACTAGCTTAAGAATGTTATAGTTAGCATTATCAAACAATGTGGTATAATTTTGGTCACAAATTTGAGATACACTTAGTAAATTATACTGTAAATTTTCACAATAATTTACTTTCTCAATTTGAGTACACCATTTGTTACCATTCCTTCACCAACAATTTTACCTCCCTTTTTATCACCACCAAATGCCACATAAGAAGCATTTTTATGTTTGAAATTATGGAGAAGTGAACAGTTTCCTGTCATATGCCTGGAACAACAACTGTCAACATACCACTTGTTGTCAGCTCTCTAATATTGCTCCTGCATTCAGAAATAAATCAGTTAGAATTGACAACCTAAGCTCGAATGATCTTAGGTTTGCCAGCAATGTCTAAAATAGTTACTCCTTCATGAATAAGTCTTGAAGTTTCAATTTTAGTTTTGCTTGATTCATTCTATTTGTTTCAGATGGGATGATTCTGTTGAAGGGGATGTTGATGAACTAGGTTTTTGTTCCCATTTTCTTCTTCATTCAACTTAAGTTTGTTCATTTGAGGTTTTGGTTTTGATAATGAAACTTTATGATTAAATGTCTCATAATTTTTTTGTTTTTGGATGAGGTATATGAATTCCCTTTAAAAATTAACAAAGAATACATCATCCTCCTTTGTTCCCTTATCAGTCAAATGTACCCTTTTGTGAGGTGTTTTGATTGCTTGAAAATTGATCTTTTCTTTGATGGATGATCACTTGTGGATGCTTTATCCTTTGACTTTGACTTTGATTTTTGTTGGACTTCTTCAGTTTAGAACCTTTTTCACAATCGGAAGATTGAGTGTCTGATTCAGACTTATCTCATTCTTTCTTATTTGTGCCTTTTGTCTTGTTCTTTTTGTTGAAATAGCATTCCTGAGTGGAATGGTTATTTTTGTTGCAGATAGCATAATGTTTGTTGAATAACAGTCAGCAGTCATGTGATTGTTCATATTGCAAATAGAACAATAATTACTCAAGTAACAATCTTTAGTATTATGGTTTGTCATGTCACACCATTTGCAATACATCTCAACTGAATCTTTCTTAGAATCATTTATTTCTTATGGTTTCCAACTTTTGAGGCTTTTCATCCTTCTTCAGCTTTGGAGTAGACTCTTTCTTTTCCACTTTATGCAGCTATTGTCTGTTTGTTGTTGAATTCCTCTTCCGTAGCTCATCTACTAAATCAACATTAAGTTCTACGGAATACGTTTTCTTCTTTCGCATATCTGCTACTGAAGAGAGGTTCTTCTTTCACAGAAGATCTACTGATGCCTTTTTCTTTTCTTTTTCAACAGATGACGGTTGTCTTTCCTTAGTAGCAAAACACTTCTCATTTCCTTCATTGGAAGAATTTTGTTGTTGAGATAGCTCTTAAAGACCTTCATTTAATTTAGCTATTCTCTTGCAGATGGTCTTCAGCATGTTTCTTTGTTTAGGAGGGTATGGCAGCTTATTTCTTCAAGCACTTTTGGAATTTTTGATTCAAAAGCAATATTCTTACCCTTGTTGACAAGATCATCATCATGTTCATCAGAATCATCCAAGTCATCCCACTCATCCAAGTAAAATTTTGAATTCATTTGATTATTCTTTTCTGATAAGAAGACTCAGTTTCATTCACCTTAGATTATTATCAATGTTTGGTTGACTAGAGGTAGTTCCCATATTAGTGCTTGGCACAAAATGTTTTGACAAATTATTTGTCATTGATTCAGGCAAAGGAACATAGTTATTGTTAATAGGAGGTGCTACATCATTATAACCCAACGCAGACCTGTTCTTTGATTCAATATGAGAATTTAGTAATTCTCATTTGCTGAGATGAGAGCTGAAACTTCTGAAGTATCACTTTAGTTGATGCATAATCAGCCATGGATTGGTTAAGGAAGTGGTTAGATGCTCAACTTGTGCTTTCAAACTAATTTTCAGAAACAATTTATCTAAATCCTTTTGTAAAGAGTTAATTTTTATTTGATATAATTTATGTTCTCTTACATTAGATTCATTCAAAATCATTCTTTCTTTAATTTATTAGCCAATTATTGAGCATGGACTCTATATCTTTCTACTTCCTCAACACATATTGATGAACATAACATGTCTCTTACCTCACATGGCATGGGTGGAACTTGTTTCCCATGTGAGCCATTAGAGCTTGATTTTATTCTAAGACTTCTTCTCATACAAACTCCTGTCACAGGTTCCATCTTGAAGAATGATCTGCCCAGATTCTTTTGAGCTGTTGGTTCTCATTGGTGTATTAGTGGCTAGTGGGGATGACTTGGCCAGTTGGGGTTGTCTGAAGAATCTTGACTTGATGGAGGTTGGTTAGCTTGATGATTTTGATGTTGTGTTGAGTCAGAATTTTGTTGGTTGCATTCTTTTGAAAAGTGTCCATAAAGATTGCACTTGAAGCATCTAACCTTTGACCTATCAACTCCAATTCGTGACGATTTACTTGCAGCTGCCAAATTCTGTTTCTTCATAGATATTTTTTGGCTCTATAGGCAATCATTGCCATTTGCCATTGAAGATCATCTCCTAGACTACATCGGCAGTTCTTCTAAATCTTGTTGACACATGTTGGCAGTGGCAATGAACTTCCTAGGTAAGCTTGAAAGCTTGAACTGAAAGCTGCAAAAGCTGCTTTTTGTTCTTCAAAGTCTAGAATTACAGTGATAGACTCTGATTGATTGTTAGTTGATGGTTTTTCACATGATTTATCTTTGATCATCTATTCTTTCTTTCTCTTTTCTTGACTTACTTTGAGTAGATTTCTTAGGATGTTTTGAAGCATAGAAACTTACTTCCTCTTCATCTTTGTTAGGACCGTATACGTACGGAGTACTAACTGATAATGCGTGAAACCGGATCAAATAGTGCGAAATCCTATTTGATTGGCGATCCAATCAGTGAGAACACAGTTCAGATCAATCTAACGATTAAAAAAAATGAAGACGATTAGAAAGAGATTAACTGCGAACTATGAAGTTGGAATAGGTTCTTTGGAGTCTCTGGAAGGTTAGGGGGCGAATATGTGTTGAAAGTCTTGAAGTGTTCCGTTTCCATGAATTAGGTAGTATTTATAGGTCAGGGTTTTCAATCATACGACTGAACCATTAGCATGGTTCAATCGTGCGACTGAATCATGCGATTGATTCATATGCACGGATTGAAGGTTCAGTCATGCGACTGAGTCAATCTCATGTCTCAATCATGCGACTGATCCAGTCTTCTGGTTCAGTCATGCGACTGGTCCATTAGCATGAAAATTCATGCGTATGGTCTATTAGCATGGTCTATTCGCATGAGGATTTTTATACGAGTAAGTATGAACACATTTCTCAATCATTATTGACTGAGAATATGCATAACAACCTCAAAACTATATAGTTAGTTCAACATACTTTATCACAAAATAAAGAATGAAACATTAAACATTATAATCATCAATCACTTATTGTATTTCATTCAATTCAACCATTACATATATGTAAGACATGACAGACATTTTACATTAAGCTCCTAAACTAGGTACATATGTATGAGCAAACTCCCCCTTGGACCTAGTTTACATTAGTGTCTGACATTTCTCATTAGCTCCTCAATCTCTTTTACTTCTCCTCTCTAGTAACTCCTGCATGATCTCAACTACAAAATAGAGCCGCATAACGTTCTGGAAATGGAGGGCTTGTACAATGTCTTGCACGTCATAGAATAGTGGCCACTTGTATAAGTATAGACATCATCTGCAGACAAGTTGGTTAGCCACATAGGGTCGAACACCCGGATAGTTTCCATTTTTCTCTCTCTCTGTAGAACTATGACCGCTTCACCTGTTCTCCAATCATAATACCACCATTTGAAGTGTGGAGTGAAGTCCTGTGGCATTTTCCGTAAGGGAATCTTGGACATTGTGCGCGGAGGACTCCACTTCAGCACAACCTTAGGCTTTCCAGAAATGGGATCCACTTCAGACCTTCGGATGTACCTCTTTGGTTGTTGAGGTCTGAAGTTTACCCATCTGGTGTGGTATTCCTTCTTTAGGGCAGCCGTAACCAGCTTGACATTTCCTGAGATCAGCATATAACAGTTCAAGCGTGCCAGCTGGTTGAGCTCAAAACCAGGAGAGTCTTTAGATCATGTGGAATCTAAAGTACTCTATTCCCTTTTCCCTCTTAACTGCATAAATGTTGAAATCCTCAAAATATGCCCACGCATTAATCTTGCCCAGCACCTATAGATGTTTTTTGACCTTGTAGAGCTTGGTGTAGGCATTTGGCTTTTGAGTAGTGCATTGGGCTCGTATCTCAGCAAAACAAGCCGCGCATTCAGCCTTCTTTATATCAACATCACCATCCGAGGATTGGGCTTGGCTTTCATTCTTTTTGTTTCTTTTTCCATCTCATCCAGTTTGTTGAATGCAGCACTGCTGAGAGTGTCACCCAAGTTGAGGAGCACGTAGCCCTCTTGGTCAGTGTACTCTGGATTGTGCTCAGTTGTGATATCCTCAATCTCTATTTCATTTACATCATTTAGCTCATTGTCACTTGTCATATCAAAAGTAGGAGCTTCTTTGACCAGCTCATCTGGATTAGCCTGAACATCTCTGGAAGTTGCTCATCAGTCAGGTCGTGTATGATTTCTCCTTCTTAGGAGTGTAGCTCACCGACCTTCTGACAATCCCTTGCAAATCAAGAAACATGGTGAACTGAGCCTTGATTTGCTGTAGGGGAGCAACATCATATTCATCTTGCTGAGAGGTT
Source organism: Flaveria trinervia (assembly GCA_025506515.1). Lineage (NCBI taxonomy): Eukaryota > Viridiplantae > Streptophyta > Magnoliopsida > Asterales > Asteraceae > Flaveria > Flaveria trinervia. The sequence continues at coordinate 66,116,823 of CM046444.1, read as the reverse complement.
TGATTTGCTTGATTTAAACATTTAAACACATCAACAATTAGTAATTAAGCAAGACATCTAAACATTAGATAAATATATATAAACATTAATTACAGACTGTAATACAAGATTCAAGTACAAAAGTTTTCAAATACATAAACATCTAGTCATTACTTTTGTCTTTATCAGTCAACTCTTCAACATCAGGGGCTGAGGATGATGCTCTTTGCTCTTGTGCTCTTTTAGCCCTTCTTTCTTGACCTTGAGTAGAGGCTAATGCAGCTGCATCACCATCATCATCATCATCTTCTTCTTCTTTCTTCTTTCCCCTCAGCCCTTCATCATCACTGTCATCCTCTTCATTAGACTCATCATCATCATCATCATCATCATCATCATCATCATTATCATCACCTTCCCTGATCTTCAGAGGCTCATCTTTTGATCCTTTAAGTCTGAGCATGATCTTCTAGTTCTTTGCCTCCAATTCCTCAATCCTCTAACTGATTGATCATTCAGCTCCTGAAGTTGGTAATCTGCTGTGCTTAAGCAACATTGAGCTCCACAAGCTGACTTAGTTGTGTTGCTCTTTGCTCATCAATAGCTAACAGCTTTAGCACCATTCTGTTTAGTGCTGCTAGTTGTTCCTCTACCCCAACAGAGGGTAGAGTGGGTCCGATGGTGAAGGTAGAGTGGGATGAGGGACCTGCTTGGTGGCTGGTGGTGGTAGTGGTGGATGTGGTGAATATAGGTGGTGGGAGTGTAGTAGTGGTTGTAGTAGTGGTTGTTGGGAGTGTAGTAGTGATGGTGGGTGGTGTGAGAGTAGTGGTAGGGGGTGTGGAAATGGTGGTAGCTGTGGCAGTGGTGGTGGCTGTGGCAGTGGTAGTGGTTGTGGCAGTGTGGTAGATGTGATCAAGGTAAATCTTGGCCTCCCCTTTTTACCATAAGGGTGAGCCATCCTCTTCTTCCTGGAGCCCTTAGAAATAGAAGCTCACCCTTGGCTGCTGGGCTGGTCCGGGGTGTATGAAGGATCTGTGGCAGTAGTATCATCACCCCTAGACTCAACCAGGCGTCCACCAACCGCCCTGAGCCCTCTCTTAGTGGCTACGACCCGGCTTCCCACCATCCGTACCAATGGCTCGTCGTCCGACTCCTCCTCATCCATCTGAAAGTCGGGGTGGATTGGGGCCGGCTCGGGCCCACCTGCAGCATCACCTCCTTGACCATCACTGTGGTCATCATCGTCATCATTGTCATCATCGGGTATCTCATTGGCTCGACATTAGAATAACTATCATCGTGATGCCACTTCCTCCTAGTGGGCGCCACATACTCAGCATTGGCCAGATGGCCGAACAATATCCTTACAAAGGGCTTCACCTGCTTTCCCCGGTATACCTTCATCCTCCTTAGAGTGGTGTCATCCATCACCTCTAGCATCACAGCATCGTCCTTCTCCTTGGGCAGTAAGGGGAGCTTCTCTCATCTATGATCATCTGCAAGAACCTGGGATACATGCAAAAGCTCTCCTTACCCTTGGCCTCAAAGTTCTCGATCATGTACGTGAAGATCATGTTGGAGAAGCTGAGGGGGTGATTCAGCACCAGTGGCACGTAGGCATTCTAGATTTGGTCAGAAAGATCATCAGATCCACCCCTCCGTGAAGTAATACACTTGAGAATGATGTGTGCTAAGTACATGAGCTGGGGACACAGGTTGCTTTTGTTTAGCACACCTACGTTGATGTTCCCAGTGTACTTCATCCTTAGAAAACATTCCCGTACAGTCAGGGATCTAACCTGGTTGGGTGGGCAACATCATCACCCAGGTCCAGTACTCGTTGAATATCTGCTGCGTCACCTCAATCTCTTCCACAAAAATGGTACTCCTAATACAGTAGGGCTCAATAGATCTGTCAACAGATGCACCCTCCCAGAAGACTTGCTGTAATGACCTGTAGGGTGTGCATGGAGCAGATATGGATCTGTAGATCCTAGATCGCCTCAGAAATGTATAATCCCCACAAAACCCGCATCATTCCTAGTGATGGCATCCAAGTGAGCACACATGTTGTGCTTGGTGTTGATGATCCACCTATCTGCCATGGTTCTGTAACACAAGACACATAAACATGAGATTTGTCCATAACAGAAACTGTTGTTAATTTAAACTATTCTGAAATCAGTCTGGTTTAGTCATGCAATTGAACCATACGACTGGGTTCAGTCGGGCGATTGAGCATGCGGTTGAGTTCAATCGGCGACTGAGCATACGGCTGAGTTCAATCGGGCGACTGGGCATGCGGCTGAGTTCAATGTGATGACTCAGCATGCGGCTGAGTTCATTCGAGCGATTGAGCTCATAAGCCTTGTTCATTCTGCCGATTGAGTCATTCCCTCAGCTCAATTGTGCGATTGAAGTTCATTCGGAGTGTCTAGTCGCATAACTCTCTATCGAGACTATAACCTCGAATCTTGGTCAAAACTTGATGATAAACATTTACGTTAGACACATTGGATTCACAATCAATCAAAATAACACTTAGTACTGAATAAATCGGCGATTAAGTCCATGTTAGTGGTTTATTTTGAAGTTTTTGTCTCGGTTTAGTTTTCCCCCAATTAGGTCATTAGGACACGATTAAACTAAGCATTTAGGTCGATGTTTGTCTCGCATTACCTATAGAAACAGATCGTAATCATTAGTGTCACAGACATGAAGCTAAATCACGGATACAAAATTTGGGCAGAGTAACCTTGTTTTCGTGCGATTTTAGTGTGATTTAGGGGGTGATGAATGTCTGCGACCGACTCCCCTCTATTTATACTAGGTTTTTCTTGAGTTGGGCGACTGAACCTATTCGCACTCTTGATTCATGCGACTGAGCCTATTCGCACTCTTGATTCATGCGACTGAATTTCAGTTGTACAACTGGTTCAGTCTGCCACATTCATTCGTGTGACATGGGTTCAGTTGTGCAACTGACTCAGTCAGAATTTTCCATTCGTATGAATGGTTCATACTCATGCTTCATTCGTGCCACTAGTCCATACTCATGGCCCAGTCGTGTGAATGACTCTGACTTACGAATTTGATGTTATGTACTTTCAACCACTTAACCTGTTAAACAATTGATAAGACGTTATGGCCAATGATCATCTCAGACATGACCTTTTTAATTTAAAAAAACTATTGATCACCTCAGACGTGATCCTTTTAACACAACTATTGATCATCTGAGACGTGATCTTTTTAACATAGAAACCGATTGGTCACCTCAGACGTGACCACCTTTAAGTGAGTGTTTCATAGATTGAATTCCAATGCATAGTCTGACTTTTACCTACTAATGACTAAAAATTAATAAATAAAAATACTAGAAATTTAAAAACAAAATTAAGAATTTTGTTTTTGTATTTTTGGTTTGAGATGGATTTTAAACATATTAGAGTAATTCGAATCGATTTTACTTCCTGGAAAGCATAGCTTCAATTCTAGTTTATCATTTCTCGTATAATTCATTATGGAATCATACAGGTATACTAGAATCATTTAGGACATTTTTAATAAAATATTTGATGCTAGATCCTTGTTTTCACTGAGAGTCAATAGCAATTTTAGGAAATCATACTAGACCTACAAGATGCACACAATAATTTTGACTTCAAGAACTCCAGCTAACGATGATTGTCAGTATACTTGTCCTCTTAAATCCATACATAGATTTTTGACACACATTGGTGATGATTTATGGTTTAATTATTTCAACAAGCATTTGTGGATCCCACGCTTATATGGTAATCAACGTTCCTCAGGAGATTTTTGAGCGGTCTGCGGGTATATTTCAAGAAGAAACTATTCTAAGAGCTTTGAAAGAGATGCCAAGCCTAAGGTTAGTGCCATCGGACAGCAAAGAGGCACAAAAAACAATGAATTCTAGAATATTTAGGTTATGCTTATCCTCAGGTCAGTGCCACCGTACAGTAGAGAGGCACATAACCTATCTTTTTGTTTGAGCATTTATTTTCTTTTTGCACACATCGTACTAACAACATAAGTTATTAGCTTGATTGCATTTTGCATTTTTCATGTGCTTTGCTCATATTGTATGGTGTCCGCACACATTTGTTGCATTTATTTTGCTCTTCACTCCTTATTGGAATAGCGTTGATTGTGTTAACCAGGGATAAGATGGGAACCCACAACAAGTTGAACAACTTAGTTTGAGCTTGGAACCAACAATGAGGTCTAGTTATCTATTGTGTTGAATCTACTGACACATCATATAATGAATTAGCAGCCTCTAGGTCTACTTTCTCTATGTTACCTTGGTAGTCTTCTAGTTTTACTCTCATTTTTCCTTTTATTTTGATTAGACTTTTCAGACTTAATTTTGAATTTTGCATCTTAATCAGTTAAACTCTTTTGAAGTCCCAAACAATTTGTTCCCTGTGTACTATCAGTTTCCATAAACGTTGGATCAATATCATAGATTTGAGTACTCTCCTTTTAGCTAAGTTGTCCTTCTCCCTTGTTTTTTTATATTAATTAAATAAAATGACTAATTTAATACTAATCTAACCTATTCTCCCCCTAAAATTCTAAAACCATAAATAATTTTTTTGAGTTTTTGGATTTTATAAAAACAAGAAAATAAAATAAGAAAAATAAAATAAAATAAAAACAAAAAGTTGTCGGACTAAGCATTTTCATCCTCTATGATCACGTCACCTTTCATTTTCATGCTATTAACCTTTAATAGATATTAAAATCTCGGTTTATCAAATGCTTTGGTGTAGAAGTCGGCGCGTTGAAAATCTGTATTTATTTAACAACATTGATTAATTGCTTTTCAAAACAATCATATATAAAGTGATACTTAATACCCATGTGTTTGGTTTTAAGATGTTGGACTGGATTTTTGTTACAGCTATAGGAGCAGAATTATCAACATATATAGGAGTGTTAGAGAATTGCAAACAGTAGTCCCACATTTGCTATTGAATCGAAATGATTTGCAAACAACAACTTTCAGTAGCAACATATTCAGCTTTACAAGTTGATAGAGCAACCAATGTGTGCTTCTTACAGTACCAGGTGACTAATATTCTCCCAAAAATTGACATCCTGCAGACGTTGACTTGTAGTTCATTTTTCAACGTCGTAATCTGAGTCACCATACGCTGTAAGCTCAAAATCATCATCATGAGGATACCACAACCCAAGTGTTGGAGTACCCTTCAGATAGCGAAATATCCATTTAACACCATTGAGATTGTTGACTTTGGTTTTTGCCTAATATCTGGAACAAAGACACGTCGTGTACATGATATCAGATCATGAGGCTATGAGGTACATGAGGGATCCGATCATTCCTCGGTACATGGTGGCATCCACCAGATCACCATTTCCGTCAGGTGCCATGTCGTGGTTTAGCAGTGGAGTCCCAGCTGCCAAAGCATTCTCCATATCGAATCGATTGAGGATATCGCCTACATACTTGGTCTGATGTAGAAATATCCCTTTAGTGTCTGATCCACCTGTAATCCGAGAAAGAACTTCATCTCTCCCATGACACTCATCTCAAATTTAGCTTTCATTACTGCTTCAAATTCTTTACATAATTCTTCATTTTTGGAAGCAAAGATTATGTCATCGACATAAATCTGTATTAGCAGTAAGTCACCATCTTTTTCTTTGATGAACAGTGTACAATCAATCACTCCTCTGCGAAAGTCTTGTTTCACAAGATGAGTCGAGAGCTTTTCATACCATGCTCTTGAGGCTTGGTGGAGCCCGTAGAGAGCCTTATCAAGGGTGTAAACTCTATCCTGATGATAATGATCCTCAAATCCTTCACGTTGACTGACATACATTGTCTCCCAGATTTCACCATGGAGTCACTTTAATCTTCATATAAGATGCATAGGCTAGGAAGATACGGATTTCTTCCATTCTAGCCACAGGTGCAAACACTTCATTGTAATCAATGGTTCGACTTGTTGAAATCCTTGAACTACAAGTCAAGCCTTGTTTCGAATTATGACCCTTTGGTCATCTTTCTTACATTTCAAAACCCATTTAGTGCCAATGACCTTAGCACCTTTTGGTGTATCCACCGGTGTCCAAAATCCTAACTTCTTGAATTCTAGGAGTTCTTCTTGCATGGCACTCACCCATGCCTCATCATTTAAGGCTTCACTTACATATTTTGACTCAAATTGAGACACAAAACATCGATACGCACCATCGGGAAGATAGCCTTTTTCCATGACTGAGGCATAATCAGCGGAGTATAGCTGATTTCTTGTCTGTACTCCCGACTGTACATCCCCTATGACGTTGTCCAGAGGATGATATACATTAAGTCGAGATCCGGGAGTGGTGGGAAGGACTACTTCCTGATCCAGATTTTGAATTCCTGGTTTAGTATCTATAGCCGTTGGAGTGTGAGGTTCCGAAGTGTCAGAGGCATCAACATATGATGCTTGTGTACTTTCAGTAGCATGAACCTATTCCTCCTAATCCACCTGAGCATCCTCCACTTCTTCATCATTAGAGGAAGAGTCACTTACCTCCAGTGCTCCCTTTGAATGACTAGAAGACTCACCTTGTGAAGCTAAGGTTGTCGAGTCCAGTGACCGGTGTGTTTAACACATTGTACATCATTATGGTCGATAACTCATCCTCAGGAGGGGAGAGAGGGATGTTGAAGGACTTAAAGAATCCATCATAGTTGAAAAAGAATGAGGGTCTTTTTCTAGCAGGGGTGGTGTATCTCTGAACATCAATGGTGCATCACACTTGTACTGACCCGTTGAGTTGTTATAAACTCTCTTATTCGGTATGTTGTATCCAAGGAACATACCTTCTTGAGCCTTCTCACTGAACTTCCCTGACTGAGTTTTCTTCAGCAGTGTACATGGTGTGCCAAATGGTTCGAGGTACTCCAGATTCGGTTTACATCACTAGAGCAACTCATAGCATGTTTTACCATGACGTTTGACCACCAAGACTCGATTAAGGGTGTAACAAGCATTAGCTACTGCCTCGTTCCGAAATTGGATAGGCAGTTTCGAGTCTGCTAGCATCGTTCAGGCTATCTCTATCAAGCTTCGATTCTTTCTCTCAGCAACTCCATTCATTTGAAGAGTGTAGGCAGATGTGAACTGGTGTACAATTCCTTTCTCTTTGCAGAATGCCTCCATCCACTAGTTCTTGAACTTGGTACCGTTGTCCGAACGAATTTGCCTTACCTTCAGCTTGTAGAGTGACTCCAATGTAGTTACTAGCTCTTTGAATGATTCAAATGTCTCTAATTTAGAGTTCAGAAATATCACCCAGAAAATCTTGAATAATCATCGGTAACTACATAGCAGTGAAATCACCGGCAATGCTCTTTGTATTGATTGGGCCAAACAGATCTATGTGAAGAAGCACAAGAGGCAGGTCAACTGAATGAACTTTCTTTTCCTTGTGAAACTTCTTTGTTTGTTTCCCTTTCTTACACGCGACACAGAAATCTGGTAGTTGGAAGTTCTTAACATTTACTCCAAGCACTAGATCATTCTGGATCAAGTGATTCAACTTTCGTGGATTAATGTGTCCCGTTCTCCTATGCCAGGAGATGGAATCTCTCTTTGTTGCCTTTGATAAGAAGCATTGAACATTATGGTTGGTTGTGGAGGCCTTTGATAGGTCCAAGACATATAAATCATTATATCTTGAAGCTGACATTAAGACTTGGTCCTTTGGGATAACATAATCCTTTTTCAGAACATAGCACTTCTTATTGTCAAAAACAACCTTGAATCCTTTGTCACATATCTGGGAGACTGAAAGTAAGTTATTTTGTAGTTGTTGAACGTAATTTACCTTACCAAACTTTACTTTCTGGCATCCCACTTCGCCTTGAGCGGTGATGTATCCTCCTTTATTTCCAGCAAATGAGACGTTTCCCCCTTTAATTTGTTTGACATTTGAAAGGAGACACGGGTTCCTGGTCATGTGCCTAGACGCCACACTATCAATAATCCAGGTGTTTGTGATAGCACTATAACGGATGCCCTGCACATTCAGAGGAAATTATTAGTTTAGGTTTGGGACCCAAGCCTTAACTGGCTTGGGTGACCCAGAGGAACCACACATCAGGAACTCAACCCACTTTCCATTTGAGGGTGAGGGCATATCGTTCTTCTTAGTGTTCTCAGTATCAGACAGTAGACTTGACTTTTCTTTCCATAAGCCCGTTTTATGTAAGGCCTGTTTGTGATAAACAGACGACTGACTTATAGTTTGAACTTTAGGTTCATTACTTCTTTTTGGTGGAGTAATAGAACTACTTTTCGAAAATTGGTTTAGTCTCATAATGTTCAATTTTCTTTCTTGTTTCTGATAATAAGGACAATTAGAAGTGATGTGTCCTCTTTTCCACTATTGTAGCATGAAGTACCTTCTATATGTTGGGAAAATTTCCTCTGTGGGGAAGTGTGTGATATAGGTGTGACTTTAGTCTGGTTGGGTTTGGACACTTCTTGTTTAGATGTTTTTACATCTTTAACAAAATTTATTTTTTGAATGTTTTTAACATCTTTAGCCTTTTTTTTATTTGGACTTTGACGTTGAGCACGTGGATGGTTAACTGGTTTGGTCGTTGTGGGTTCAGAAATAGACATGTTTGAACCTGACTTTACATTAACCTTTTCAAATTGTTCTTCCAAATTCATAATAGGCATCTTACCTTTAGATTTCAAAGTGGCCTCCTGTTTAGTGACAGATTCCACCGGTTTACTCGTGGAATCTGGATCACTAACTAGATGAGTAGACACCACATGATCCTTAATTGGATTGTTATTTACTGGTCTGTAATTTAGCAATTAAGAATATCTCATGTGTTAGTGGAACCACTTTTTAACCCAACCCCTCCCTGTTATTTTGTTCTTTCACTAAGTGTTGAACTATGTGAGAAAAACTGGTCCAACTATGTAGTTTTTGTTTTAATGAGTTGACTTTGACTTCTAAAACTGTCTTTTCTTTCTTATTTTCTTCCAGGGAGTTTAAGTAGAACTTTATGTCATTGACTTGATTAAAAGAAACAACTTTGGTTTCCCTTAGTTGTTTATTTAAAAGGTCTATTTTCTCTTTATAACTGTGATCATTCTGTTTTAAAATCCGATTAGCTTCTATGCATAGTTGTAGGTCATTTACGAAGCTATCATTGTGATCTAATAACCTAGCAAAGTTAAGATCAATGTTTTCTCTAAATTTATTACATTCATTACAAGCATGACATTCAAAGAGTTGGTCTTTGGTACTTACCTGTGAAGACTCGATTGAATCAGCCATTAACGTAGAGTTTGACTCTTTGGATACTGGAGATTCTGAACATGTCGTTCTGAGATCTTGTTCAATCAGGTGATTGACCACATTCGCAGTATCTTCATTACCTGACATCACTAGTTAACTATGATTTCACCTTCACTTGTAGTGTCATCATCCAAACCCTCAACATTGGCAATGTTCGATTCACCTGGAGACACAAAACTGTAGGTCCAATCCTGTCCTTCGTCACCTTGAGTAGTCAAGGCCTTTGTCTCTTTGCTTGAAGAGGTAGCTCCACTCGTCGATTTGTCTTGATGGTTAAAAGATGAGAATGGATTCCCGTTACGTGTCTTATTGGGCTTTACACATTCACGTTTGAAATGCCCCTTTTCTCCACAGTTAAAACATGTAACATTGGTTTTTTCAAAACCAAATGTTGTATCTTTTGTGGCTACCAAGTTCTGTCCAGTCTTCTTCACAAACTTTTTCACTTTCCTAACAGCACTTGCCAAAGCCCACATAATATCCATTCTTTCTACTTCATTCTCGTCCACCTAGTTCTAATCTCATCTGCCAGATGTCAATTTTCGATCATTCATGCAACTAGACCATCATAAGAATGAACCACCAGTACTAGAAGGTCCATATACTCCTTTGCAACCTCCACAGTAATATTTCCGAGATTCTGGTCTTCAACTTCGTAGCATTTGCTTCAGGTGCAATATGTTGGGTACTAGATGACCATGATGTTTCAGATCCTGAAGCTTTGGTTTGAGAAGGAGCGGTTGAACTAGATACGAACGTTGTTTGAAGAGGTGCTCCTTAGCTGGTTGAAGAGGAAGAGGAGTTATAAAGTGAAGGATTCTTGTCATAGGATCCTTTTTGGGACCTATACTTTATCCTTAGTTCCTCCTCCCTCAATTTCAGGATGAAATCATTTATGTCTAATTTTGACAGTATATTGTTCATCTCAAGTTAGACACAAACGAGTCCCACTTCTTTGGTAAACCATCAGCAAAGCTAGACACTTTGTCTTCCATTGATGTTGTGACCCTATGAGTGTGCAGCTCACTCATTAGAGGGTAAAACCTATCTATGACATGATCCAAGTTTTCTTTTCCCATCGAAGAGAGTTATCCAACTCCTTCTTCAGAGCCTTTGCCTTAAGAGCTTTCAATGTTGCATTCCTATCGTATCGTTTCTCCAAGGCTTCCCATAACTTCTTAGCCTATTGTTTTCAAAGAACTGATGGAATATGTCCTTTGGTATCGATTGAGTCAACATAGCATACACCTTTTCTCAGCATTATACTTTGCTTTCTGGCTATCAGTCATACCTCCCAAGGTGAGCATAACACCATCTGCACCAATCGGCATACTATAGCCCATCTCAATAGATTCCCAAAGATTGGGATCAACTCTATTAAGATAGATCTTGAACCGTTGCTTCCATTATGGGTAATCATCTGACGTTATAAGTTTAGGTGGTTTATTATGATTCCCAATCTCATTTTCCAGAAGAAAAAGGTTCTGGATCCATGAGTCTCTACAAGCAGTAAACGCAGAGAATTGATCTTCCATATCTTTAACTTTGAACTTTAGAACTCAACTCATTTACTTGTGTGAATGGACAGATGCGAATGAGTCAATCGTGCGATTGGACAAATGTGGATGAGTCAATCGTGCGATTGGACAAATGCGGATTAGTCAATAATGCGATTGGACAAATGCGAATGGCCAATGCGGATGACTCAGTCGTGCGAATTAACTGTGTGAATGAATTCAATCGTGCAATTGGATTCAGTCGTACGTATGGAGTGTGCGATTGGAGACCAGCGATTGGGGCTGTTTAGTCGTACGAATGAGTAAATGACTGAGTTCAATCGTGCGGATGGGAGGTGCAATTGAATTCAGTCGCGCGATTGGGCCAATCATGCGACTAAAGGATGTTGTTTTTAAAAAATCGAAGGTTGTTGACACTTTGACACAAAAATACGAATTTCAAGAACCCAAATCTGCCGTATGCTGAAAAACGGAAACTTTTAGAACAGGAGACGTCAAAAACACTATTTTACTCAAAAAGGTGACTCTTTTGAATGAAATACGTGATTTTTGCACCGAAACTAATCAAATCACACACAAAATCATGACCCAAAGCTCTAATACCACTTGTTAGGACCGTGTACGTACAGAGTACTAACTGATAATGCGTGAAACCAGATCAAATAGTGCGGATCCTATTTGATTGGCGATCTAATTAGTGAGAACGTAGTTCAGATCAATCTAACGATTAAAGAAACGTTAAGAATGATTAGACCAAGATGAACTACGAACTATGAAGTTGGAACAGGTTCTCTGGAGTCTCTGGATGGCTAGGGTGTGAATATGTGTTAAAAGTCTTAAAGTGTTCCATTTTTCCACGAATTAGGTGGTATTTATAGGTTAGGGTTTTCAATCGTATGACTGAACCATTAGCATGGTTCAGTCGTGCGACTGAATCATGCGATTGATTCATACGCATGACTGAAGGTTCAGTCGTGCGACTGAGTCAATCTCATGTCTCAATCGTGCGACTGATCCAGTCTCCTGGTTCAGTCGTGCGACTAGTCTATTAGCATGAAGTATTCATGCATATGGTCTATTAGCATGGTCCATTCGCTTGAGGGCTTCATACAATTAAGTTTAAACACGTTTCTTAATCATTATAGATTGAGAACTAAGCACAACAACATCAGACCTTTATAGTTAGTTCACATAGTTTGTCACACAATAAAGAATGAAACATTAAACATTATAATCATTAATCACATATTGTATTTCATTCATTCATCCATTACATATATGTAAGACATGATAGACATTTTACATTAAGCTCCTAAACTAGGTACATATGTATATTGAGCTCATACGCCTTGTTCATTCGCTCAACTCAATCATGCGATTGAAGTCCATGTTCAACACTATAACCTCGATTGAAGTTCATTCGGAGTGTCTAGTCACATAACTCTCTGTTCGACACTATAACCTCAAATCTTAGTCAAAAATTGATGATAAAAGTATAGGTTAGACTCATTGGATTCACAATCAATCAAAATAACACTTAGTACTGAATAAATCGACGATTAAGTCCATGTTAGTGGTTTATTTTGAAGGTTTTATCTCGGCTTAGTTTTCCCCCAATTAGGTTATTAGGGCTCGATTAAACTGAGCATTTAGGTCGATGTTTGTCTTGCATTACCTGTAGAAACAGATCGTAAACATTAGTGTCACAAATAGGAAGCTAAATCACAGATACGAAATTTGTGCAGAGTAACCTTACTTCGTGCGATTTAAGTGCGTTTAAGGAGGTGATGAGTGTCTGTGACCGACTCCCCTCTATTTATACTAGGTTTTTCTTCAGTCGGGCGACTAACCTATTCGCACTCTTGACTCGTGCGGCTTAGCCTATTCGCACTCTTGACTCGTGCGGCTTAGCCTATTCGCACTCTTGACTCGTGCGGCTTAGCCTATTCGCACTCTTGATTTGTGTGACTGAATCTCAGTCGTATGACTGCTTTATGTTGTCACATTCATTCGTGTGACTTGGGTTTAGTCGTGCGACTAACTCAGTCGGTCTCCTCCATTCGTTACTACCGGTTCATACTCATGCTTCATTCGTGCGACTGGTCCATACTCATGGTCCAGTCGTGCGAATGACTCTGACAAAATATGAATTAGACCTTATGTACTTTCAACCACTTAACCTGTTAAACAATTGATAAGACGTTATGGCCAATGATCATCTCAGACATGACCTTTTTAATTTAAAAAACTGTTGATCACCTCAAACGTGATCCTTTTAACATAGAAACCGATTGGTCACCTCAGACGTGACCACCTTTAAGTGAGTGTTTCATAGATTGAATTCCAATGCATAATTTGACTTTTACCTACTAAATGACTAAAAATTAATAAATAAAAATGCTAGAAATTTAAAAACAAAATTAGAATTATTTTTTGTATTTTTGGTTTGAGATGGATTTTAAACATATTAGAGTAATTCTAATCGATTTTACTTCCTGGACAACATAGCTTCAATTCTAGTTTATCATTTCTGGTACAATTCATTACGGAATCATACAGGTATACTAGAATCATTTAGGACATTTTTAATAAAATATTTTGATGTTAGATCCTTGTTTTCACTGAGAGTCAATAGCAAATTTAGGAAATCATACTAGAGCTACAAGATGCACACCATAATTTTGAGTTTCAAGAACTCCAGCTAACGATGATTTTCAGTATACTTGTCCTCTTAAATCCATACACAGATTTTTGACACTCATTGGTGATGATTTAAGGTATAATTATTTCAACAAGCATTTGTGGATCCCACGCTTATATGATAATCAACGTTACTCAGGAGATTTTTGAGCGGTCTACGGGTATATTTCAAGAAGAAACTATTCTAAGATCTTTCAAAGAGATGCCAAGCCTCAGGTCAGTGCCATCGCACAGCAGAGAGGCGTAAACAATAATGAATTATAGAATATTTATGTTATGCTTATCCTCAGGTCAGTGCCACCACACAGCAGAGAGCACACAACCTATCTTCTTTTTTGAGCATTTATTTTCTTTGCACACATCGCACTAACAACATAATTTATTAGCTTGATTGCATTTTGCATTTTGCATTTTTCATGTTTTTTGCTCATATTTTATGGTCGTCCGCACACATTTGTGGCGTTTATTTTACTCTTCACCCCTTATTGGAATAGCGTTGATTGTGTTAACCAGCGATAAGATGGGAACCCACAGCAAGTTGAACAACTTAGTTTGAGCTTAGAACCACCAATGAGGTCTACTTATCTATTGTGTTGAATCTACTAACACGTCATATAATGAACTAGCAGCCTATAGGTCTACTTTCTTAATGTTACCTTGGTAGTCTACTAGTTTTACTATCATTTTTCCTTTTATTTTGCTTAGACTTTTTAGACTTAAACTTTGAATTTCGTATCCTAATCATTTAAACACTTTTGAAGTCCCAAACAATATGTTCCCTGTGTACTATCATTTTCCATAAAAGTTGAATCAGTATCACAGATTTGAGTACTTTCCTTTTAGCTAAGTTGTCCTTCTCTCTCGTTTTTTATAGTAATAAATAAAACGACTAATTTAATACTAATCCAGTTCTTAGGACCGTGTACGTACGGAGTACTAAATTATAATGCATGAACCCGATCAAATAGTGCGGAATCCTGTTTGATTAGTGATCCAATCAGTGAGAACGCAGTTCAGATCAATCTAACGATTAAAGAAAAATTAAGAATGATTAGAACAAGATCAACTGCGAACTATGAAGTTGGAACAGGTTCTCTGGTGTCTCTGGACGGCTAGGGTGCGAATATGTGTTGAAGTCTTGAAGTGTTATGTTTTTTCCACGAATTAGGTGGTATTTATAGGTTAGGGTTTTCAATCGTACGACTGAACCATTAGCATGGTCATTCGTGCAACTGAATCAAGAGATTGATTCATACGCACGGCTAAAGGTTCAGTCGTGCGACTAAGTCAATCTCATGTCTCAATCATGCAACTAATCCAGTCTCCTGGTTCAGTCGTGCGACTGGTCCATTAGCATGAAGTATTCATGCGTATGGTCCATTAGCATGGTCCATTCACAAGAGGACTTCATACATTTATGTTTGAACACGTTTCTCAATCATTATTGACTGAGAACTATGCACAACAACCTCAAACCTATATAGTTAGTTCAACATACTTTATCACACAATAAACAATGAAACATTAAACATTATAATCATCAATCACATACTGTATTTCATTCAATTCATCCATTACATATATGTAAGACATGATAGACAGTTTACATTAAGCTCCTAAATGAGGTACATATGTATCAACAATCTTCACTCAAAGTACAAGAATTATCACCATCATTACTGGATATGAAAGCACTTTCAGCCCTTCTTGTTTCTTTAAAGTGATATGGTGATACATGAGTTGTTACACTCTTGTTTCTTGATTTCTCATCCATTTCAAGTGCCTCAACTTTAGCCACTAGAGTATCTAGTCCGACTGCTTTGAGATCTATGGTGTTCTTGAACATGGATATAGTTTGCTTCCAACTTTCTGGTAAAGTATGGAGCATTTTCTTGTTCAGTTCCTCAATTGTGTATTTCAACTCCAGAATGTTCATTTCATTAACAAGTTGCATAAACCTATGGAGTTGCTAAGGAATTGACTCACCCTTAATATGATAAAATGTTTCATATTATGAATGCAGGGAGTCCTTACTAATGCTTCGTATTTTATCACTCCCTTCATAGAGTGTATGAAGAATCTTCCAGAAGGAATTTGTTGTTTTATAATTTTCACATCTGATCAATATTTCTTCTCGTAAAGCCA
Source organism: Flaveria trinervia (assembly GCA_025506515.1). Taxonomy (NCBI): domain Eukaryota; kingdom Viridiplantae; phylum Streptophyta; class Magnoliopsida; order Asterales; family Asteraceae; genus Flaveria; species Flaveria trinervia. The sequence goes on along the minus strand of CM046444.1, from coordinate 66,101,116 downwards.
TACTAAGCAAGTTGTATGCTTTGATATCAACTTTAACCTTCTTATTATCATCAAGTGGTAAATCTTTCATGCTTATGGGTTGGTTATTATTATTATAATCCGGCCCGAGGGTGGTGGAATATAGGGACCTTCTATTATGGAAACGCATAATTCAGAATGTATATAGTTACATGATTCCTGAACTTGATTTTCCAGGATTTGAAATCTGCTTTAGTTTCCAACTTCGGCGGTGGTAAGATGATCCACCAAAGTTGCTCATGATTAGTTAAGATCTAAGATGTTAACTAATGAATTTGTTCAAGGGATATGAAGAAGTTGTTGATTTGATTAATAACTAAGATCTGCTATTCAGTTGATTTGAATATAAATCCATGTTAAATGACAGATTAAATATCACACACACTTTTGCTTAAAAAAATAGGTTCAATCAATAAAAACGGATAGATCTAACGATTCAGGAACAATTAAACACAACTAACACTGATAGATCAATTGATCTAAATCAATGAGCACTTGGCTCTCATACCACCTATGAATCCAAGGATTGCAATCAAGAATTATTAGCATTAGTTGATGTCAAGTCAACGTTTGCGGAATCAACGTTGGCTAGGTTTAATTGTTCATTTTAAAGGTTTATCAATATCAATACATATTCAAGAACACAATTGATGAAATACAACTAATGATCTATTTAAATCAAATGTATTTCATTAAAAACACATTAATGATTACAAATAACTAAGAATGAATGATATTGAATTTGATATGACGGCTGCTAGGGTTTGGTTGTGTGATGTTTTCTGTAGTGGGATTGTCGTATTGCTGTTGCCGTCCATGATTCGAACCTAGGATCCAATATATAAACAATGTTTTTTATGTCAAGGAAACATCGGATCTCTTGGGATTTGAATTGTTTCTATTAAGGAATCTCTGGATTTCTTGGGATTCACATAACTGACTGTTGACTTCTAACACATGTATTGTTTGAGTGCAAGTGTTTGGACACCGCAAGAGTATAGTCTTTCGTAGTTGGTTCTTCCTAAACAAACTATTCTTCCACAGGAATCTTATTCTTCCAAAGCAAACTATTCTTCCAAAGTAATTGTTCTTCTGTAGGAATCTTGTTCTCCGAAGCAATTGTTCTTCCGCAAGAATCTTCTTCTTCCGGAAGAATCTTCACTTGGAATTCTCACTTCACTCCAGTTGATGGTTCATCCGCAGACGATCTTCGAATGTTTGTTACTTGTAAGAAACATATCTACGGAAGAATAAAATGTTCATCCATAGATGTTTCTTATACTATGTCAATTTCACAAATTGATTAAGTATATTGTATGTACGTGTAAAGATGCATAGAATTACAACCATTCAATACAGATATTAATTCAGGTGCTAAGCCTATACAAAATGGGCTAGACTATTGATCTAGACCTAACAAGAGTTTTAATATGTGAGAAAAATAAATGGATGGGTGGGTCCCATAAGCTTTTTGTTACTTTTTAGAATTTTAAGGGTACTTTAGTCTTTTTAACAAAGCTTTTAATATATTTACTAACTGTGTTAGTATTTAGGACGCAAATGGATGAAAAATGAAATGTTGGTGACATAGTGATGTTTTTAGACTTTAGGGATACAACAATTACTTTTAGGAAAGAACATGGATGTAAATAATAATCTACTCAATTATTTACAAACCCATTAATCCTATGTGTAAATTTACATATTTGTTTATTACAAGCCTCTTAAATAAAACACAGGTTGCATGTACATGTTAAGAACTATGAGATGGTAAAGTGAGAGAAGGACAATAGGCTTAGAGTTTAGGGCATTTGAGACCTATAAAGATTTAAGGGAGGAAAGTAGTGGAGCCGCCTTTGAAAACACTACCATCTGTATTCCAATGTGAGCGACTAGGGGATGATGTGAAGGATGCTCCACTTCCCTTACCATTGAAACATTTTAAAACATTCACATCACAAGGCTATAAGACATAAATAATTAAGAAAGTAATAATTAATTAATCAAACACAGCTTCACTATAAGAAAACTATATAGAATGGCAATAAACTTTCAAGTTTGTTTGAATTAAATTACTAGTACTTTTCTTGTATTAGTTAGGTTAGTTAACTTTAAATGGATGTTCTAATAGTATTCTATTTCCATAATCACATGCCTAAATGACATTTTGTTTCTTGTTTTAAAATAAATAATGATGTGTGATCTGGTGTAAGAATGATATTCTCAGTTGAAATGACTCAACTAGTACCAAATATGATGATTAACTCATTGATTATATGGTGTAATCATTCAAGTACAGAATAGTAAATGCCTAAAGTACTGATAAATGCTCTTTGTATTAATTGAGTTGAACAGTGACAATGAACGCTAGGGTTTGAGCACTATACAATAACAATACACCTTTAGAATGTAACACCCGGTTATTTCCCTTGAAGCCTAGGAAAGAAGGAAAAGAGAAAGAAAAGACATAAAGTCCAAAGTCAAGGGACCGAACTTGCCGAACGGGAAAAACTTGAATGAGTGGGGGTATAAGAGGAGGGAAGGCAGCCTACACCATCCCCATACTCACAATTTTCGGGTATAGAGAGAAGAGAGGAAGAAAAGTGGTCTCAAGCTTTGGTTTTCGTGGATTCAAGCGTGAAATTTGAGGTGTAGCGGGTTGGACCGAAACTCTACTCGATGGTGTTGTATGTGTGAGTTCTAGGACCCCTCTTTTACACTTTTTCAACTGATTTAGGGCAAGAACACATAGTAAAACCTATTTTTGAAGTGTGTGTTGAACCCGTATGTATATGTTTATGTGTGATGCGAGTGGAGTTTGTTTTCGGGCTTGCGCATGCTTGAATGGTGTTGTGGTATGTGTTTCTAAGGTTTAGGATGGTTGATTTGGGCTTAGAACAGGTTTGAGAGGGTTTGGAGGCTGAAAAGTGCACATTGGGTTCGGGAGGAACTGCATTCTACATCAGCTACGGCTAGGCGACCGAATGGCATGCGACTGAGGTTCATTCACATGGGGTCATGCGACTGGGGTCCATACACCTTGGTTCATCCGCGTTAGGTCCATTCGCATAGTACCCCCCGCATTGGGTCCACTCGCGTAGGTGCTCATCTGCATTAGGTCCATACGCATAGTATCCATCCACATATCCATCCGCATTAGGTCCATACGCATAGTATCCATCCGCATATCCATCCGCATTAGGTCCATTCGCATAGGGCCCATTCGCATGGTGTTCGTCCACATTGTGGTCAGTCACCTGGGAGGCCATGCGATTGAAGGGTGCCCATACGCCCAAGTAGGGCTTGTGCACCCGAGGGAACATAGTTTAGTTACTGACTTTCGGGGGAAAGTGCAGATATAAGTTTTTGATGTGGAAGGTTCCTAGGGGTTCGTGTAAGATGACTTTTGTGGTCATAAGCATTATGATGGGCTTGGATGATATAGAAGTATGATGTGTATGTTTATGCATAATGGTATGTATGATGTATGTTATTTATGTTGATGCCTTGTATGATGATGCTGACTGTTTATGTTGATGTTCCTTATTATGTATGATTATTATCCTTTGTCCTTACGTGAAATGCTAATGAATGAAATGAAAGTATTATGTAACGTAAAGTCAAGATAATGAAAAGAGGAACGAAATGAAGAATGCATGCATAATGAAAGAATGAAAGTATGAAAGGCTTGCAAGCAAACGTAAGGAGGTTCACACCCAATGAAGGGTGTTAGTTCAACCGTGTGCGGGTTAGCTACCCTAGAAGGATGCACACTGGGGCTTGATCTGTGTGATTAAACATATGTATGGAGGTTCACACCCAATGAAAGGTGTTAGCTCAACTATGTGCGGGTTAATTACCCCAGAAGGATGCACACTGGGGTCCAATCCTTATGATTGACTATATGTATGGACTCTTACCGCTTACCCTAAGTACTGGAGTTAGCTTCGTGCACAATGTTTGGCGTTTAAGAAGACCTCAGGCCCAGTACCGGCTTTATGCACACGGTGGGGTGAATCACATGACATTGGTCCAAATGAAAGTAAAGATTAATGACAAATGTACGGAATGAACGAACGAATAATGAAGATAATAATGTTATTATCTATTTGTACGTACGATGTGTGATCATGTACGACAATATAGTATGATTTTGAAAGAAAGTAAAGAACGGTTTTAACGAAAGTAGAGTATGTTTCAAATTAAAACTAGAACTCAGTCAGCAACACTGACTTTTATGTGTTTCCAGTTAGCAGGTAATGTTGCTGAGAATGGCACGGGGCAGCTATTCAGCTCTTTCGGATGGCATTCTTTTGTTTAATGTTTTTGCATTGTAATGCGAACGAAAGATGTTTTGAAATGAATGATTGTATTAACTTTCAAAAGCATTTGTAAGGAAATGAAAAGTTATTTTAAATGTTACGTTGTAATGTTTACGAATGTTAAATGTAAAGTTATATGTTTTATGTGCAATGATTTACCAACTGTAAGCGTCCCCGTAAAGGGGCCTTACAAGTTGGTGTCAGAGCCAACGTTTAAGTGAAACGGGTAAATTTTCAAAACAAACCTTAACTTAAACTGAAAATAGGACGGATAGGAAGGGATGCCAGTCTGAGCAGCTACGTGCCATCAGGTATTTTCTTAATGATTAACTGGCATTATGTGCTCATGTTAGATGGTTATGTGTTGTTTGTAGATTTGGATGCTGATGTAGTCAGGATAGGTATTGCTAGGGGTATGAAGAGTAAAGTAAGTGGCTAATCACAACTGGCAACTGTAATTAGGTACTTACTATAACTGACATAAACTAAGTTGTTCCCTTAAATGACTGTGTTGGTGTTTGAATCTTTTAGTGTGTGTGTGAATGGCCGGTGGTAGATATTCAAAAGCTTCACGGGGGGAGGTCATGGTGCTAGAACCGCGACCCAAGAGAGGAAGACCTAGAGTTGAAAAGGTGGTTCATGAAGAACCAGAGACCCCTCATCCGGTGGGTGGCGATGAGAGTGCCAATTGGAGAGCCTTGGCAAAGGAGGTTGTTGTGGAAGAAGTTCATTAGGTCATGCAGACAATCTTATCGTCTGTGGTGACTGAAGTTATCAAGGTTGTACGAGAAGGGGAAAGGAAGGAGAGAAACAGATCTTCGGGTGCACCGGAGCAACCGGAGCCTGAAACGGTTCTCTCCGATAAAGAAGAAGAGGAAGAAGAAGAGCCTGCGCCAGAGGCGGCACGAGGCTGTAATTATGGGGCATTTCAGCGATGCAAGCCCCCAACTTTTGATAGTAACGGCACTGCTACTGTTGCTCACCGGTGGGTGAGAGAAATGGAAGCTGTTTTGAACATAGCGAGTGCCAGGAGGATTAGAAAGTTAAGCTGCTGCCCACTCTTTTGTGGACTCGCTCTGTGTTGGTGCGATAATATAGTCCAAGCTGAGGGTAGTTGGGCAATTGGGAGGATGAGATGGTCGGAGCTAAAGAAGTTGGTGATTAAGGAGTTCTCTCCTCATAGGGAAATGGATAAGGTGGAAGGGAGTTCCTTCAGCTGGAGGCGGGAACAATGACTCATCAGCAATACACTACGAAGTTAATGAGATGGCACGGCTGGTGCCAGACCAAGTGACACCCTTGTCACAAAAGATTAAAAGATACATTCAGGGCTTCCCAGCGGATATTCGTAGGCACATGATTGCTACCCGACCGAGTACGTTTAGGTCGGCAGTTGATTTGGCAGGAAGACTGTATGATGAGCGAGAGGTGGTGGTGGTTGAGGCAAGCAAGAACGGTGGTGGTGACCGGAATTGGAATGGTAAATGGTTGATCGGGGTGGTGCCTCGACAAGTAACAAGAAGGTACGGGTGGATAACTGACGTATGGTCACATCGGGTGCAAGGTTGAGGAGGTGTTGCAAGTATGGGAAGGAGCACACCGGCGAATGTAGATTGGGATTTAACGTGTGCTTCAAATGAGGGAAGCTGGCCACGTGGCGAAGTAGTGTAAGACTGGGAAGTGTTTTAATTGTGGCGAGGAGGGCAATGAGCAGAGACTGCAAGAAGTTGAGGGCTGAAAGTTCTGGTGTAGGGAAGTAGACGACCGGGACTGAAGGGCAGAGGGTGAGCGCTAGAGCATTTATGATGAGGAAAGAGGAGGCTAGGACAGACCCTGATGTTGTGTCAAGTATGTTTCTAGTAAATCAAACTTTAGCCTCCATGTTATTTGATTCTGGTGACAGTAAAAGTTTTATTGCTGCTGCTTTCGATGCTAAACTGCCTACTAGTAGTAAAAGTGTTGATGCGCCCTTTGATGTAGAAACTACCATAAGTAAGTATACCAGGATTTCTTAGATGATAGAAGACTGTGATGTGGAATTTCCTGTTAGATTGTTCGTGATGACCTTAGGTGGTTTCGATGTATTCTTGGGATCGATTGGTTAGCAGATTACAAGGCGAACATTGTGTGTTGCAAGAAGATGATTTGCTTGACAGTGCTCGACGGAAGTATGGTGACGGTTTATAGGGATCGGGTCACGACGACCCCGAAAGTAATCTCAATGGCGGTGGCAGGGAAATGCATGAGGTGTGGATGTAGTGCCTACTTGGCCTATGTAAAGGATGTGGATACGCTAACACCACAACTGTCTCATGTACCGGTTTTGTGTGACTTTCCAGATGTGTTCCCAAAAGACTTACCAAGGCTACCGCCTAACCGAGAGATCGAGTTTCAGATTGATCAGATACCGGGTGCCAAACCTGTTGCCAGGCATCGATCATTGGCTCCAACTGAGATGAAAGAGTTGATGGAGCAATTGCAAGAGCTACCTGATAAGGGGTTTATTAGACCGAGTATCTCTCCTTAGGGTGCTCCGGTCTTATTCGTGAAGAAGAAAGACGGTAGTATGAGGATGTGTATTGACGACGTGAGCTGAATAAGTGATGATAAAGAACCGCTACCCCTTACCAAGAATTGATGACTTGTTTGATCAGCTTCAAGGTGCCAGTTGGTTTTCAAGGATAGACCTTCGATCTGGTTACCATCAGTTGAAAGTGAAGGAGCATGATATCCCTAAAACAGCTTTTTACACGCGTTATGGTCACTACAAGTTTCTTGTCATGTCTTTTGGTTTGACCAATACGCCAGTTGCTTTTATGGACCGATGAGTCGAGTTTGTCGGCCGATGTTGGATAAATCAGTGATTGTGTTCATTGATGATATCCTGATTTATTCGAAGAGCGAGATTGAACATGCGGTCACATTCGGGGGGTATTGGGTACGTTGTGAAAGGAGAAGTTGTATGCCAAATTCTCCAAGTGCGCATTTTGGTTGTGCAAAATCCAATTCTTGTGTCATGTGGTGAATCCTAACGGGATTATGGTGGACCCAGCAAAGGTGGAGGCGGTGATGCAATGGAAGTCTCCAAAGACGCCATCTGAGATTCGTAGTTTCTTGGGTTTGGCGGGCTACTACGAAAGATTCATCCAAGACTTTTCTAAGATCGCTTCTCCACTAACCAAGTTGACCCAGAAAGCTGTGAAGTTCGTATGGGGTCAAGCTCAAGAGAAGGCATTCGAGGAATTTAAGGCGAGGCCAACTCAAGCCCCTGTTCTGTCATACCCGATGGAAGTGAAGATCTAATGGTTTATTTTGATGCTTCCTACTCGGGGTTGGGGTGTGTGTTAATGTAGAGAGGGAAAGTTATAGCTATGCATCCCGAAAGTTGAAGGTTAATGAGGTCAACTATCCTACTAATGACTTGGAGTTAGCAGTTGTGGCCTTTGCATTAAAGATTTGGAGGCACTACCTTTACGGGACGAAGTGCACCATATTCAATGATCACAAGAGCTTGAAGTACTCTTCGAGCAGAAGGACCTGAACATGAGGCAGAGACGATGGTTGGAGCTTATAAAGGATTATGATTGTGAGATCCATTACCATCTGGACAAAGCCAACGTGGTGACGGACGCCCTTAGCAGAAAAGAGAGACCCGAGCCGATTCGGGTGAAGGCTTACAAGTTGATCATGACCTCGGATATGATGAAGCAAGTCAAGGACTTCCAAAATGAGGCATTGAAAGAAGATCATCTTAATTCTGAAAGAATGAGAGGTCAGGTTGCAGAATTGGGTGAAAACACGTTTGGTGTTAGAACTTGATTCAGAAGGATGTGGATTCCTTGTTTTTGGGACATACGCATGAAGATCATCGATGAAGCTCACAAAACTGGATACTCTATTCATCCCGGTGCTATAAAGATGTACCAAGACATGAAAAAAGATTATTGGTGGCCGGGTATGAAGCGTGACGTAGTGAAGTATGTGAGTAAGTGCCTTACTTGTATACAAGTGAAGGCCGAGCACAAAAGCCGTATGGGAAGATCCAACCTTTGGATATATGGGAATGGAAGTGGGAGAACGTCACCATGGATTTCATTACGAAGCTACCGCGTACCCCAAAAGGGTATGATGCCATATGGGTGATAGTTGACTGTTTGACGAAGAGTGCTCACTTTCTACCGATCCGCGAGACATATTCATCTGAGAGGTTGGCAGATCTATTCATCAAGGAAATTGTAACTCGTCATGGTGTGCCATTGTCTATTGTCTCTGATCGTGACACTTGGTTTACATCTAAATTTTGGAAGAAATTTGACGACGTGATGGGGACGAGGTTACATATTAGCACGGATTATCATCCTTAGACAGATGGTCAGTCAGAAAGGACCATTCAGACGTTGGAGGATATGCTTCGTACTTATGTTATCGATTTTGGAGGAAGTTGGGATGACCACTTACCGTTAGCTGAGTTCTCATATAACAACAGTTATCATGCCAGCATTGGTATGCCACCTTATGAGATGCTATATGATAGAAGATCCGGGCACCCGTTTGTTGGGGTGACATTGGTCAGAAAGAATTAGGAAGCGTCGAGGTAATTGAGGCTATGACTGAGAAGCTTGAAAAGATCAAAGCCTTCATGAAGGCAACCGAAGATAGATAGAAGTCGTATGCAGATAAACGATGTAGACCAATTGAATTCCAGGTGGGTGATAGGGTCATGTTGAAAGTCTCACCTTGGAAGGGTATCATTCGGTTCAGGAATCGGGGCAAGTTGAGCCCGAGATACATAGGGCCTTTCCGAATCATTGCTCGAGTAGGAGAGGTGGCCTATAGACTGGAGTTACCAAATGAGTTAAGTGGAATTCACTCAACATTCCATGTATCTCATCTGAGAAGGTGCTTAGCAGATGAGGATATGATTGTACCACTAGAGGATATCGATGTAAATGAACGGCTCAATTATATGGAGCAACCAGTGGCAATCAATGATCAAAAAAAGAAGAGGCTGAGAAATAAAGTGGTTCCTCTTGTGTGTGTATACTGGAAGCACAGGAAGGGATCTGAGTGTACGTGGGAGACTGAAGAAGTGATGAGATAGCATTACCACGTTTGTTCGAGGAATAACAGGTTTCGGGGACGGAACATATTTAAGGGGGGTGGACTTGTAACGCCCAGTTATTTCCTTGAAGCCAAGGGAAGAAGGAAAAGAGAAATAAAAGAAATAAAGTCCAAAGTCGAGGGACCGAACTTGCCAAATGGGAAAAACATGAATGAGTGGGGGTATAAGAGGGGGGAAGGTAGCCCACACCTCACCCATGCTCGCAATTTTTGGGTATAGAGAGAAGAGAGGAAGAAAAGTGGTCTTAAGCTTCGATTTTTGTGGATCGAGCGTGAAAGTTGAGTTGTAGCGGGTTGGATTGAAGCTCTACTCGACGATGTTGTTTGTGTGAGTTCTAGGACCCATCTTTTACACTTTTTCAACTAATTTGGGGCTGGAACACACAGTAAAACCTGTTTTGGAAGTGTGTGTGTGTTGAACCCATATGTATGTGTTTGTGTGTGATGCGAGTGAAGTTTGTTTTCAAGCTTGTGCGTGCTTGAATGGTGTTGTGGTATGTGTTTTTAAGGTTTAGGATGGTTGATTGGGCTTAGAACAAGTTTGAGAGGGTTTGGAGGCCGAAATGTGCATATTGGGTTCGGGAGGAACTGCATTATGCATCAGCTAGGCCTAGGCGACCGAATGGCATGCGACTGAGGTTCATTCGCATACGAGTCGTGCGACTAGAGTTTATACGCTCGTGAGTCGTGTGACTAAGCTTCATTCGCATGGGGTCAGACGACTGGGGTCCTACGCCTAGGTTCATCCGCATTAGGTCCATTCGCATAGTATCCATCCGCATTGGGTCCATTCCCATAGGTGCTCATCCGCATTAGGTCCATACGCATAGTATCCATCTGCGTTGGGTCCATTCACATAGGGCCCATTCACATGGTGTCCATACGCATTGTGCTATGTCGCCTGGGAGGCCATACGATTGAAGGGTGCCCATACGCCCAAGTAGGGCTTGCGCACCCGAGGAAACATAGTTTATTTACTGACTTTCGGGGGAAAGTGCAGATGTAAGTTTTTGACGTGGAAGGTTCCCGGGCATTCATGTAAGATGACTTTTGAGGTCATAAGCATTATGATGGGCTTGGATGATGATGAAGTATGATGTAGTATGTTTATGCATGATGGTATGTATGATGTATGTTATGTATGTTTGATGCCCCATATGATGATGCTGGTCGTTTATATTGATGTTCCTTATTATGTATGATTGTTTTCCTTGTCTTTACGTGAAATTTTAATGAATGAAATGAAAGGATTATGTAACTTAAAGTGGAAGATAATGAAAAGAGGAACGAAATGAAGAATACATGCATTAATGAACGAATGAAAGTATAAAGGCTCGCAAGCAAACGTAAGGATATTCACACCTAATGAAGGGTGTTAGCTCAACCATGTGCAGGTTAGCTACCCTATAAGGATGCACAGTAGGGCTTGATCCATGTGATTAAGCATATATATGGAGGTTCACACCTAATGAAGGGTGTCAGCTCAACTGTGTGCGGGTTAATTACCCTAGAAGGATGCACACTGGGGTCCAATCCTTGTGATTGACCATATGTATGGACTCTTGTTGCTAACCCTAGGTACTGGAGTCAGCGTTGTGCATAATGTTAAGGGTCTATGAAAGACCTCAGGCCTAGTATCAGCTTTATGGATATGGTGGGGTGAAGCACATGGCATTGGGCCAAATGAAAGTAAATATTTAATGATAAATGTACGAAATAAACGAACGAATAATGAAGACAATAATGTTATTATCTATGTGTACGTACGATGTGTGATCATGTACGACAATATAGTATGATTTTGAAAGAAAGTAAAGAACAGTTTTAACGAAAGTATGTTTTAAATTAAAACTAGAACTCACTCAGCAACGCTCACTTTTATGTCTTTCCAGTTGGTAGGTAATATTGCTCAGGATGGCACGGGGCAGCTACTCAGCTCTTTTGGATGGCATTCTTTTGTTTACTGTTTTTGCATTGTAATGCGAATGAACAATGTTTTGAATGAACGATTGTATTAACTTGCAAAAGCATTTGTAAGGAAATGAAAAGTTATTTTAAATGTTCCACTATAATGTTTATGAATGTTAAATGTAAAGTTATATGTTTTATGTGCAATGATTTACCAGCTGTAAGCGTCCCGGGAACGGGGCCTTACACAGAACATAAGACTAAACAAAATATTTTGATTGTCTAATGAGTTTCAATAGTCACCTCACATACGAGGATTTCTATTCTATTTATAGGTTGACAAGATATCTTTACAAAAAGACTAAATTACCCATGTACTATAATCTAATCTAAATACAAAAAGTCTTCATCGGTATTTGTCTTTGTTCATCCGCATTAACTAATGCGGATGTGTAGATCTTCATGAGCATTTGTTTTCTTCTATTGCATTAGTGTTTGATCATCAACATTGACAAATGCGGATGAACAAACACTTGGCACATTTTTTGCTGAGCATCGGCATTAGTTAATGCGAAAGTACAATTCCTTGTTAGCATTTGTTTGGTTGTCCGCATTTGTTAATATGGAAGAACAAATTCTTGTTAGCATTTGTTTTGTTGGTCATCCACGTAAACAAATGCGGATACCCGACACTTGTCTTCTTTTGTTGTTGTAGATTTTTCATCCTCATATCTTCTTGGACTTGTGAGATTTTAGTAGAACAACCATCAATCCACCACTTGAATTGGCATGTATTATCCTTTCAAGTCTACAATACTCACCCTAAGGATTATACAACATATGTACTTCAAGGGTTTGATGATGGATGAGGTTGTGAGGATTCAGTTGGGCCTTATGTAGTAGGAGAGGATACCGGTGGTTCTGCAAGTGATGGATCCAAAATGGCCTTTATCATTATGACAAAGTCATTGGCTTCAGACATCTTTTATCTATTCACCACATGAATCTTCATTGGCTCATAATGTGAATTGCTTCAATGGGCATCTTTCTTAATAAGATGGGTTCCAGATTGACACAGTGGATAACCTATCTCTATGAATAAGTATAGATCCTTCCACATCTACCTTCAGCTTCACAATATTCCCAAGTTGCAAAGGAATCTTTTTCTCCTCCAATACTCTCTCTTGGCTTTAATCATATCATAAGCCATCTTCAGAATCTTTATGCACTTGAGAAAGAAGTGCATGTCTGCTTTTTGTTGTTTATTTCTCTAAAGTGCCTGGTGTAATGTAGTAAATATAGGATTCATCTAGCAGTCTCACCCCATATCCACTAAACAACCTTATCCCAACACCTTCTTTACCTCCCCACCCCTTTTAATCACCAACTCATAAGTCTTTTCATCATAATAGACATTTGAGATTAGTTTGGAGGACTGAGTTCATGCCACCATATTTCTTTTCAAGGACTTACTTGGCTTCACCTTAAGTTCTTGAAATACAACTTCTTTTGCTACCTTGGTCTTTTTCTTTCAAGGAGGTTGACAAAGGACCTCTTTCCTCATGCAAATAGCCTTGAGAGATTTAAGCTTATTGTACTTTTGAACATCCTTAGAATTTCTTCAAACTTATAACCCCTAAACAAAGCTTATGATTGATCATCTCCAGATTGGCTAGTTCTTTCAGATCATGAATCTGTAAGGAGTTCACTAGACCTGTATACTTAATGAAGAACTGAACCAACCCTAAGATCCATTTGATCATGAACATGTTCTAGTCAATATCATACTTCCAGGAAATTATCTTCCGATCAATCTTACCCTGGGGAGTAGAGACACCCTGTAACATCTGTCATTTTTAAAAATATGGAGCCGAACCCGTTTTGTTGTTTATATAAATCAAGCACATCATTCAAACTACTTCTTTCATTTTGGTGGTTTTAAAACAATAATGTGCTATTTAAGTAACTCTGTAAACATGGTAATTTATATTTACATTTAATCTTCTATCTAATAAGTTTATAAATTTATGAGATTTATTTATATCATGTATGAATTTTGTTAGGATCAGAGATCTAAGTTTGATCAATTAGAGTAGATTGCAGTGGAATTCAAACAATGAATTAGACAATTTAGAAAGAACTCAATTGATATTCAATAGAAAAGCACACGATTATAGAGAGAGAGAATTCTGCAAAAGGAATATTTCATTCAAAATGCTTTCATGGTGGCTGAATGTCACACGTTACAATTAGGTCAACATTCCTTATATAAGGAATGTGACGTCTGCTGATGTCACTTGATAGTGACATCTAACAGATTTATACAAACACTGAAACTATGCAAACTACTGAGAATGTTCTCAACAACTAATCACATCTCAGAGTGCAAATTACAAAAACATAAAACTACTGAAACTATAAACTAATGAAAGGTAAATTACAAGTACAGAAAAGGAAAACCATCATAACTACTGAAGTTAATAACTTCAACTGTTGTGACAACTACTGATCACTCTGTTCTTCAGTCTTTATCTTCAGTCTTTGTTCTTCAGACTTTTACTTCAGGTTGTCTTCAGCTGATAGCTTCAGACTTTGTCTTCAGTACTTCACTTTCAGACTTTGTCTTTAGTACTTTACTTTCAGACTTTGTCTTCAGTAGAAATCTTCAGATCTTGTTGTCAGACATTGTCTTCAGACCTTGTAATCAGCTGATTTCTTCAGCTGTTTTGATCTTCTTCATCAGTTGTAATGTCTGTGGGACTTAGAGGTTTTTCTGAGCAGGCTCATTTGTGCTTTTGTCCAAACAAACTCCCCCTGAACCAATGCAGCCAAAACCTCTAAGTTTATTGATGATCCCACTTATTCTGAGGCAAGAACACCCTCTTGATCAGCTTCAGAGGTAATCATGTAAGCACAGGCCGGGAAAAGGTTTCTGATCTTTTGATTGGTTAAGTATGGAAGGGAACTCTGTCTGGGGAAATTGGACACGGAGTCTTGTCCCAACCATGAAACCTAATTCGCATTGATGAGTCTATAAGACTCTCTTGCATAGGCCTCAAGGAGAACAACTTGTTCCTCGTTGGTGAGTTCTTCTGCTTCTCCCACAAAGAAGAACTCTGGGCCATAATATTCAGACATATATCTTACTGTCTTCCCATTCTTTAACTCAACAGTTGTGATCTCTCTGTATGCGAATTCATCTGGATGAGAGTCTAGCAACAACTAGAGTTCACTCTTTTGAAGATCTTCAAGTCTCTTGTATAACAGCCCCTTCTTGATCATTTTGTTTTCAAGTATAGATTGAGGTATTGTCTTTGAGTTTTGTGCTCTCTTGAATTCTTCTATAATTTCCCAGGGTGAGACTACCATAGCCAACATAATTGCAGCATTCAAAGTCTTTTTCACTTGGCCATGATATCTACTTGGTATGTTCTTCTTGTGAATTCTGGAACTTACCCTGGGGTCTGGCCAAATTCTCACTCTTTCTCTTTGATGTTGGAATGTATGTCTAAGAGTGTACAGCCTCAAAGCTTGTTTCTTTATTTCTTGAATGGAGGAGGACTGAGGGAAGTCCTTGTTAACCATTTTGAGAAATTGCTCATCATGCTGCTTCTGCTATTCTACTTCTTCAATCTTCACTTTCACCATTTGCATTTGCAAGTCAGGTGTGATCATCTGTTGACTTCTGGGCTCAGGTGTTTTATGTTTGAGAACAGCAGAGATTGGCAGACTGTCTTCATTATCATCCTCTTCTTCTTCTTCTTCTTCTTCTACCCTCAACACCCTTCTCCTCCTTCTGGGTGCATCACTGGGTGTGGTTTGAGGTGGTTTTTGAGGTAATGGAATTGGTTTTGTGGGTTGAGTTGTGAGTGGTTTTGGTTTAGGGATAGGGTTGGCAGGTTTTGGAGTTGGTTGTTTATGAGTTGGAGTTAGGGAAGGCTGATCTAGCATTTTTGTGGTAAGTTTGGCTTTGGAGAGCTTGGCCATATCAGTTCTCTCCCAACACCTACCTCATCCAATGCTTCTATAATTAACCCCTTATTGAATGCTTTAGAAGAACAGATTCTGGTGGTTATTGCCAGAATATTGTCTCTGGTCCATGATTTGATCTCAATCAATGATCTTCCCATGTATTTTGCAATAAATATGATCATTATCTCCAACCTTTCCCTATCCATCACACTGTAACTAGCCCATCTTTCATGTAATTCCTTAACTTCCAGCCTTCGGATCTCAGTGTCTAAAGTGGTTGTATCAAAGCCCTGTCTAAAGAGTTGGCCTATTATTCTGTCCATAGATCTGCTGTGAGCTTCATCAGCTTCTTTAACCAGATCTTCTAAGGATTTCTCTCCAACAGACTCTTGTGTTTCAGCACTTTTCTTCCTTTTATAAGTGATCAGTTGTTTCTCTTTCTCTAGCTCCTTTTCTTTTTCTTGTTGTTTCTCATCGACCACTCTCTTTCTCTTTCTTTCTTTTACTGCCATAGACTCCCCCTTTTTGGGTGCATTGGGTTCAAGGGTTTGAATGGCAGAAAGTGACTTTTATATAGCATCATCAACAAGTGTTTGGAGATTTGAGGAGATCCTCTCATCAATGGCTTTATGTACTATCTCAGTGATGATGGGAGTGATGAGAGGTAAGGAGTTTTGAAAGGTTGCAACCATCTTCTCAAAGGGGTTATGTCCCTAAAAGGTGGTGCCAAAAGCAGTGGCGGGTGGCTTAGTTAAGTGTATTGGCTGTATGTTTGGTGAACCTTCAAATGAAGGTTCCATTTGTGGGTCAATGGGGATAGATGGACTTTCATCCTCAGACATTTTGGCTAGCAGCTCTTTGAGTCTGCTCACCTCAGTCTCTAGGATTGTGTTATGGGCTAAGACATCGAAGAAAAAGCCCAGGTCATCATCAGTCTTTGCTGAATCATCTGACCTCCTGATTAAATCAGGATGTACATGCCCTGAGTGTAGATCAGTATATGCATGTGCCCCTGTTCTTGGTTCTGGGGACTTCCTGCCTCAGGACTTTGTCCTTCATTGGCAGTTGCCTCTAGTGAGATCTTATATATGGTACCAACTTCATCATGTTCATTTGCTGAATCAGTAGAAGTGGCAGCCTGACCAGATGTTCTAACCTCCTCTTCTACACTTGGAGATTGAACATTATAACCCCTGTGCTGTGGGTTATCAGCAGCATTTTGGTCCTCCTCCTCAATTGTTGAGGTATTCCTAGTGTTAATCGGTTTCTGGGGAGGGGGTGAGGAATGCAGCTGACTCAACACTTTAGCAACTATAATTGGGCTTTGAGGGGCGGTTGCATTTGGAGATTGGTCAGAAGCAGATTGCACCCGGGGTGAGAGATGCTCTTCAATGGTAACCTTCTCAACTGAGATAGGTTCCAGTAATGTGGTATCCCCAATTGTTGTTGCAACAGGATCCTGTTAAGAGGATACCTGTGCGGTTTCAGCTGGTTAAGTCTCTGACATAACTGGGGGGTTAGAACCAGTATGTGTTCCTGTATTGGTGGTACAGGGGCATCCTCAGGGGACTCATCTCCCTGAGTAGCCTTTTTGGGATTTTGGGTGTGGGTTTGGTGAGGACTTTGGATCTGGAAGTGGAGGATGTGGGTTCCCTCTGCCTGGGTTTGAGCAGCGGGCAGCCCCTTTGAGAGTAGGGTCAGAGTTATATCTGGAGTATACCTCAGCTAAAACAGCTGGAGCAGGGACTCCAAGACCAACAAGGCCGTCAAATTTTAATTGATTTAAAATTATGGCCATCAGAAACCTGGGATATAGTAGCCATCTGTTTGTCACAGGTTTCTGAGCCAGATCCTTTAGTTCCATAAACACTATCTCAGAAAAATTTAGATTTTGTCGTTCAAAGATAGAGTACAATACTTGTTGCCATCTTGAGGACATCTGATCCCATGAAGATGTCTTTGGAGCAAGACAGACATTCACCATGTGGAAGATAAGTCTTTCAGCATCATGGAAGTGCTTTTTGAGAATGGTTGTAACACTTAAGTCTCCTTCATACCCGTTGTTGATGAAAGACATATCAATGGTGCCTTTCGGGTATTCTATAATACAGGTGGCATCATGCAAGTTTAGGGTTTTGCGAATGATGTCAGGGGTGATTACCAAATTTGGGAATCCACCATAAGATTGATGGCATTATCAAATTTGTTCTAGAAGGCCGATTTCGAGAGTTAGGCAACACAGTTGTGTCTAGGTTTGAGTTTCATGGTTGCCATTGTTGAGAGAGAAAAGGATAGAAAACAGCTAATGAAATGTTTGGCTAAAAGTGCATGTATTTATAGGTTAAGAAAAAGGCTGAAAAGAAAACGACTGAATGTGTTGGTGTTGTCAGCAGTTGTATGAAAACAATTGAAGACTTAGTTTTAACTATCAGACGTTAGAAAACAACTAAAGACTTGGTTTTGGTCATCAGTAGTTATGAAACTACTGAAAACCTTGGTTTTGTCTTCAGGTGTAGAAAACAACTGAGAACTTGTGTTAGTCATTTGTAGTTGTGAAACTACTAAAGACATGGTTTTGTCATAAGTGGTTTAAGGTGAAATAGCAGCTTGTGGAAATGATTGATGAGAAAATTCTCATCAGTAGTTTTCGTTAATTCTTAGCTTTTCAGCTGTTTCATATTGTGCTCAACACTTACTCATCAGACTTTGTAGCTGTTTTCAGTTGTTTCATAGGACATCAGTACTTATCTGTTTTTACTGACATCAGTAGTTATACTACATCAGTAGTTTGTAAGTGTATCAGTTTCTTTTAACACAATCAGTACATATTTGTGACATGTTACTAATGGTCATCAGTACTTGTTTACTGAGATCATTAGTAGTTGTCACTTATTCTAGCTGCAGCATACCAAGCCTTAACACAAGGTTTTGGAAAGTTGAACTATCCAAAGGCTTAGTAAATATATCTGCAAGCTCATCAGCACTTGGCACAAACTTTGGATCAATCAGACCTTTTTCAAAACAATCCCTAATAAAATGGTGTCTGATCTCTATATGTTTGGTCCTAGAATGCTGGACTGGATTCTTGACAATACACAAGCCGATGCACTATCCATTAATAATGGAGTCTTAGTCTCTGTAATGCCATATCCAGTAATTGGTTTGAAGCCAGAGTACCTGAGATGTACAACTTGCAGTAGCAATGTACTCTGCTTCAGCAGTGGATGTACCAACAGATGTTTGTTTCTTACTCTGCCAAGAAATCAAACAGTTGCCTAGGAATTGACATCCACCAGAAGTTAACTTTCGGGTTAACTTACACCCTGCATAGTCACTATCAGAAAAAGCAACTAATTTGCAAGAGTGTCCACTGGAATACCAAAGACCTAGAGATTGTGTACCTTGCAGATATCTAAAGATCCTCTTGACTGCAATCAAATGATACTCTTTAGGAGCAACCTGAAATCTAGCACAAACACAAGTTGCAAACATAATATCTGGTCTAGAAGCTGTTAAGTACATCAAGGACCCAATCATACATCTGTAAAGTGTTTCATCAACAGCTTTACCTTTCTGATCTACATCCAGTTGTGTGGTGTTGCACATGGGAGTAGAACAGGGCTTACAGTTTTGTAAATCAAACTTATTCAAAAGATTTTTTGTATATTTTGACTGATGAATGAGGTTCCATCAGCCTTTTGTTTGATTTGCAAGCCTAGAAAGAACTATAATTCTCCCATTGCACTCATTTCAACTTTTGTTTCATTAAACTTGTAAAATCATCAACAACTGGGGATCAGAGGATGCAAAAATTATATCATCAACATAATTTGAACAAGTAGCTTATGCTGATCCATTTTCTTAACAAACAAAGTTTTATCTATGGAACCTCTAGTGAAATTATTTTGAAGAAGAAAATTTGAAAGTGTTTCATACCAGGCTCTAGGAGCTTGCTTCAACCCATAAAGAGCCTTATCAAGTTTATACACCCCATCAGGATGTTTATTGTCCTCAAAACTTGGTGGTTGACACACATAACCCTTTTCTTTTATTTTTCCATATAAAAAAGCACTTTTGACATCCATTTGAAAAACTTTAAGATTGTGGAATGCAGCATAGGCTAAGAACAATCTAATTGCTTCTAGTCTGGCTACAGGGGCAAAGGTTTCATCATAATCATTACCTTCTTCTTGTGAAAACCCTTGTACAACCAGTCTAGCCTTGTTCTTCAAAATAAGCCCATTTTTATCAGTTTTATTCCTAAACACCCACTTAGTGCCTATTGCACACTTACCTGGGGGTAGAGGAACCAGTTCCCACACTTGCTGCTTTTTGAACTGAAGTAGCTCAAGCTGCATGGATTCAACCCATCCATTGTCTCTTAAAGCAACATGATAGTTTTTTGGCTCTAGCTGACTGATGAGAGAGCATAGAAGCAGAAGTTGGACAATTGACTTCTGGTTGAGACACCAGCATTGATATCACCAATGATTTGAGACATGGGGTGATTCTTCAGCTCTTGGTACACTATAAGATCAGTGCAAGTGTTTCTAGCAGGTTCAGCAGCAACAGATGTTGATCCAGACTCTTGAAACCAAGTATGAGATGGAAATTCAAATGATGTAGAGAGTCAGAAATCTCATCAGCATTTGTTGTGGATGGAGCTGCTGAAGCTACAGGAACATCAAGTTTAGTGGACTCAGGCAGTTTATCATTAAACTTGAAAAGGTGAGTACTGATATCATCATCATCTTCAGTACCACCAGGTGGAAGACGTGCTGCAGAAGATGATTTATTCACATAATCTGCAATAGTTGGAGGTTGATAAGGAACATATTGCAGTATGTCCAGATCAAGCAACTCCACAGGGTTTTGTGGAATTTTATCCTTAGGAGATTCATTAAACTTCACATGAAAGGTTTCTTCAACTATATTCGTTCTGAAGTTGAAGACTCTGTAAGCCTTGCATGTGGATGAATATCCTACAAAATACCCTGCATCCACCTTAGGATCAAATTTGTGGAGTTGATCCTTTGTGTTGAGAATGAACAAGGACACCCAAATGCTTTGAAGAATGAAATTAGAGGAGCCAAATGATGTAGAACTTCATATGGAGTCTTTATCAACCTCTGATTTACTAGAACTCTATTCTGCACATAGCAAGCTGTGTTGATAGCTTCAGCCCAAAAGGTCAATGGCAAACCAGAGTCAGCCAACATGGACCTTGCAGCTTCAATTAGGGTCCTGTTCTTTCTCTCCACTACTCCATTTTGTTCTGGAGTCCTTGGGATGCTAAATGCCTTTTGATTTCCTTTAAGAGATAAAACTCATCAAGTGTATGGTTTTTGAATTTTGTTCCATTATCACTCCTTATACACTTGACTGATAGGGAATACTGCTTCTCAACATACAACACAATTTATAATCGTCTGAGCAACCTCATCCTTTGAATGCAAGAAGAAAGTCCATACAATCTGGAGTAATCATCCAAAATTACCAGACAGTATTTCTTCTTTGCCATGCTCATCACTCTCACAGGACCAAATAGATCCATGTGCAGTAACTGCAAGCAAGCAGTGGACTTAGTTCTTCAATAGGAGGGAATGACTTTTTGTTGTTTTCCTTCAAACAAGCAGTGCAGGATTCATCACAGTAGAACTCCTTTATTGGTAGACCTCTCACTAAACTATTATGGATCAGCTGATTCATGTTTTTGAGATTACATGACCTAGCCTTCTGTGCCACAGTTTCGATTCCTAAGAAGAGGCTTTGGAGAACAGGCAAGGATGACCCTTCAAATCAATCTTCTTTGACAAATCCAGGGCATATACTCTTCCAATCCTGTTGGCCTTCAGGAGAGTATGTTCATCCATACCTTGTCAATTCTGCCTCTGAACTTGGAAGACAGAATCCTGCAGTTCTGGCTTGTGAATAGTGCAGCATGCCCTTTATCACACATCTGACTGACACTCAGTAGATTATACTTGAGATTCTCCTCATGGTTAACATCATCAAATCTGATATCTCCATTAGACACATATCCTTTCCCGATGATGTAACCCTTAGCCTCATTTCCAAAAGAAACAAATCCCTTCTTTCCTTGAGAGTAGTCATTAAGAAGATAGCTGCTCCCTGTCATATGCATAGATCCCCTACTGTCTACATACCAGATGCTCCTTTGGCATGCTGAAGAACCCTGCATTCATCACAAGGAACTAGTTAGGTTTTGAGACTCAACCTTTTTGGTTTTGGGTCTGATTTCATCAACAGATTTAACCATAACTTGTTTCTCATGATTAACAGCTGATGAAGGTGGAGATGGTGCTGAAATGGATTCCTTGGATTTGGGCTTGGAATACCTTTTCAGTGGTTTGATCACAGGTGCATCTAGTTGGTTAACTCTCCCGAACAAATGCTGAACGATCATAACAAGTTGTGTTTGATTTGTAGCTAAAGCTTTCAGCTCTTGTGACACATCAGTACTTGTTTTTGATGAGTTCCTGTGACCCACCATTTCCTCCTTGAAATTCACAGACTTAGTCTGATTTTTATCATGAGGAACACTATCAGCTGTTTTATGATAAACCCTATCTTTCTTTTTGGATTTAGGTGAGCCGTGGGTTTATCACATAGGGATGACTGTGGTACAAACTTGGTCTCAAACTCATTATTCATTTTATCCATTTGATTTTAAATGAGCTTATCTTTGTTGAGTTTGGAACCCTTTTTGTATCAACATTCATCAGAAAGATGATTGAATTTACCACATGTTTCACATGGCTTATTCTTCATCTTGGATTGATCAACTACTGAAGTGGAAACTACTGAAGGTGTGATCTTCAGTACTTTCCTCCTTTCAGTACTTGTGTTAAGTACTGAAGGATCTGTAACAACTAAAAACTTATTCTTCAGCTATTATCTATCCATCCTGAAAGACCGTATGATAGATTCCTCAGCAGTTGTTAACCCTTTTATTTCAGTTGATTTGAAATGCTTTTCAGAGTGTTGTGACTTGCCCTTTAATACTTGAGGTACTTTGAGAGACAACATCTGAAGTACTCAGCTTCATATGCTTATCAGAGTTAACCCATCAGGCAATTGATTTGCTGAGGTATCAACACTGATTTCATCTTCTGATCTTGGTGTGATCACATGAGGATGATGCACATGATGATGTGGTTTGGAAATTACTTTCACCTTCAGGTTTTTATATTGATTTTGGAGTAAAATCTATAGGTGGTGCAATGTGATTGTAAGCTATTCCAAACTTCACATTTGAAGCAGTTTGCTTGCTGAGAAGCATTTCAATCCCTTGCAGGATGATACCCAGCGGTCACACTCAACTGGTAGCTGCAAGTGTTTCTTTGAGATCTCTGTGGTTCTCAAGAATGACCTCTAGCTTAGCCTTTTCATCATTTAATTGGCATTTAAGCTTATAAATCATCATCATGTTTATCTTTAAGGACAGACTCATACTCAGCTTTCTTTTGGAAAGGGTTTGCTTAGCTCAAGATTTTGATTTATTAAAGCTACATTTGCCTCTCTAATAGAGATAAATGCAGCTATGCAAGATTCAGAACATAGCTTGGCTTTAGCCTCAGAAGATACCTAGGTTACCTGTGATGAAGATGCATTGGAGCATGAACCCTTAGTAGACTCCATGGCCATTAGAGCAAGATTCCCAAAAGGATGTTCACCACCATGTTGACCATCACTAGCAAATAATTGCTCATTACCAGAAAGATCTCTGGTAGACTGCTCCAGTCAACAGTACCAGGGGTGAAGAAGCTGTGATGAGGTTGTGATTAAGATGATTGAGATGGTTGAGGCTCAAGTAAGGCTTGAGGTTGGTGTCAATAGGAACTTGAACTTGATTTGGTTGTGGCATGTAATAGCAGGGATATGGATATGGCATTGGACCCTGAGGGACAAAAATATGCAGGAGATAGAGGTTGTGAGTGATGACCAGAACTAGCAGGATGTTGCCCTCTGTTTTGTGAACTATTGCTTGGAAAAGTCACAAAGGGTGCAGAGGAGTTAGATCCAGTTGATCTACACTCTCTTGCAAAGTGCCCAAGCCTGTGGCACTTGTGACACCTCAACTTACTCTTGTCAAAACCAACTTTGGTTTTGCCAGAGAGTCCTGGAAATTCCTACTAGTTCTCTTGTAGAACTTTTGAGATCTGATATTAATCAAGGCCATTTGGCTTAGAATATCCATCTATTCTAAGTCATCATCAGCAATACTTTCAAATCATCCATAATGAAGCACAAATTATCACTATTACAGCCTGACTGACTATCAACACTACAAATGCATGATCAGAACTGTTTGAAGAGAATATATATGCTCATCATAATTGCTTTCTGATGCAGCATATTCTGACTCATGACCAACCAAGGCAGTGTTCCCTGGTACAAAGTCATCAGTGAGCTTTCCTATGAAACAAGTTTCCTTTTCAGCTCAGAGATCAAACAGGAGAAACGCTCAAACTGTTGAGTCAGTGTCTCACCCTTCCTATGAGAGAATGTCTCATATTGTTGGGCAAGGATTTCTTTGTTGTTTGCTAAGACCTCATCTGTTCCACCAAATTGTTCTTTCAATGCATTCCAGAGGTCATGAGCAGTTTCATGATGCATAAGCCCAGAATAGATTTCATTCAGCAGTGCCATGGCCAGAATTCCATGCTTTAGCATCAATCTCAAACAGTTTTCGATCCTCATCTGAGTATTGTTCCATCTTCTTCGGAACCATTTGGTTGGTTTCCGGATTGTTCACCATAGGCTTGTGTGGACATGTACCACATATGTCCAACAACCTGAACTGTTAACAGACAACTGATGGAGCATTCTTTGTTGCATATGTTATACTCAGTCCTAACCAGCATCAGAGGCTTGTTGAGGAACCAGTATTGTGAGGGTCATTAGAAGGAGTAGTCATTCTCAGATTCAATCAAATTCAATTAAGTTTAAGTGATTTAGCACAAAACACAACAAACTCAATATGAAGCAAGAGAAATCTCAAAGCAAATAACCGAAAGCAGTAGAAATTCAATCTCTATAACCAATTCATGCAAATATACTAATTTGATCAAACATAGATATTGAAATAGCAGTTTCAATGATCAATTGTTAGATCGATCAATGATTAACCAGCTTTGATACCATTTGTTAGGATCAGAGATCTAAGTTTGAACAATTAGAGTAGATTGCAACGGAATTCGAACAATGAATTAGACAATTTAGCAAGAACTCAATTGATATTCAATAGAAAAGAACACGATTATAGAGAGAGAGAGAATTCTGCAAAAGGAATATTTCATTCAAAATGCTTTCGTGGTGGCTGAATGTCACACGTTACAATTAGGTCAACATTCCTTATATAAGGAATGTGACGTCTGCTGATGTCACTTGATCGTGACGTCTGCTGATGTCACTTGATCGTGACACTAACAGATTTATACAAACAACTAAAACTATGCAAACTACTGAGAATGTTCTCAACAACTGATCACATCTCAGAGTGCAAATTACAAAAACATAAAACTACTGAACTAAAACTACTGAAACTATAAACTACTGAAAGGTAAATTACAAGTGCAGAAAAGGAAAACCATCACAACTACTGAAGTTAATAACTTCAGCTGTTGTGACAACTACAGATCACTCTGGTCTTCAGTCTTTATCTTCAGTCTTTGTTCTTCAGACTTTTACTTCAGACGTTGTCTTCAGCTGATAGCTTTAGACTTTGTCTTCAGTACTTCACTTTCAGACTTTGTCTTCAATACTTTACTTTCAGACTTGTCTTCAGTAGAAATCTTCAGATCTTGTCTTCAGACCTTGTAATCAGCTGATGTCTTCAGATGTTCTGATCTTCTTCATCAGTTGTAATGTCTGTGGGACTTAGAGGTTTTTCTGATCAAGCTCATTGGTTCTTTTGGTCCAACAAGTTTTGATTATTATAAAAAAATATTATACTTTAAATTCAATGGAATTTATGACGATAAGTATATATATAAAGATTATTTTCTTTTTACCACCTTAATAATTTAATAATAATATTTAACAAGATTTATATGTTGGATCTTATATGCCCAAGACACATACAAGATTGATGTGGTTAGTACTTTATGATCCATGTCGGGTCATACCCGATAACAAGTTATACAAACACTAATTAAGATTTATTTGTTGAAAAGATCAAACAAATAAATACTGACACCAATTTAGAAAAGGGTTTCTAAAACGTTGCTTTTGTAAAAGAACAACATTATGTGGATAATTTGTTCATGAGAGATTGTTTGTTTCATTATTTAAGTTGGTTAAATAATAACAAATAAAAGTGAGGTTTTAATTTTATAAAACTAAAGGTTGAAAGAGTGAATTTAATAAACGTTTCAAAATGGGGGGAACCCATTTTGAACTTCATTTTCGGCCGCCCGTATGGGCATAGGGAATTCACCTTTTGTCTTGGCTTTTGCAAGACATTACTCACTCATTCACTTAACCATAACCTACACCTTCTCTTGCACACACAAAGCACAAAAACTCTCTCAAAGAACAAAGGGTTTTTTGGATTCAAGAAGAAAGAAGGGTTGAAATCTTGGATTATTGGGCTCTTCAAGAACTTCTTGGTTGATTCGGATTGTTCAAAAGGAGTTCATCTTGGTGCTCTTCTTCCTAACAAGATTAGGTGTTTGTTTAGGCTTGTGGTATAGAAGCTTGAGGTTTCTCCTTTGAAGGCTAGCCACTCAAGAACATCATCTTCTTCATCTTATACATCTACAACATCTTGTGCAAGAAAGGTTGTATCTATGAACACCCTATGGTTGTTTTATGGTTTGGCATATTGTTTCACATATATTTATATGATCCTTATTCTTGCATTTTGTTTATGTTTTTAAATGGTGAAAATTTCAAATTACTAACCATATGTTAAACCAATATTCCGCTACAATTTTACATGTTTAAATGGTTAAACTAGCTTGTTCTACACGTGACAAAACCCAACAATGGCATCAAGAAGGTTATGTGGAATATGTGCTTCAAAAGGTCTTGAAAAATTAGTTTTCATGGACTTTTTCAACCCATTGGGGGCTTTTTTGTTGTGGTTGTATGAATCCCTTATGTTTCAAGGTTTAATCTTGCATGCTTTAGTATAAACCTTGAAAGATTTACATCAAATGGTTGATTGTGTAGTTTGGACAAACCTTAAAATTGAGTTATGTTGGCTGAAATTTTAGGGCTGAAATAAGGGATCATTGTTGTTCTTGGATGTTGAATATATTTCATATTTTGGTGCATAACATTGCCTTGGCCTTATATGTTTTGGTTTTGGTTGATTGTGATTTGTCATGTGGTTTTGATTCTTGAAAGGGTTGTAATTTTTGTGTTTTGTATTTTGGGTTGTAATTTATTTATTCATTTGGTTTGTAATAAATAGATTAGGTGCATTTCTTTTATTAGAAAATGTATTAGGATATGATTTTTGTAAAAGAAGATTCACACAGATGAAGACTCAAAGAAGGACACAAATGACATGGACACTTGAAGCATTTGGATATGGATTCAAGTTGGAGTTCATGGACACATTTTGATGTGTCATACTACCCTTAGGAAAGACCTTATGACAACACTTGTGATGGCAAACAAGTGTGGTCAACTTAGTGGCTATGGTTATGCACTCATGTTTGTATGTTTATGCTTGTTTGGATGTTTGTTGTTTGTTTGATTGATTGTCATTTGGTTATGCATAACAAACTCATTAAAAAACTTTACAAGCCAAAGATTGATGGTTTTTTTCATTAAGTGGTTAATAAATGGTTATTAAAAGGATTAATGGTTTTAATAAAAGAGGTTTTATTAAAAGTGAACCATATGGTACCTTGTATTTGAAAGCATGCAAATATAAGGTACATAGAGTTTTCTAAACTAAGATTATGAAAACTTAAAATTTCTTTTATTAAAAAGTTCAACACCGTCCTTTTGCAGAACACTTGAATCATTTGGAAACTCATAATGGGATAAATGTCACCTAACCGTTTTGAGGGAACTTGTGAGTTGAGGTGGGGATACCATATTTGTGGGATAAAGGTCACCCAACCACTTATGTTGGAAAACTCACATGTGTGTCCAAGTAGGGTAAACTTGATTTGCAAACCATATTAAATGAATCACCTACCATATATTTACAAAGGTGTTGATGGGATAAAGATGCCGACTATACATATGATGTTTTAAAGTTGATCCCATACCTAGAAGTTGCAAAGGGTTGCAACTGTCAAAACGTTGAGTACCTTGTTAATTTAATTATGGGATAAAGGTCACCTATCCACTATTTAAATGTAACGTTGGATTCTAGATATTTAAAATTGTGTAAGACACTTAAAAGGGGTTTTATTATTAAAATATGAACAATATCGAAAATACTAAATTTGAACTTTGTTATTTTGTAAATGGCCACCAACAATAATGAAAACAATGAAATCCCGTCCGCTGACTCACTATCACTAAGGACCATTCTCCAAAAGGAGCGTCTAAACCATAATAACTTTATTGATTGGTTTTGAAACTTGAGAATGTTCTCAAGCAAGAGAAACGATCATATATTTTAGACGATCTGATTCCCGATCAACCTAATAAGGAGGATGAAGAGGCCTACAATAATTGGGTGAAATACACTAAGTACTCGGTCCAAGTGTCTTGCCTCATGTTCGCAATTATGACTCCAGATCTCCAAAAGGAGTATGAACATCATGGAGCATACGACATGATAACCCAGTTGAAGGAAATGTTCGAACAACAAGCACGGGTTGAGCGCTTCGAAATGGTTCGAGCACTCCATGCGTGTCATATGGACGAAACCTAATCAGTTTCATCTTATGTACTTAAGATGAAAAGCCACATCGACCGCCTCGAAAGGCTAATTTGTCCTGTCTCGAAAAAGTTGCCTACGGATTTGATCCTCAACTCTTTGTCAAAAAGGTTTGACAACTTTGTTATGAACTGTAGCATGAACGGGTGGGACAAGAACGTAAGTGAGCTTCACTCTATGCTCAAAATTGCCGAGGTGGCCATGGGTAAAAGGGTTTTACCCGTTCTCACTATTAATGAAGGTGGGAACAAGAAGAGGCCTCACCCCACACCCAAGGAAAATGTTGCCAAGGGTAAAGGGCACTAGGGGAAGGGAGTGGTAAGGGCGCCACCACCAAAACCAGCGGAGAAGAAGCGAAAGGTTGCTTCGAATGACCCATGCTTTAAGTGTGGGGAGATTGGACATTGGGTAAGAAATTTCCCAGTCCATCTCATAGAGTTGCAAGCAAAGAAGGATGCCAAGCAAACCTCAGGTACAATTTTCATGATTCATATTGATATAAATTTAATATCCTCTAACACATGGGTATTGGATACTGGATGTGGAACTCACATTTGCAACTCATTGTAGGTGTTCAAAAGAAGTAAGGACTTCAGGAAAGGGGATGTAAGCCTCTACATGGGGAATGGGGCAAAGGTTCAGTTGAAGGCCGAGGGGACTACATCTTGAAGCTTCCAAATTGTTTGGAAGAAATTTTGAACAATATTTTGTATGCTCTTAGTTTGACTAGGAAGATTATTTATGTTGCCCAGTTAAGACAATATGGTTATGTTTTGTCATTTATTGAGAATGAAATTCATGTTTCCTTAAATGGCACATTTTATTTTAAAGATATTCTTGTTAATGTATTTATGAATTGGTTCGTGAAAATACATTATATGATAGCTCATTGTACCAAACCACCACTAAGAAACTCAAATTGGTTGAGTGATACTTATCTTGGCATTGCCGTCTTGGTCATATAAACAAGAAGCGCATACAAACACTCCAAAGAACGGTCTTTTAAAAGAAAATGAATATGATTCATTCAATGTATGTGAATCTTGTTTACAAGGTAAAATGACTAAGGCACCTTTTAGTGGCAAGTCCAAATAGACAAAAGATTTATTAGGCATCATACATTCGGATGTATGTGGTCCTTTTAAGCCAATAACTAGGTACCATGAAAGATACTTCATTACCTTTACCGACGACTATAGTGAATATGGTTATGTGTACTTGTTAAGACACAAAGATGAAGCTTTTGAAATGTTCAAAATCTTCCAACATGAAGTGGAAAATCAACTCAACAAGAAAATAAAAATTATCCGCACGGATAGAGGAGGTGAATACCTAAGTGTTGCTTTTAGAGATCATCTTAGAAGTTGTGGTATTGTCTCACAACTATCTCCACCTGGAACACCACAACATAATGGCGTGTCCAAGTGGAGAAATCGAACTCTATTAGATATGGTTCGATCTATGATGGCTAGAAGCTCATTGCCTCTATCATTTTGGGGTTTCGCTTTGCTCTCTACGGCCCGTATTTTGAATATGGCCCCAACCAAGAAAGTGGAAACGACACCTTTTGAAATATGGCATGGAAGGGTTCCATCACTATCATCTTTAAAGGTATGGGGTTGTGAGGCTTATGTTAAGACTCCCACCTCAAATAAGCTAGAAAGTCATTCCACCAAGTGTATCTTCATTGGATATCCGAGAGATTCTATGGGATATTATTTCTATGATCCATTGGAACAAAAGGTGTTTGTTGCCAAGAAGGTTGAGTTCTTAGAAGCTAAGTTCCTTACAGAAGGAACTAGCAGTAGAACTGTGGATCTTGAGGAGGATCAAGAACCACAAACCGATACATGTTTGGTTGATACTAGCACTCAACACGAGGATGTTGAGAATGATCAAGTGGTTGATCAAAGTACACAGAACGTTCATAATCTGGTAGAATTAGTAATCCACCTGAAAGATATGGATTTTTCGTAGATGGATGCTATGTGGTAGATTCTGATGAACCAACCACTTATCATGATGCAATGTCCAATTAGGATTGTGACAAATGGCTTGAAGCCATGAATGTAGAGATGCAATCCATGTATGACAACCAAGTGTGGGACTTGGTTGAACCACCTCTTAACTTCAAGATAGTTGGAAGTAAGTGGGTTTTCAAGAAGAAAATCGATATGCATGGAAACTTGGATACTTATAAAGCTAAACTTGTAGCAAAAGGTTTCACTCGTAGTAAAGGGTTACACGGATGCGAGTTTCCAAACTGATCGGGATGATTCACGATCACAATCGGGGTACATTTTCGTCTTGAATGGAGGAGCAATCTCTTGGAAGAGCTCTAAGCAAGATATGGTAGCATTATCAACTACAGAGTCCGAATACATTGCCGCTTCAATAGCAGCTCAGGAAGCTGCATGTTTGAAGAAATTCGTTACCGATCTAGGGGTGGTCCCTTCAATTCAGGACCCCCTAGAAATTCTTTGTGATAACGAGGGTGCGATTGCTCAAATTAAGGAACCCCGTGCACATCAGAAGACTAGGCACATTGAACGAAGATTCAACTACATAAGGGATGAAGTTGAAAAAGGAAAGATATGTATTCGCAAAGTTCACACAGATCAAAACATTGCGGATCCACTCATGAAGCTTCTTGAAAAGGCAAAGCATGAAAGTCATGTTTGTGCCATGGGACTACAATATTCTAGTGAGTGGATTTGATCTTAATTTTTGTATTGAGATATTGTAACCCTTTATTACTTGAATGAATTATTTGGTATTAATGATTCAAGTAATATTCCTATTTTGCATGTTTAAGATCCATGAGTAAATTATTTACTCAGAACGTTCGTAGTTGTTCATGCTTGTGGGAACACGTATGAAGGTAATGCTATTATGAACTTGGATTGGTAGATATTCATATGGATGAATATAGAGCAAAAGGTTGCTGCCAAATTTCATAGATATTTGTGGGATGCAAATATTGGACTGACCTGCATCTCAAATATTAATACATGGAATCTTCCTGATTGATCATAAGTAATTTTGAGTAAAGCGAACATCATTTGGTATACTTTTACCTAAGACACATATTGGGTTTTCATATTTACCGAATATTAGACTTTGACTTAGCTCTTCGCTATTCTGAAACATGGCAGTACGTAAGTGTTGGACCAAAAGAACCAATGAGCCGGATCAGAAAAACCTTTAAGTCCCACAGACGTCACAACAACTACTGAAGACCACAACAGCTGAAGACAACAGCTGATTACAAAGTCTGAACACAAGTGCTGAAGACAAAGTCTGAAGACACAAGTGCTGAAGACAAAGTCTGAAGACACAAGTGCTGAAGACAAAGTCTGAAGACACAAGTGCTGAAGACAAAGTCTGAAGACACAAGTGCTGAAGACAAAGTCTGAAGACACAAGTGCTGAAGACAAAGTTTGAAGACACAAGTGCTGAAGACAAAGTCTGAAGACACAAGTGCCGAAGACAAAGTCTGAAGACACAAGTGCTGAAGACAAAGTTTGAAGACACAAGTGCTGAAGACAAAGTCTGAAGACACAAGTGCTGAAGACAAAGTCTGAAGACACAAGTGCTGAAGACCAAAGTATCAGACGTTGTCATAACAGCTAAAGAAGTCTTCTTCAGTAGTTGTGATGGTTTACCTTACAGTAGTTTTCTTTGTTTCTGTATTTGTAAAACAACTGAAGAGTATGTTCTTCAGTTGTTATAGTTTCAGTAGTTTCTTTTCAGTAGTTGTAATAATAGTTAACACTTAGCATTTTTGTAAGAAGATGTCAGCTATTTGACATCTTCAGTAGTTGTGTTAACTATCAGTAGTTTGTGATAAATTCTGTTAGATGTCACTATCAAGTGACATCAGCAGACGTCACATCTCTTATATAAGAGGTGGTGACCTAATTGTAATTGTGACATTCCGTTACCACGAAAGAGAATATTGAATGAAATATATCTGCAGAATTCTCTCTATCTATAACCGTTTTTGTTCTTACATTGAATATCTCTTTGTTCTTGTGAATTGGCTAATTCATTGTTAGAATTCCGCTGCTATACTCTCTAATCAATCAAACGTAGATCACTGATCCTAAAAAGTGGTATCAGAGCAGGTTAATCATTGATCGATCTAACAATTGATCATTGAAACTGCTAATTGATATCTATGTTTGATTGAATTAGCATATTTGCAAGAACTGGTTATAGATTATTGAATTTCTGACGCTTTCGTTCATTTATTTTGAGATCTCTCTTGGTTCAATTGGTTGTTGTGTTTTTGTTCTAAATCTGTTATAGCTTAATTGAATTTTATTGAATCTGAGATGACTACTCTTCTAATGATCCTCACAATACTGGTTCCTCAACCAAGCCCCCGATGCTGGTTAGGACGAGTATAACATATGGCAGCGAAGAATGCTTCATCACCTGTCTGTTAACAGTTCAGGTTGTTGGACATCTATGGTACATGGACCACATAAGCCTATGGTGAACAATCCGGAAACCAATCAAATGGTTCCGAAAAAGAAGGAACAATACTTTGATGAAGATTGGAAACTGTTTGAGATTGATGCTAAAGCCCATGGAATTCTGGCCATGGCACTGCCTAATGAAATCTATTCAGGGCTTATGCATCATGAAACTGCTCATGATCTTGGAATGCCCTGAAGGAACAATTCGGTGGCACAGATGAGGTCTTAGCAAACAACAGAGAAATCCTTGCCCAACAATTTGAGACATTCTCTCATAGAAAGGGTGAGACACTGACTCAACAGTTTGAGTGTTTTTCCTGCTTGATCTCTGAGCTGAAAATGGTGAAACAGGAATACACCAACAGCCAGATGAATAATAGGTTACTCAGATCACTGCCTGAGAGATGGGACACATACACTATTGTCCTACGCTCCAATGCAAATCTGGATAGCCTATCTCTCACCCAACTTCATGGGAAACTGCTTACATTCGAAAGAGAGATAGAGCAGAAAAGGAAACTATCCTCATCAGGAAAGCTCACTGATGACTTTGTACCAGGGAATACTGCCTTGGTTGGTCATGAGTCAGAATATGCTGCATCTGAAAGCAATTATGATGAGCATATTGATTTCTTTTCAAATAGTTCTGATCATGCATTTGTTGGTATTGAGAGTCATTCTGGCAGTAATAGTGACAATCTATGCTTCATCATGGATGATTTGAAAGGAATAGCTGATGATGATCTAGAAGAGATGGATATTCTGGTCCAAATGGCATTGATTAATATCAGATCTCAGAAGTTCTACAAGAGAACTGGCAGGAAATTTCCTGGACTCTCTGGCAAAACCAAAGTTGGGACACTTTACAAGAGAGTGTAGATCAACTAGATCTAACTCTTCTGCACCCTTGTGACTTTTCCTAGTACTAGTCCACAAAACAGAGGGCAACATCCTGCTGGTTCTGGTCATCATTCACACCCTAGATCTCCTGCATACTTTGTCCCCAGGGTCCAATGTCATATCTTGTTCCCTGCTATTACTTGCCTCAGTCTAATCCAGTTCAAGCTCCCATTTCACAACAATCACCTGCATCGCCTGAACCTCAACCTTCCCAATCTCATCAACAAATTCAACCTCAACAACACAGCTTCTTCACCCCAGGAGTTGTTGACTGGAGCAGTTTACCAAATGATTTGTCTGGTCATGAACAACTGTTCACTGGTGCTGATCAACATGGTGGTGACAGTCCCTTTGGAAATCTAGCTCTTATGGCTTTGGATTCTGCTGATACTTCATCCTCTAATGCCTCTACACCAAAGGTATCACAGGTATCCTCTGAGGCAAAAGCCAAACTATGTTCTGAATCATGCATAGCCGCATTTGCATCTATTAGAGAAGCAAATGTAGCTTTAATCAACAAGAACATTGAGCTAGAACAAATAATTTCCAAAAGCAAAGCTGAATTTGAGTTTGTACTTAATGAGAAGAATGATGAGATTTACAAACTTAAATGCCAAATAACTGATGAGAAGGCTAGGGAAGAGATACTTCTAGAGAAGTATAGAGATCTCAAGGATACACTTGCAACTACCCAAGTAGAGTGTGATCGATGGGTAAATTCTTGCAAGGGTTTTGAAATGCTTCTTAGTAAGCAATCTGCTTCCAATGTGAAGTTTGGCATTGGTTACAATCACACTGCTCCACCTACAGATTTTACTCCCAGAGCAGAGGTAGAATCTGATAGTGAGAGCAATAACCAATCCATTTCATCATGTGATCTACTTTCTGATACAACACCATCAGAAGTAGAAGTCAGCACTAAGCTCTCTCAGAACCTATCAGCTGATGTTGATGGTTCCACTGCTGACACTCACATGATCAAAGAGTTGATCAACTCAGGAGTTAATTCTAAAAGTCCTGAAAGGACTGGAGAGCAAGATTTAACACCTGAAGTTCAAACTCCAACTACTGTCAGTACTGAAAAGAAGAAAACTGTCAGTAGAAAGAGTTTGAAGACTACTAAAGAGGAAGTCAAGAAAGCAAACAATGCTTTCAAAGCACTGAAGAGCAAGTCTTCAGTAGCTTCATCCTCTTTAGTTGATGATCAACATAAGATGAAGAAGAAACCATGTGAAGTATGTGGCTTGTTCAATCATCTTACAGATGATTGTTGGTACAAAAGAGGATCCAAACTCAAACAAAAAGAGGAAATTAAAGAGAAAATGGTTAAAATGAAAACTGAGTTTGGACCACATTTGTATGAGCAACATCAAATCCTGTAACCCTTAAGTCCATAAAGAAATCCAAAAAGGAAGGGGTTAAACAGGTAACAGCTGAGATTGCTCAAAAGAAGAAGGTGCAACATAGGAACTTATCAAACTCTAATGCCAATGTGTCTGATGAGCTGAAAGCTTTATCACAAAATCAGACACAGCTGGTTATGATGGTTCAACATCTATTGGGAAGAGTTAACCA
The DNA here is from genome assembly GCA_025506515.1 of Flaveria trinervia. NCBI lineage: Eukaryota > Viridiplantae > Streptophyta > Magnoliopsida > Asterales > Asteraceae > Flaveria > Flaveria trinervia. The sequence continues at coordinate 66,065,942 of CM046444.1, read as the reverse complement.
ATTAGATGTTCCTATGTTGAAACCACAGAAAAGGAGGTCTAAGCCAAAGGATTCCTCTCTTCACCATCTTCTTCCTCTCAGGCTGTTGTTTCCATCAACCTGTTAGTTTACCATCTGTTGATGAGAACAGGCCCAAAACCAAAAAGGTTTGGGTCTCCAAAACTAACTGATTGTTTATAATTGCAGGGTTCTTCAACATGCCAAAGTAGCATCTGGTATGTAGACAGTGGGGGATCTATGCACATGACTGGAAACAGCTCTCTTCTTCATGACTACTCTCAAGGAAAGAAGGGGTTTGTTTCTTTTGGCAATGATGCTAGGGGTTACATCATTGGAAACGGTTATGTCTCCAATGGAGAAATAAAGTTTGATGATGTTAATCATGTGGAAAATCTCAAGTACAATCTCTTGAGTGTCAGTCAAATGTGTGATAAAGGCCATGTTGCTCTTTTCACCAGTCAGAACTGTAGGATTCTGTCATCCAAAGTTCTGCATTTGATTGATAAGGTGTTGGATGATCACACTCTCTTGAGAGCCAACAGGACAGGTAGAGTATATGCCTTAGATCTTTCCAAGAAAATAGATCTCAGAGGCCATCCTTGCCTATTTTCCAAAGCCTCTCCTCAAGAATCTAAACTATGGCACAGAAGGCTGGGTCATGTTAATTTCAAAAACATGAATCAGCTGATTCACAATAGTTTAGTCAGAGGATTACCAATAAAGGAGTTCCACTGTGATGAACCTGCACTGCTTGTTTAAAAGGAAAACAGCACAAAGTCTCATTCCCTCCTATTGAAGTCCACTGCATGCTTGCAATTATTGCATATGGATCTATTTGGTCCTGTGAGAGTGATGAGCATGGCAAAGAAGAAATACTGTATGGTAATTGTGGATGATTACTCTAGATTTGTATGGACTTTCTTTCTACATTCAAAGGATGAGGTTGCTCAGAAGATTATTCACTTTGTGTTGTATGTTGAGAAGCAGTATTCTCTTTCAATCAAGTGTATAAGGAGTGACAATGGAACTGAATTCAGAAACCATACACTTGATGACTTCTATCTTTCAAAGGGAATCAAAAGGCAGTTTAGCATCCCACGGACTCCAGAACAAAATGGAGTAGTGGAGAGGAAGAACAGGACCCTAATTGAAGCTGCAAGGTCCATGTTGGCTGACTCTGGTTTGCCACTGACCTTTTGGGCTGAAGCTGTTAACACAGCGTGCTATGTGCAGAATAGAGCCTTAGTAAATCAGAGGTTGATGAAGACTCCATATGAAGTTCTCCATCACTTGGCTCCTCTAATTTCATTTTTCAAAGCATTTGGGTGTCCCTGTTTTATTCTCAACACAAAGGATCAACTCCAAAAAATTGATCCTAAGGTGGATGCAGGGTATTTTGTTGGTTATTCATCTACTTGCAAGGCATACAGAGTCTTCAACTACAGAACAAAGATAGTTGAAGAGACTTTGCATGTGATGTTTAATGAATCTCCTATGGACAAGATTCCACAAAACCTTGTGGAGTTGTTTGATTTGGACATACTACAATATGTTCCTTATCAACCTCCAGCTGTTGCAGATCATGTGGATAAATCATCTTCTGCAGCATGTCTTCCACCTAGTGGTATTGATGATGATGATAATATCAATACTCACCTATTCAAGTTTAGTGACCAACTGCCTGTGTCTGCTAAATTTGATGTTCCCGTAGCTTCAGCAGTTCCATCCACAACAAATGCTGATGAGATCTCTAATTCCTCTACATCTTTTGAGTTACCATCTAATTCTTGGTTTCAAGAGTCTGCATCAACATTGTTGCTGCTGAAGGTCCTACAAACACTTGCACATATCTCATTGTTTATCAAGAACTGAAGAATCACCCAATGTCTCAGATTATTGGTGATATCAGTGCTGGAGTTTCAACAAGAAGTCAATTGTCTAACTTCTGCTTCTATGCTCTCTTCATCAGTCAGCTAGAGCCAAATAACTACCATGTTGCTTTGAGAGACAATGGATGGGTTGAAGCCATGCAACTTGAGCTACTTCAGTTCAAGAAACAGCAAGTGTGGGAACTGGTTCCTCTTCCCCCAGGTAAGTGTGCAATAGGCACTAAATGGGTCTTTAGGAATAAAACTGATGAAAATGGGCTTATTGTTAAGAACAAGGCTAGACTGGTTGTACAGGGGTTTTCACAAGAAGAAGGTATTGATTATGATGAAACCTTTGCCCCTGTAGCCAGACTAGAGGCAATTAGATTGTTTTTAGCCTATGCTGCATTCCACAATCTTAAAGTTTTTCAAATGGATGTCAAAAGTGCATTTTTATATGGTAAAATAAAGGAAGAAGTTTATGTGTGTCAACCACCAGGTTTTGAGGATAATAAACATCCTGAATGGGTGTATAAACTTGATAAGGCTCTTTATGGGTTGAAACAAGCTCCTAGAGCCTGGTTTGAGACACTTTCCACTTTTCTTCTTAAGAATAATTTCACTAGAGGCTCCATTGATAAAACTTTGTTTATAAGAAGGTGGATCAGCATAAGCTAGTTGTTCAGATTTATGTTGATGATATCATTTTTGCATCCTCTGATCCCCAGTTGTGTGATGATTTTACAACATTAATGAAAAAGAGGTTTGAAATGAGTGCAATGGGAGAATTACAGTTCTTTCTAGGCTTGCAAATTAAACAAAAGGCTGATGGAACCTTTATTCATCAGTCAAAATATACAAAAGATCTTTTGAATAAGTTTGATTTACAAAACTGTAAGCCCTGTTCTACTCCCATGTGCAACACCACACAACTGGATGCAGATCAGAAAGGTAAAGCTGTTGATGAAACACTTTACAGATGTATGATTGGGTCCTTGATGTATTTAACAGCTTCTAGACCAGATATTATGTTTGCTACATGTGTTTGTGCTAGATTTCAGGCTGCTCCTAAAGAGTCTCATTTGATTGCAGTCAAGAGAATCTTTAGATATTTGCAAGGTACACAATCTCTAGGTTTATGGTATTCCACTAGACACTCTTGCAAATTAGTTGCCTTTTCAGATAGTGACTATGCAGGGTGCAAGTTAACTAGAAAGTCAACTTCTGGTGGTTGTCAATTCCTAGGCAACTGTTTGATTTCTTGGCAGAGTAAGAAACAAACATCTGTTGCTACATCAACTGCTGAAGCCGAGTACATTGCTGCTGCAAGTTGCACTTCTCAGGTACTCTGGCTTAAAAACCAACTTTGGATTATGGCATTACAGAGACTAAGACTTCATTATTAATGGATAGTGCTTCAGCTCTGTGTATTGTCAAAAATCCAGTCCAGCGCTCTAGGACCAAACATATAGAGATCAGACATCACTTTATTCGGGATTGTTTTGAAAAAGGTCTGATTGATCCTAAGTTTGTGCCTAGTGCTGATGAGCTTGCAGATATTTTTACTAAGCCTTTGGATAGTTCTACTTTCCAAAACCTTGTGTTAAGGCTTGGTATGCTGCAGCTAGAATAAGTGATAACTACTGATGATCTCAGTAAATAAGTACTAACGATCATTAGTGACCATATCCCATATTGTACTGCTTCTGTTACAACAACTGATAGAGTAACAACTACTGATGTAGTTGTAACTACTGATGTTGTCAAAACAGATAAGTACTGATGTCCTATGAAACAACTGAAAATAGCTAAAAGGCTGATGAGTAGGTGTTGAGGACAGTATGAAACAGCTGAAAGGCTATGAATTGACGAAAACTACTGAAGAGAACTTTCTCTTCAGTTGTTTCTACAACTGATGTTTCATCCTAAACAACTGATGACAAAACCATGTCTTCAGTAGTTTCACAACTACTGATGACTAATACCAAGTCATCAGCTGTTTACAACAACTGATGACAAAACCATGTCTTCAGTAGTTTCACAACTACTGATGACTAATACCAAGTCATCAGCTGTTTACAACAACTGATGACAAAACCATGTCTTCAAGTTTCACAACTACTGATGACTAATACCAAGTTATCAGTTGTTTTCACAAATCTGAAGTCAAAACCATGGTCTTCAGTAGTTTTATAACTGCTGATGCTAAAACCACGACTTCAGCTGTTCAATTGTGTAGGATTCTATGTGCCCAAGACACTTAGAATATTGATGTGGTTAGTACGTTATGATCCAAGTCGGGTTATACCCATAACAAGCTAGCAAACACCAAATAATATTTATTGATGATATGATCATGCAATTAAATATTAACACCAATTAGAAAATGGGTTTTCTAAACAAGTTGCATATGAGATGGAACAATTTATTAGGATATTTGTTCAATGATATTATTTGTAATGTTATTTAGATGACATACAAATTAATAATGGCATTATACATGTAGTACAATTAAATGGTTAATTGTATACATCTACTAAGAGATTAAATCACAAGACCTTAACTTGTGTAATGTGTAAAAAAAAAAGGGGGGGGAACCCAAATTTTCGGCCACCCCTCCCCTTTTCCTATTGGACCAATTTCTTTGAAAACACAATACACATTAAAGGGTATTGTAGCTCTCTTGGACCAGCCATCATTATTCATTGTATGCAAAAGACACAAACTCTCTCTCTCTCTCTATTTTCGGAACAAGGCAGTAGCTTTAGAGGGTTTAGAAGATCAAATTTGTGCTTCTTTTGTGGTGATTCATCCTAACAAGAAGGGTTTTGCTTAGAGCTTTGGGTATACTAGCTTGAGGGGACCTCCCTTGGAACCTTGGCCGATTTTTAGCATCCAAACACTCCCATCTTTGGTCGAAATTCTGCTGGAGAAAGGTAGCAAATCACAGCTCTTTGTGGCTGTGATTTTATGTAGTTTTAGATTAGGTTATTGCTTGTTCATTCACATATTAAAGATCCTTGTTTTGGGTTTGCTTTTCTACATTAAATGGACACTAAGAACATGAAATATTCAGCTTATAAATGGTTTTAAAGCTATATATGTCCGCTGCGTTTTTCTGAAAGTTTAATGGTTAAACTTGTGTTTTGTGTTCTTGCAAACCCCTCAATGGCATCTAGAGCCGGTATGTGGATGACTTGCTTGTGTTGTTCTTTAAAATGGTTTTAAAGGATGTTTATAGACATATTTTAGGCTGTTTTTGGGCTGTTATTGTTTGGTTGTATGATTCCCCAACTTTCAAGGTCATATCACACATGCTAGTGATTAGATCTTGAAAGATACATATCTTGATGTGTTGATTGTTTGGACAATATTTAAAACCAAAAATTTCAGTTTATGTTGGCTGAAATTTGGTGGTTTTAAAAGGGGTTTCATTAGATGTTTTGATGTTATGATCATTGGATGATAAAGTGCATAACCTAGCCATTGACCTTGTGATGTTTGGATGCTTGTGTTGGTTGTATTCATTCATTCAATTTGGTTGTAATTTTGTGTTTCATTATTGGGTTGTAATTATTCATTCATTTGGGTTTGTAATAGATTAGGTGCATTTCTTTTATTAGAAAAATGTATTAGGATACAATTTTGTAAAAGGAAGATGCACAAGTTCAAGACCCGAAGATGGACATCAAAGACATGGAACTTGAAGCATATGGATGCAAGTTCAAGTGGGGTCCAAGATGACCTGCATTTTGTGATTGTTTTCAACCTAGAAAAGACCTTATGACAACACTTGTGATGGCAAACAAGTGTTGTCAACTTAGTAGCTATGGTTATGCACTCATGTTTGTATATATATGCTTGTTTGATTGTTTGTTGTTTGATTGTTTGGTTTGTATTTGAATATTCATAACAAACTCATTAACAACTTAACAAGCTGAAAATGTTGGTTCTTTAAAGTTAATAAAAGTTATTAAAATGGTTTAATGATTTTAAAGATTAAAATTGGTTTTAATCTAAGAACCATAGGGTACCTTGTATTTGAAAGCATACAAATACAAGTACATAGAGTTTTCTAAACTAGAATTAAGAAATCTAAAATTTTAAAAACGAGATCAACACCGTCCTTTTACACAACACTTGAGTCACTTGGGAACTCTTAGTGGGATAAAGGTCACCTAACCATTTGTTTTGGCAAACTCACACGTGGGTGTAAGTAGGATGTCTTGATTTGCAAACATGTTAAATGGATCACCTATAATGTGTTTCCAAATGGTGTTGATGGGATTTACATGCCGACTTTACATATGATGTTCAAGGGTCGATCCCATACCTCTAGAAGTTGCAAATGGTTGCAACCGTCAATCGTTGACTACCTTATTAATTTAAATCGTGGGATAAAGGTCACCTAACCACAATTTAAATGTAATGTTGGGTTCTAGATTTTAATATATAATGACCTTAATAGGCATTAATTATTAAAATTGATAATATCGAAAATACTAAATAAAACTTTGTTAAATTTTGTAGATGGCCTCTAATAATGATAATTCCGATAACTCATCCGCGTCCAACCAATCTTTACGAGCGATCCTCCAAAAGGAACGTCTAAATCACAACAACTTCATCGATTGGTATCGAAACTTGAGAATCGTTCTCAAGCAAGAGAGAAGATCGTACGTTTTAGACGACCCTATCCCTGATCAACCTAGCGAGGATGATGAGGAGGCCTTCAATGATTGGCTAAAGTACACTGAGGACTCCGTCCAAGTGTCTTGTCTCATGCTAGCGAGCATGACTCCGGATCTCCAAAAGGAGTATGAACACCACGGGGCTTATGACATGATAACCCAGCTGAAGGAAACGTTCCAACAGCAAGCGAGGGTTGAGCGTTTCGAAACGGTTCGAGCACTCCATGCATGTCGTATGGACGACAACCAATCTGTCATCTTATGTACTTAAGATGAAAAGTCATATTGACCGCCTCGAGAGGCTTAATTGTCCCGTCTCGAAGGAATTGGCCACGGATTTGATCCTCAATGGCCTTACCAAAAGGTTCGAGACATTCGTGTTGAACTACAGATGAATGCTTGGGATAAAAGCATTGGTGTGCTTCACTCAATGCTCAAAACGGCCGAGGCGGCCATGGGTAAAAGGGTTTTACCCGTTCTCACCATTAATGAAGGTGGGAACAACAAAAGGCCTCGTCCCGCACCCAAGGCAAAGGTTGCCAAGGGTAAGGGAGCCGCTTGGGGAAAAGGGAAAGGGGTGGCAAGGGTGCCACCCAAACCACAAGAGAAGAAGCAAAAGGTTGCTACAAATGACCCATGCTTCAAGTGTGGGGAGATTGGACATTGGGCAAGGAATTGTCCTGTCCATCTCCAAGAGTTGAAAGCCAAGAGGGATGCCGGGCAGACCTCAGGTACAATATACATGATTCATATTGATCTTAATGTTACATCTTCTAACACATGGGTATTGGATACCGGATGTGGAACTCACATTTGCAATTTGTTGCAGGGGTTCACAAGAAGTAGGGACTTCAAACAAGGGGATGTTAGCCTCTTCATGGGAAATGGAACTAAAGTCTTAGTTGAAGCTCGTGGAGACTACATCCTAAGACTTCCAAGTGGTTTGGAAGTTATTTTGAAGAATGTTTTGTATGCTCCTAGTTTGACTAGGAACATTATTTCTGTATCCCAATTAAGACATTATGATTATGTATATCTTTTATTGAAAATGATATCATGTTTTCTTTAAATGGTATGTTCTATTTTAAAGCTATTCCAATTAATGGTATTTATGAATTGGTTCATGAAAATACTTTAAATAGTTCATTGTACCAAACTAACACCAAGAAACTCAAGTTGGACTTAAGTGATACCTATCTTTGGCATTGTCGTCTTGGTCATATAAACAAGAAACGTTTACAAACACTTCAAAAGAATGGTCTTTTAAAAACAAAAGAATGTGATTCATTTGATGTTTGTGAGTCTTGTTTACAAGGTAAGATGACTAAGGCACCCTTTAGTGGAACTACCGAAAGGGCAAAAGATTATTAGGAATCATACATTCGGATGTTGTGGTCCTTTTAAGCCAATGACTAGGAATGGTGAAAGATACTTCATTACCTTTACCGACGATTATAGTAGCTATGGGTATGTGTACTTGTTAAGGCAAAAAGACGAAGCTTTTGAAATGTTCAAAATCTTCAAAAAAATGAAGTAGAAAATCAACTCAACAAGTCAATTAAAATTCTTCGTACCGATAGAGGAGGTGAATACCTAAGTGATGCCTTTCAAAATCATCTTAGGAGTTGTGGGATTGTCTCACAACTCACTCCACCTGGAACACCACAACATAATGGTGTGTCTGAGAGGAGGAATCGAACCTTATTGGATATGGTCCGATCTATGATGGCTAGAAGCACATTACCTCTATCATTTTGGGGTTTCGCTCTGCTCTCCGCGGCCCGTATTCTAAATATGGCCCCAACCAAAAAGGTAGAAAGGACACCTTTTGAGATATGGCATGGAAGAGTTCCATCCCTATCGTACTTAAGGGTTTGGGGATGTGAGGCTTATGTTAAGACTCCCACCCTAAACAAATTGGATGTCCGATCCACCAAGTGTATCTTTATTGGATATCCTAGAGATTCTATGGGATATTATTTCTATGATCCAATGGAACAAAAGGTGTTGTTGCCAGAAAGGGTGAGTTCTTAGAAGCAAAGTTCCTTATGGAAGGAGCTAGCAGTAGAACAGTGGATCTTGAGGAAGATCAAGAACCACAGCCCCATGCACGTTTGGTTGAAACTAGCACTCAACATAAGGATGTTGAGGATGATCAAGTGGTTGATCAATACACACAACACGTTCGCAGAAGTGGTAGAACTAGTAATCCACCTGAAAGATATGGATTTTTCATGGATGGATGCTATGTGATAGATTCTGATGAACCAACCACATACCATGATGCAATGTCCAACACGGATTGTGACAAATGGCTTGAAGCCATGAACGTTGAGATGCAATCCATGTATGACAATCAAGTATGGGACTTGGTTGTACCACCTCTTAACTCCAAGATAGTTGGAAGTAAGTGGGTTTTCAAGAAGAAAACCGATATGCATGGAAACTTGGATACTTATAAAGCTAGACTTGTAGCAAAAGGTTTCACTCAAACTCAAGGGGTTGATTATGATGAAACCTTCTCACCTGTTGCGATGCTAAAGTCTATAAGGATATTGTTTGCCATAGCTGCTCATTATGATTATGAGATTTGGCAAATGGATGTCAAAACCGCTTTCCTAAATGGATATCTTGAGGAAGATGTCTATATGGTTCAGCCTGAAGGTTTTGTCGATCCAATACATCCTAATAAAGTATGCAAGTTAAAGAAATCAATCTATGGATTAAAACAAGCATCGAGAAGCTGGAATCACCGTTTTGATGAGGAAGTAAAGAAATTTGGTTTCATCAAAAACGCTGATGAGCTTGTGTGTATAAGAAGGCTAGTGGGAGCACAATAACTTTCCTAGTATTGTATGTTGATGACATACTACTATTTGGAAATGACATTCCAACCTTGGAAGGTGTAAAAACCTGGCTTGGAAGTTTTTTCCATTAAGGATCTTGGTGAAGCCGCCTATATTCTGGGAATAAAGATCTATAGGGATAGATCAAGGCGGTTGATTGGTTTGAATCAAAGTGCATATATTGATAAAATCTTGAAAAGGTTCAAGATGGGAATTCTAAGAAAGGTACCGTACCTATTCAAAGAGGAACGATATTGAGTACGGCTCAATGTCCAAGCTCAAAGGAAGAGCAAGATAAAATGAAGGCAATCCCATACGCATCTGCTATAGGATCCATCATGTATGCAATGATATGCACTCGACCGGACGTGTCATGCGCTTAAGCATGACAAGCCGTTACCAGCAGAATCCTGGAAACAGTCATTGGATGGCTGTTAAGAACATACTTAAGTACCTAAGGAGGACAAGAGATATGTTCCTGATCTATGGATCTGGTGACGAGGAACTCGTTGTAAAAGGTTACACGGATGCAAGTTTCCAAACCGATCGTGACGATTCACGATCACAATCGGGATACATTTTCATTCTGAATGGAGGAGCTGTCTCTTGGAAGAGCTCCAAGCAGGATGTGGTGGCTCTATCAACTACAGAATCAGAATATGTCGCCGCCTCATTGGCAGCTCAAGAAGCTGCATGGTTGAAGAAATTCATTGCTGATCTAGGGGTTGTCCCTTCCATTCAGGACCCCCTAGAGATTTTTGTGACAACGAGGGTGCGATTGCTCAAATCAAGGAACCCCGTGCTCATCAAAAGACTAGGCACATTGAGCGGAGATTCAACTACATACGAGATGAAGTTGAAAAGGGAAAGATATGTATTCGCAAAGTTCACACGGATCAAAACGTTACTGATCCTCTCACGAAGCTCCTTGAAAAGGCAAAGCATGAAGGTCATACTTGTGCCATGGGACTTCGATATTCTAGTGATTGGATATGATCTGTAAATTTAGCATTTGGATATATGGAATTTTCTATTATTTGAATAAAAATTTGGTTATAATGTTTCAAATAATATTCCAATTTAGCATGTTTAATCCATGAGTAAAATGTTTACTCTAAATTCCGTAGTCGTTCATACTTGTGGGAACAAGTTTGAAGGTAAGACTATTATGAACTTGGATTGGTTGATATTCATAAGGATGAATAAAGAGCAATGGGTTGCTACCAAGGTACATAGATATTTGTGGGTTACAAATATTGGACTAACCTGCATCTCAAATTTTACTACATGGAATCTTATTGATTGATCATAAATAAATTTGAGTAAAGGCGAATATCATTTGGTATCCTCCGACCTGAGATACATATTGGGTTTTGATGTTCACCAAGTATTATACCTTGAGCATATTCTTCACTGTCCTGAAATAGTGGACAGTACATAAGGATATGTCCAGGTATACACGAGGTGTTTGTGAGAAACGTATGTAGTCAAGATGGAATTTGTTCCTCTTATTCGTTGAGAGTTAGATGTCTAAGGCCTGATTAAGTTAAATCAACAAGGAATGATCATTCTGTGTCCTTGGATTTAACATGACATCTGTAACAAAAGGATAGATGATTAATTCACCTAAATCATATCAAGTAGGGTACTTGAAGGGATGATGTTATTGAATGGCTATAAGTCATGCGTATTAAGGGTAGTAAACCGTTGTTAGGCGGTATTTACTGCTTGCATCAATCTTCTATGAATCTTGGGCAAGTGGGAGATTGTAGGATTCTATGTGCCCAAGACACTTAGAATATTGATGTGGTTAGTACGTTATGATCCAAGTCGGGTTATACCCAATAACAAGCTTAGCGAACACCAAATAATATTTATTGATGATATGATCATGCAATTAAATATTAACACCAATTTAGAAAATGGTTTTCTAAACAAGTTGCATATGAGATGGAACAATTATTAGGATATTTTGTTCAATGATATTATTTGTAATGTTATTTAGATGACATTACAAATTAATAATGGCATTATACATGTAGTACAATTAAATGGTTAATTGTATACATCTACTAGAGATTAAATCACAAGACCATTTAACTTGTGTAATGTGTAAAAAAAAAAAAGGGGGGAACCCAAATTTTCGGCCACCCCTCCCCTTCTTCCTATTGGACCAATTTCTTTGAAAACACAATACACATTAAAGGGTATTGTAGCTCTCTTGGACCAGCCATTCATTATTCATTGTATGCAAAAGACACAAACTCTCTCTCTCTCTCTCTCTCTCTCTATTTTCGGAACAAGGCAGCAGCTTTAGAGGGTTTAGAAGATCAAATTTGTGCTTCTTTTGTTGGTGATTCATCCTAACAAGAAGGGTTTTGCTTAGAGCTTTGGGTATACTAGCTTGAGGGGACCTCCCTTGGAACCTTGGCCGAATTTTAGCATCCAAACACTCCCATCTTTGGTCGAAATTCTGCTGGAGAAAGGTAGCAAATCACAGCTCTTTGTGGCTGTGATTTTATGTAGTTTTACATTAGGTTATTGCTTGTTCATTCACATATTAAAGATCCTTTTGTTTGGGTTTGCTTTTCTACATTAAATGGACACTAAGAACATGAAATATTCAGCTTATAAATGGGTTTTAAAGCTATATATGTCCGCTGCGTTTTTCTGAAAGTTTAAATGGTTAAACTTGTGTTTTGTGTTCTTGCAAACCCCTCATCAATGTCTGAAAGGGTAATACCATGTCAACAGTCGTTTAAAACTACTGATGACTAACACCAAACCCTTCAGTCGTTTTCTAACCCGTACCCTATAAATATCCGACCTAATCCTTTAGAGCCTCATCTTCTTCAAACCTAACGTTCATCTCTCCAAATGGTCTCTCTCATTAATGGCGTCCATGCAGCTCAAACCGCGACACAACTGTGTAGCTTACCTCACCACATCGCCATTCTGAGCTAAGTTCGATAATGCTATTGATCTTATTGTCCAGTCACCCTACAAAACGGCCTTTCTTCTCAATCCAATCCTTCATGCCGAATCGCTTAACCAGTTTTGGATGAACGTCACCCTCACCACTGGGGAGAACAACACAGAGTCTCTCCGGTCGGTCGTCAACAACCACCAAGTGGTCATCACTCCAGATATACTTCGTCAAACCCTACACCTGGATGATGCCACTTTTCCTGCTGGATATCCAAAGGGCACAACTGATTTATCCTTTGCCCACCATGGATATCAGGGACACCTTAGTGCCTCCACCATACTGAAGAAACATTTCCATGATGCTGAACGTCTCATATTTGACATGGTAAATGTCTGTTTGGCTCCTAAGACTTCCTCTTGGGATCAAATGTCTACAAGGTGGCAGCAGGTAATGTACTCCATCCTTGAGCAACAACCTTTAAATTTTTCAGAAATACTATTTTCAGAGCTCAAGGATATGGCTCAAAAACAAACTGCTAACCATTGGATATTATATCCTCGATTCATAATGGCCATAATTGCAAACCAGCTTCAAGCTGAGGGACTTGTTGGCCTGGGAGTCCCTGCTATGGCTGTATTGCCTGAAGTATACTCCCGGCACAACTCTGACCAATCACTCAAAATGGTTGCCAAGCTGCGCAAACCCACGCAGCTGGAACCCACAGCCACCACCTCCAAATCAAAAGTCCCCACCAAACCCACTAAAAAGAAAACCAATAAGGCTACTCAGGGAAATGAGTCCCCTGAGGATGCCCCTGCAACACAAACGCAGGCTATATCCACTGGTTATAACCCCCTAGTGGATATAAGGACTCTCCCAGCCACAGCCACTCAGGATTCCTCTCAAAAGGAGCCTGCAGCAACCACAGAAGGGGTACCCACCAATCTGGGATCTTCCTCATTTGAGAAGATTGCCATTGAAGAGCACCATTCTCCCCAGGTGCACACTGCTTTTACCCCATCTCCCCATGCAACCGCCCCCCAAAGTCCTACATTACTTGTTACACAAGTGCTGACTCAGTTGCACTCCTCACCCCCTCCCCAGATACCAATTACTACTGGGAATACTTCTACCATTGAGGGGGAGGACCAAAGTGCAGCTGAGAACCCACAACATAGGGGTTACAATGTTCCTTTCCTAGTGTAGCAATGGAGATTAGAACTTCTGGTGAGGCTGCCATTTCTCTGCTTTAGCATATGATCAGGTTGTAGTTGGTACCATTACTAAGACCTTACCAGAGGCAACTGCTGATGACGGCAAAGTCCTGAGGCAGGAAGTCCCCAGTTCCAAGACAAAGGGGCACATGCTACAACTGAGCTACACTCAGTGCATGTTCATCCTGATCCTATGAGGAGGTCAAGTGATTCAGTATCTACTGATGATGACCTGGGCTTCTTTTACGATGTAATCGCCCAAAACACCATCCTGGAAGAGGAGGTGAGCAGACTCAAAGAGCTGCTTGCCAAAACTTCTAAGGAACAAAGACCATCTGCCTCTACCACCTCACAAATGGCACCTTCATCTGAAGGTCTCCCAAACACTGAGCCACTCCCAACAACTCAGCCACCTGCCTCTGCTTCTGGCACTATTTATCAGGAACAGAACCCTCCTGAGCAAATAGTTGCTATCCTTCAAAATTCCCTCCCTCTCATCACGCCCATAATCACTGACATAGTGATCAAAGCCATTGATGAGAGGCTTTCCTCAGTAATACAACCATTGATAGAGGAGGTTGTGGGCAAACATCTTTCTGGCAATCAACCCCTTGCAACCAATGCAACCAAAAAGGGGGAGATTAAGTCAGTGAAAGCAAAAAGAAAGAGGAGTACAGAGGAGAAAGAAAAGGAGAAAGAAACAGAAGGGATAGTAGTGGAAAAGGAGTTGGAGTTGAATGTGGAGACCGATAAAGAGAAGGAAAAAGAGAAAGCCTTGGAGCTACTGATAAAAGAGGCTGATGCCGAACACAGCAGATCAATGGACAACATCATTGATCAGCTGTTTAGGCAAGGCCATGACACTGATAAACTTGACTCTGAGATTCGACGATTAGAGATTGAAGAAATCCAGAATAGATGGGCAAGTTATGAAGTGTTAGAAAGAGAAAGGCTTGAGATCATGATTAGATTTATTGCAAAATATCCGGGAAGATCAATGATCGAAATCAAAGCTTGGTCCAGGGATAGTATCTTGGCAATCACCACAAGATCTGTTCATCTGAAGCATATACTAAGGGACTTGTTATTGAAGCTTTCAATGAAGCAGGAGCAGGGAGCAGGACTGAGCTAGCCAAATACTCAAAAGCAACACTCACCTCCAAAATGCTAACTCAGCCTGTCAACATTCCCTCTCCAAAACAACCACAACCACAACCCACAAAACCAACTCCCTTACCATCTAAACCAACAACCGATGATGCACCTAAGAAGAAGAAGAGAAGGGTGTTGAGGCTAGAAGAAGAAGAAGAAGAGGATGATGTGGAAGAAGATAGGCTACCTCTGTCTGCAGTCCTAACATTGGCTAAAGCCAAACCCATGCCCATCACTCCCTCCTCACAGATGGAAGCTGTGAGAGTAAAGATTGAAGAAGAACAACAGCAAAAGCTTCATGATGATGAAATGCTGAAAAGCATTGATAAAACTTATGCTGCTTCGTCATCAATAATAAGTATGAAGAAAGAAGATCTAAGGTTGTACACCCTTGCCAACACATTTCAATATCAGAAGGAAAAGGTGAGAGTATGGTCTGATCCTAGGGTGGCTCACAGGATTGTAAAGAAAGACATTCCTTCGAGATACAAGGGCCAAGTCAAAAGGATCGTAGATGAAGAGATCACAGTGGTCCTTGTAGTATCACCCTGGGAGATTGTAGAAGACTTCAAGAAGGCCTATGAGACTAAACAACCACCCCAAAAGATGTTAGAGAACAAAATTATTAAAAAGGGGTTAGTCTACAAGAGACTTGAGAACTTCAAACAAAATGAGCTCAGTCTGTTACTTGAAGGGACTCATCCTGATGAGTTTGCATACAGACAGATTACAACAGTTGAGCTCAAAAATGGTAAACAGGCCAAGTACATCTCAGAGCTGTATGGGCGAGAAGGATTGTTTGATGGTGAAGCTGAGAACCTGACCATGGAAGAACAAATTATGTTTCTCAGAGCATACACCAGAGAATCCTACAGGCTTATACATGGGAAGTGAGTCTCATGGATGGGGGAATAGCTCAGTGTCCAATTCCATAATACAGAGCTCCCATCCATACATTGCCAACCAAATCTTCAGAGACTCATTTCCAGGCCAGTGCTTATATGGGTCATCTTCTCAACTGATCAAGAAGGAAAAAGACCAACCATTCTGCCAACAATAAGTGGGACCTCAATAAAGTTAAAGGTTTTGGATGCATTGGTTCAGGGGGAATTTGTTGGACCAAAAGAACCAATGAGCCGGATCAGAAAAACCTTTAAGTCCCACAGACGTCACAACAACTACTGAAGACCACAACAGCTGATTACAAAGTCTGAACACAAGTGCTAAAGACAAAGTCTGAAGACACAAGTGCTGCAGACAAAGTCTGAAGACACAAGTGCTGAAGACAAAGTCTGAAGACACAAGTGCTGAAGACAAAGTCTGAAGACAGAAGTGCTGAAGACAAAGTCTGAAGACACAAGTGCTGAAGACAAAGTCTGAAGACACAAGTGCTGAAGACAAAGTCTGAAGACACAAGTGCTGAAGACCAAAGTATCAGACGTTGTCATAACAGCTGAAGAAGTCTTTTTCAGTAGTTGTGATGGTTTACCTTTCAGTAGTTTTCTTTGTTTCTGTATTTGTAAAACAACTGAAGAGTATGTTCTTCAGTTGTTATAGTTTCAGTAGTTTCTTTTCGGTAGTTGTAATAATAGTTAACACTTAGCATTTTTATAAGAAGATGTCAGCTGTTTGACATCTTCAGTAGTTGTGTTAACTATCAGTAGTTTGTGATAAATTCTGTTAGATGTCACTATCAAGTGACATCAGCAGACGTCACATCTCTTATATAAGAGGTGTTGACCTAATTGTAATTGTGACATTCCGTTACCACGAAAGCGAATATTGAATGAAATATATCTGCAGAATTCTCTCTATCTATAACCGTTTTTGTTCTTACATTAAATCTCTTTGTTCTTGTGAATTGGCTAATGCATTGTTAGAATTCCGCTGCTATACTCTCTAATCAATCAAACGTAGATCACTGATCCTAACAATAAGTCTGAGTTCAGGTATGATATAAGGTAATTGTGAGAGACTTATGTAGTTAAGATGGGATTTGTCCCTCTTATTCGTTGAGAGTAAGATGTCTAAGGCCTGATAAAGTTAAATCAATGGAGAATGATCACTCTGTGTCTCTAGGATTTAACATGACATCTACGACAAAAGGATAGATGATTGATTCACCTAAAACATTTCAAATATGGTACTTGAATGGGATGATGTTATTGAATGGCACTTAGTCATACGTATTAAGGGTAGTACACCGTTGTTAGGCGGTATTTACTGCTTGCATCAATCATCTATGAATCTTGTGTATGTGGGAGATTGTTGGATCTTATATGCCCAATACACATACAAGATTGATGTGGTTAGTACGTTATGATCCAAGTCGGGTCATACCCAACAACAAGCTATACAAACACCAATTAATATTTATTTGTTGATAAGATCAAACAAATAAATACTGACAACAATTTAGAAAATGGGTTTTCTAAAATGTTACTTTTGTAAAAGAACAATATTATGTGGATAATTTGTTCATGAGAGATTGCTTGTTTCGTTATTTAAGTTAGTTAAAAAATAACATATAAAAGTATGTTATTGTTATAAAATTAAAAGAGGTTTTAATTTCTAAACTAGGGTTGAAAGAGTGAATTTTATAAGAGTTTCCAAATGGGGGGAACCCATTTGAACTTCATTTTTGGCCGCCCATATGGGCATAGGGAACTCACCTTTTGTCTTGGCTTTTGCAAGACATTACTCACTCATTCACTCAACGATAACCTACACATTCTCTTACACACACAAACTAACGAACTTTCTCAAAGAACAAAGGGTTTTTCGGATTCAAGATGAAAGAAGAGGCTGAAATCTCGGATTTATTGGCTGCTCTTCCAGAACTTCTTGGCTGATTCGGATTGTTCAAAAGGGAGTTCATCTTGGTGCTCTTCTTCCTAACAAGATTAGGTGTTTGTTTAGGCTTGTGGGTATACAAACTTGAGGTCTTCTACTTTGAAGGCTAGCCACTCAAGAACATCAACTTCTTCATCTTATACATCTACAACATCTTGTGCAAGAAAGGTTGTATCTATGAACACCCTATGGTTGTTTTATGGTTTGATAGCATATTATTTCACATATATTTATATGATCCTTATTCTTGGGTTTTGTTTATGTTTTTAAATGGTGAAAATTTCAGATTACTAACCATATGTTAAACCTATATTCCGCTGTGATTTTTCAAGTTTAAATGGTTAAACTAGCTTGTTTTACATGTGACAAAACCCAACAATATAATTTTTATAATATTTTATAAATAAATAAATGGAATAATCATTTAAAATTTGGGTTTTATAAAGTATAGGGTTAGAAATGTAATTATTAAAATTTTGTTTTAAAAGTTTGTGCATAAAATGTTAAGAGTCAAACCACAGGGACCAATTGTGTAATTTATTAAACCCAAACCTCCCACCCTCTTTCTCTCTCCCTGCAATTCCGGCGGGCACTCTGGCCACCTCTGGCTGAGGCCCAGCGAGCCCTAAACCACATAGATACTTCGAATTGTAACCCCAAATTGTTCCAATCGTTTCGTGGAGTCGATTTGAACTCATTGAAGGTCATTAATTAGGTTCTAACATCGGATACGAGTGTCTACAACTTGGGTAACGGCCAAGCATCAAATACACAACGTACGACAATTAAAACATGATAATTATCTAATTAATCGAGCCCATACAAATCGTTTGACCATTTCAAATCCTTTAGTAACTATAATTTCAGTCTAAACACCTGAAAACATTACAAACAATTAACAACTTTCACAGTTTATCACACTTACTCAAACTCCATTCTCATCATACTTTCACCTTCAATTGATTAGGGATTCTAAATCAAGACTCTCCTCTAAAGCTACACTCAAGTTTAATTTGGTTGTCACTAACGGTTGCACATCGAACGGATTCAAGTCTATGGTCGCGGCTGTTCTTCAAGTCTTCTCATCGAAATCAAACAAAATCCGGGTAATTAAACATACATAATAACTCGAAATACCATGGGGAACAAAAGCCCCATGGTTAATTTGGTTAATAAGATCCAATTGATGTTCAAATTTTATTTAATCGATCTAGGATTCTGTAAGGGCCCGTTCTCCGGACGCTTACAGCCGGTAAATCATTGCACGTAAAACATATAACTTTACATTTAACCTTCATAAACATTGCAGCAGAACATTAAGATAACTTTTCAATTCTTTATAAATGCTTTTGCAAGTTAATACAATTGTTCATTTCAAAACATCGTTCGTTCGCTTTACAATTCAAAAACATTAAACAAAAGAATGCCATCCAAAAGAGTTGAGTAGCCGCCCCGTGCCATCCTCAGCAACATTATCTGCCAACTGGAAACACATAAAATTCAGCGTTGCTGAGTGAGTTCTAGTTTAATAATAAAACATACTTTACTTTCATTAAAATCGTCCTTTACTTTAGCATGTGATCATACATCATACATACACATAGATGTTATTATCTTCATCATCATTCATTTCATACTTTTATAAGAATATGGGGTGTTACTGGTTCATAGTGATTTGGGGATGTCTGGCTGTTTGTGTTTATAAGAATTCAAAACCAACGTAAACCACATCTGAGGCCCTGGTTCATTGGTATGCATTGCAACTTCACCATGAGGTCCCGGGTTTGAACCCGGGCACCCTCATCTAATATTTTTAAATGCTTTTTAGCCTAAAAAAAATTTAGAAATTTTTTAGTATATATAAAAAATATATTTATAAACTTCAAATATATTTAAAAGCCACCAAATATTTTCTATAATTTATCTAAGTTTAGATAAACATAGTTTGTTTATAAAACATTTTAACAAAGAGTGTTTTTGAATAATTTCTAATAAAATGGATTGTAAATAATAATTAATAATTATTATTAGTTCAAACATTTCTTTTCAATTAATATTGTTTAAATCGTAATTATTTCTTTAGTTAAAAAAACTTTATATATAAACCTTTCAAGTTATTATAAATGTTTGTTTTCACATCTTTGTATAAAATATAAATATATATTTTTTCATGAAAATGTGAATGAATTCCATTTGTTAAATATAATTATTTGATAAGCCCCTAGCTCTCGTTAAACGTTAAACTTATAATTGGGCTTAAATCTTGTAAAAATATATATTCCTAGGTACATTCTAAGGGATTGCGTTGGAACGTTATTATTCTTATTAATCATTATTCTTATACTTATTTGCCAGGTGAGTTCTCCATGCCCCTTTTTACTTTATTTCACACCTTTTGGGGTGAAACATGTTAACGTTATCAACTTACACTTGTAAACATCTTGATACTTGTAAATGCACATGCAACTCATCTTTATCTTTTGTCATGGTTATTTGTGTTATTGTAAGTCTTATTTGAGATACATATTTTATTTACAATCATTAACTATTGCTAGCTCGGCAGCGTCTTAGATATTTGGGCCGGACAAGCCTATTTGGTGCTAAAGCTAATATATTACCGGCTCCTGAGGATGTATGCTTGTTCATCATAATAGAATGGGTACTTAATGAAATACAATGTGTGGTTGTGCTTATAACATTGAATATTTCATTGCTTAGTATGTAATAACGCTTATTGAACTTACTACATACGTTTGTGGTTGTTTGAATAAATCTAAGTCAAATAATGATTTTGAAACATATTCAAACTTAATCATATGAAGTTCTCATGCGAATGGCCTATTCTAATAGACCATACGCATCAACAAATTTATGCTAATGAACAAGTCGCACGACTGAACCAGGAGAGTGGATCAGTCGCATGATTGTAACATGAGATTGAATCAGTCATGCGAATGGATCAACCGCATGACTCAATCGCACGACTGAACCATACTAATGGTTCAGTCACCCAAATGAGAAACCCTAACCTATAAATACCACTTAAATCGTGGAAAAACATAACACTTCGAAATCCTACGTGCTAAATCATACCCTAGCCGTCCAGAGACCTCTAAGAACCTGTTCCATGTTCATAGATCGCACTAGATCCATTACAATCGTTCTTGTTGGACCAAAAGAACCAATGAGCCAGATCAGAAAAACCTTTAAGTCCCACAGACATCAAACAACTGAAGTGGTCTACAACAGCTGAAGACAAAGTCTGAAGAACAAAGTCTGAGGACAAAGTCTGAGGACAAAGTCTGAGGACAAAGTCTGAAGACAACTACTGAAGACAAAGTCTGAAGATAAAGTCTGAGGACAAAGTCTGAAGACAAAGTCTGAAGACAACTGTTGAAGAGAAAGTCTGAAGACAACTGCTGAAGACAAAGTCTGAAGACAAAGTCTGAAGACAACTGCTGAAGACAAAGTCTGAAGACCAAGTTCTTAGAAGTTCTCTTCAGTAATTGTGATGGTTTACATTTCAGTAGTTTGTAATGACTACTTTTATATTATGTAAAACATCTGAAGTTCTTACACTTCAGATGTTATAACTTCAGTAGTTGTAATGTTAGCTTATACTTAGCTTTTAGTAAAGGTGTCCTCAGTTGTTGTGGACATCTTCAGTAGTTTAGTTTACTTTTAGTTGTTTGTATAAATTAGTTAGATGTCACTATCAACTGACGTCAGCTGATGTCACATTCCTTATAAAAGGAATGTTGACCTAATATCCCTGCACGGGAAGCTTGTGCATGAATGAAAACATTCTTTTTGTCGAAAACTTCTCACTCTATAACCATTACTGTTTGATTGAATATTCATATTATTCTTGCTATAATTTTGTCTATTTCGTGTGCTATTCCGCTGCAAATCCTAATCTAATTGATCAAACTAGATCTCGATCCTTTCAAATGGTATCAGAGCCGGTTAATCATTAATCAATTTAACAATTGATCATTGAAACTGTTCTTTTGATATCTAAGTTTGATCGAATTAGCAAATTTGCAAGAATTGGTTATAGAGTTTGTTTTTCTATTGCTTCCCGTGAATTAATTTGAGATTCTTCTTGTTTTAAACTGTGTTGTTGAGTTTTTGAGTTAGATCTGTTAAAATCTCATTGAACCTATTTGAATTAGTCAAAATGGCTATATGAATCAATGATCCTCACAATACTGGCTCCTCAACAAAGCCTCCTATGCTTGTTAGGAGTGAGTACAACATATGGCAACGACGAATGCTCCATCACCTGTCTGTCAATAGTTCAGGTTGTTGGAAATCTGTGGTTCATGGACCATATAAGCATATGGTGAGTAATCCGAAAACCAATAAAATGGTTCCGAAGAAGAAAGAACAATATTCAGATGAAGATCTGAAACTGTTTGAAATTGATGCTAAAGCCCATGGAATTCTGGCCATGGCACTGCCTAATGAAATTTATTCTGGACTTATGCATCATGAATCTACTCATGACCTCTGGGTTGCTCTGAAAGAACAATTTGGAGGAACTGATGAGGTCTTAGCAAACAATAAAGAAATCCTTGCCTAGAAATATGAGACATTCTCTCATAGAAAGGGTGAGTCACTGACTCAACAGTTTGAGCGATTCTCCTGTTTGATATCTGAGTTGAAAATGATTAAACCTGAATATACAAACAGTCAAATGAACAACAGATTTCTCAAATCTCTGCTTGAGAGATGGGACACATATACTATTGTCCTACGCTCCAGTGCAAATCTAGATAATCTATCTCTCACCCAACTTCATGGGAAACTGTTAACATTTGAAAGAGAGATAGAACAGAAAAGGAAACTGACTTCATCTGGGAAGCTCACTGATGATTTTGTACCAGGGAATACTGCTCTGGTTGGTCATGAGTCAGAATATGCTACATCAGAGAGTTCTTATGATGAGCATATAGATTTCTCTTCAAACAATGGAGATCAGGCTTTTGCTGGTATTGATAGTAATTCAGGATGTAATAGTAACAATCTGTGCTTTTTGATGGATGATTTGAAAGGAATTGCTGATGATGATTTGGAAGAGATGGATATTTTGAGCCAAATGGCATTAGTTAATATTATATCTCAAAAATTTTACAAAAGGACAGGTCAAAAATTCCCTGGTCTCTCTGGAAAAACCAAAGTTGGTTTTGACAAGAGCAAGTTGAGGTGTCACAAGTGCCATAGACTTGGACATTTTGCAAGAGAGTGTAGATCATCTGGATCTAACTCTTCTGCACCCTTTGTGAGCTTTCCAGGCAATAATTCACAAAACAAAGGGCAACATTCTACTAGTTCTGGTCATCATTCACAAATTCAGTCATCTCCTGCATATTTTGTTCGTCAAGGTCAAATGCCATATCCTTATCCCTGTTTTTACATGCCTCAGTCAAATCAGGTTCCAATAACCATAGCTCAACAATCACATGCCCTACCTGAGCCTCAACCATCTCAATCAAGTCAACAATCTCAATCTCAATCTCAATCACATCAAAGCTTTTTCACTCCTGGAGTTGTTGACTGGAGTAGTTTACCAGATGATCTTTCTGGTTATTCTGAACAAGTGTTTTTTGGTGCTGGTCAACATGGTGGTGAAAATCCTTTTGGAAATCTGGCTCTTATGGCCCTGGAGTCTACTGATGGTTCATGCTCAAATGCTTATCATCACAGGTACCACAAGTATCTTCTGAGGCTAAGGCCAAGTTGTGTTCTGAGTCATGGATAGCTGCTTTTGCCTCAATTAGAGAAGCAAATGTAGCTTAATTAATCAATATCTTGACCTAGAGAAAGTGATTTCCAAAAGAAAAGCTGAGTTTGAGTCTATTTTAAAAGAAAAATATGATGAGATTTACAAATTAAAATGCCAAATCACTGATGAAAAGGATAAGGTAGAGGTCATTTTAGAAAATCATAAGAGTCTCAAAGAAACACTTGCAGCTACTCAAGTTGAGTGTGAAGCTGGTAACATCTTGCAAGGGGTTTGAAATGCTTCTCAGTAAGCAAATTGCTTCAAATGTGAAGTTAGGGATTGGATATAATCACACTGAACCTCCTACAGATTTTACTCCCAAGACAGAAGTAAAATCTGAAGGTTAAATCAATTCCCAAACCACATCATCATGTGTCTCATCCTCAAGTGATAATGTACAATCAGAGGATGAAGTCAGTAATAGTACCTCAGCTAATCAATCTGCTGATGGTCTTACTGCTGATGAACACATGATCAAAGAAAAGCTGAGCACTTCAAGTGTTGTCTCACAAGGTATTCAAAGTACTGAAGAGCAAGTAACAACACCTGAAGAATATTTCAAACCAAATGAAACCAAACATGGTTTGACAACTACTGAAGAGTCTATCAGGAAATCCAAATGTACTGATAGAAAACTTCTAAAGAACAAGTCTTCAGTTGTTACAAATCCTTTAGTACTTCATATAAGTACTGAGAGGAAGAAAGTACTAAAGAACACACCTTCAGTAGTTTCATCTTCTTCAACAGTTGAACAACAGAAGATGAAGAAAAAGCCATGTGAAATATGTGGTCTATTCAATTATCTCAGTGATAAATGTTGGTACAGAAAGGGTTCCAAATTTAACAAAGATAAAATCATTAAAAAGAAAATTAATAAAATGAAAGATGAATTTGAAACCAAGTTTGTGCCACAAACATCTCAAACTGATAAACCAAAGTCTTCACAAAAATCTAAATAGAAGGAAGTGGTTTATCATAAAACAGCTGAAAATATTCCTCAAGGAGTATCAAACAACAGACTAAGTTGTGTCTTTCAAAAAGGAGGACATGGTGCGTCACAGGAACCAATCAAAAACAAGTACTGATGTGTCTGCTGAACTGAAGGTTTTACAACCAATTAGATACAACTTGTTATCATGGTTCAACATCTGTTGGGGGGAGTTAACCAAATAGATGTACCTGTGATTAAACCACTGAAAAGGAAAACTAAGACAAAATCAAAGGGATCCTCTTCAGCACCTTCCATCCTCAAAGGCTTTTAATCATGACAAATCAGTTAGTATAAAATCTGTTGATGAGAACAGACCCAAAACCAAAATGGTTTGGGTATCAAAAGCTAACTAGTTGTTGTGATATATGCAGGGTTCTTCAACATGCCATAGAAGCATCTGGTATGTGGATAGTGGAGGATCTATGCATATGACTGGGAGCAGAACTCTTCTTCATGACTACTCTCAAGGAAAGAAGGGATTTGTATCTTTTATGTATGCTAAGGGTTACATCATCGGCAAAGGCTTTGTTTCAAATGGTGAAATAAGGTTTGATGATGTTAACCATGTGGAGAATCTCAAGTACAATTTGTTGAGTGTCAGTCAAATGTGTGATAAAGGGCATGTTGTACTTTTCACCGGTCAGAACTGTCGGATTCTGTCTTTCAATGTTTTGAGAATGATTGACAAGATATTGGATGAAAATACTCTCCTGAAGGCCAACAGGATTGGAAGAGTATATGCTTTAGACTTATCAAAGAAAATTGATCTAAAAGGCCATCCATGTCTGTTCTCCAAGGCCTCTCCTCAGGAATCTGAACTTTGGCACAGAAGGCTTGGTCATGTGAATTAAGAAACATGAACAGCTCATCCATCATGGTTTAGTGAGAGGTCTGCCATTAAAGGAGTTCAAATGTGATGACAACTGCTCTGCTTGTTTAAAATGAAAGCAACATAAAGTATCATTCCCTCCAATAGAAGAACCAAAGTCCACTGCCTGCTTGCAATTATTGCATATGGATCTGTTTGAGCATGGCAAAGAAAAAATATTGTCTGGTAATTGTGGATGATTATTCCAAATTTGTATGGACCTTCTTCTTACATTCAAAAGATGAGGCTGGTCAAATTATCATCTACTTTGTGTTGCATGTGGAAAAGCAGTACTCTCTTTCTGTCAACCGTCTGAGGAGTGATAATGGCATAGAATTTGGAAAGCACACACTTGATGAATTCTATTCCTCTAAGGGAATCAAGAGGCAGTTTAGCATTCGAAGAACTCCTGAACAAAATGGAGTGGTGGAGAGAAAGAACAGTACCCTTGTTGAAGCTGCAAGGTCAATGTTGGCTAAATCTGGTTTGCCACTAACCTTTTGGGCTGAAGCTATAACACAGCTTGCTATGTGCAAAATAGAGTATTGGTAAATCAAAGGTTGATGAAGACTCCTTATGAAGTGTTACATCATTTGGCTCCTATGATTCCTTCTTTAGAGCATTTGGGTGTCCTTGTTATATTCTCAACACAAGGATCCACTTCAGAAGTTTGAATCAAAGGTGGATGCAGGGTACTTTGTTGGGTATTCATCTACTTGTAAGGCATACAAAGTTTTTAATTGCAGAACAAAGATTGTTGAAGAAACCTTGCATGTAAAGTTTAATGAATCTCCAAAGGAGAAAATCCCACAAAACCCTGTGGAGTTATTTGATCTGGACATACTGCAATATGTTCCTTATCAGTCTGCAACTGTTGCAGGTTCTGTGAATCCATCATCTCCTGCCACTTGTTATCCATTTGTTGGTATAAATGCAAGTTTTAGTGATCAACTGCCTGAGTCTACTAAACTTGATGTTCCTGTAGCTTCAGCAGTTCCATCCACAACAAATGCTGATGAGATCTCTGAATCCTCTACTTCATTTGAATTGTCATCTCATTCTTGGTTTCAAGAATCTGGATCACCATCTGTTGCTGCTGAAAACCTACAAACACTTGCACAGATCTTATTGAATATCAAGAACTGAAGAATCACCCCATGTCTCAGATCATTAGTGACATCAATGCTGGTGTTTCAACTAGAAGTCAATTGTCCAATTTTTGCTTCTATGCTCACTTCATCAGTCATCAAGAGCCAAAGAACTATCATATTGCATTAAGAGACAATGGATGGGTTGAAGCTATGCAACTTGAGCGTCTTCAGTTTCAAAAGCAGCAAGTGTGGGAACTGGTTCCTCTACCCTAAGGTAAGTGTGCAATAGGCACTAAATGGGTGTTTAGGAATAAAACTGATGAAAAAGGCCAAATTGTCAAGAACAAGGCCAGACTGGTTGTACAGGGGTTTTCATAAGAAGAAGGTATTGATTATGATGAAACCTTTGCCTTGTAGCTAGACTGGAGGCAATCAGATTGTTTTTAGCTTATGCTGCTTTCAATAATCTCAAAGTTTTTCAAATGGGTGTCAAAAGTGCATTCTTATATGGTAAAATAAAAGAAGAAGTTTATGTGTGCCATCCACCAGGTTTTGAAGATCATAAACATCCAGATTGGGTGTATAAGCTTGATAAGGCTCTTTATGGGCTAAAACAAGCACCCGGAGCCTGATATGAAACACTGTCTAACTTTCGTCTTCAAAATAATTTCACTAGAGGCTCCATAGATAAAACCTTGTTCATTAAGAAAGTAGGCATGCATAAGCTCCTTATTCAAATTTATGTTGATGATATTATTTTTGCATCCTCTAATCCACAGCTGTGTGATGCCTTTACTAAGTTGATGCAACAAAAGTTTGAAATGAGTGCCATGGGAGAATTACAGTTCTTTCTGGGGTTGCAAATCAAACAAAAGGCTAATGGAACTTTCATTCATCAGTCAAAATATACAAAGGGTTTATTGAAAAGTTAGATTTACAAAACTGTAAGCCCTGTTCTACTCCCATGTGCAGCACCACACAACTGGATACTGATCAGAAAGGTAAAGCTGTTGATGAAACTCTTTACAGATGTATGATTGGTTCCTTGATGTACCTGACAGCTTCTAGACCAGACATTATGTTTGTAACTTGTGTCTGTGCTAGATTTTAGGCTGCACCTAAAGTATCCCATATGATTGCAGTCAAAAGGATCTTTAGATATTTGCAAGGAACTCAATTTCTAGGACTTTGGTATTCCACTGGGCACTCTTGCAAATTAGTTGCTTTTTCTAATAGTGACTATGCAGGGTGTAAATTAACCAAAAAATCAACCTCTGGTGGATGCCAATTTCTAGGCAACTGTTTAGTTTCTTGGCAGAGTAAGAAACAAACCTCTGTTGCTACATCCACTGCTGAAGCAGAGTACATTACTGCTGCAAGTTGTACATCTCAGGTACTCTGGCTTCAGATTCAATTACTGGATTATGACATTACAGAGACTAAGACTCCTTTACTGATGGACAGTGCTTCAGCTCTTTGTATTGTTAAGAATCCTGTATAGTATTCTAGGACCAAACATGTTAAGATCAGACATCATTTTATCAGGGATTGTTATGAAAAAGGTCTGATTGATACAAAGTTTGTTCCTAGTGCTGATGAGCTTGCAGATATATTTACTAAGCCTTTGGACAGTGCAACTTTCCAAAATCTAGTGCTAGGCTTGGTATGTTGCAGCTTGAATGATTTGACAACTACTGATGATCTCATCTCACAAGTACCGATGAGCATCAGTATACAGCTGTCAAAAATAAGTACTGAAGTTATTTTATCTTCAGCAGTTTCATAACTAGTGAAGACTAATTTACTTAAAAGTACTGAAGTACTTTATTTGTTGCAAAGTACTGATATGGTTACAACTACTGAAGTCTGTTCTAACAGATAAGTACTGATGACCAATGAAACATCTGAAAATCAGATAATCTGCTGAGTAAGTGTTAAGGTCAAATGAAACAACTAAGATATGTGAATTGACGACAACAACTAATGAGTTATTTATTCTTCAATTGTTTCAAACAACTGCTGTTTCATTTCAAAACAACTAAAGCCAAAACCAAGTCTTTAGTAGTATTCAACTACTGATGACAAACACCAAGTCTTTAGTTGTTTACAACATCTGAAAGTTAAAACCATGTCTTCAGTCGTTTTCTAACAACTGATAACGAAAACCAAAACTTTTAGTGTTTTCTTTCAGCCGTTTCGTAACCTATAAGTACCTAACCCTAACTTCAAACTTTTCATAAATCGATTTCCAAACGTTCATCTTCCATTAATGGCGACCATGCAAATCAAACCACGACACAACTGTGTTGCCTACTTCACAAAATCGGCCTTTTAGACTAAGTTTGATGATGCCATTGATCTGATGGTTGATCCCCGTATCGAACTGCTTTTCTTCTGAATCCAACCATCTATCCAGACACAATTCGTCAATTCTGGACAAATGTCACCATCCATACTGGTAAGAATGATGTCGCAATCACTCTCCAGTCATTTGTAAACCAGAAGAAGGTGGTAGACACTCCTGATATCATTCGCCAAATGCTAGATCTGAATGATGCTACCTTTTTCACCAAATACCCGAAGGGCACCATTGATCTCTCATTCATCAACCATGGATATGAGGGCAACCTAAGTGCTACAACCATTCTGAAGAAGCACTTCCATGATACTGAACGCCTAATCTTCCAAATGATCAATGTTTGCCTTGCCCCCAAAACCTCTTCATGGGATCAAATGTCATCCAGGTGGCAGCAGGTATTGTATTCTATCCTTGAACGCCAAAGCTTAAATTTTTCTGAAATTATATTTTTAGAATTAAA
Organism: Flaveria trinervia; assembly: GCA_025506515.1. Classification (NCBI taxonomy): domain Eukaryota; kingdom Viridiplantae; phylum Streptophyta; class Magnoliopsida; order Asterales; family Asteraceae; genus Flaveria; species Flaveria trinervia. The sequence goes on along the minus strand of CM046444.1, from coordinate 66,036,832 downwards.
AGATCTGGCAATGAAACCTGTAGCTAACATATGGCTATTATATCCAAGGTTTCTTATGGCCATAATCATGAATCAGTTACAATCTGATGGCCCTGTTGGCCTTGGAGTCCCTGCTGTGGTAGTTTTGCCTGAGGTATACTCAGACACAACTCTGACCCACACCGCAAAGAGGCTGCCAACTGCTAAAACCCAAGCAGAAGGTTCCCACAGCCTCATCCTCCAGATCCAAAGTCCCCTCCAAACCATATTCCAAACAAACAAAAAGGCTACTCAGGGAGTTGAGTCCCCTGATGATGCCCCTGCAACACAAAGGCAGGATGAAACTATGGGTAGTAATCCCCCTGTACTTTCCAGGACTCTACTAGCTGAAACCGCTCAGGTATCCTCTCAACAAGATCCTGATGCAACCAAAAATGGGGAAACCACATTACTGGAATCTCTCTCACTTGAGAGGATTTCCATTGAAGAGCACCATTCACCCCAGGTGCAATCCTCTTCACACCTATCTCCCACTGAAGCCACCCCTACAAGCCCAACTGTGGTTATTGCTCAAGTGCTGACTCAACTACATTCCTCTACCCCTCCCCAGAAACCTATTACCACTGGGAAAACCTCAACAGTTGAGGGAGAGGATTAAAATGTGGCTGATAACCCACAGCACAGGGATTACAGATTTTAATCTCCCTGTGTAGAGGAGGAGATTAGAACATCTGGTGAGGCTGCCTCTTCTCCTATTTCAGTACATGATCAGGATGAAGATGGTATCATCTCTAAGTCCTCACCAGAGGCAACTGCCAATGAAGGATATCATCCTGAGGCAGGAAGTCCCCAGTTCCAAGAAATAGGGGCACATGTGAATACTAATCTACACTTAGCACATGTTCATCCTAATTTCATCAGGAGGTCAGCTGATTCAGCACATACTGATAATGACCTGGGCTTTTTCTTTGATGTTCTAGCCCATAATACTATTCTTGAGTCTGAGGTATGCAGACTACAAGAACTGCTTGCCAAAATGTCACAAGAATCAAGTCCATCTGCCCACATTCACCCACAGATGGTAGTTTCTCCTGAAACTATCCCAAACACTGAGCCACTCTCAACAAATTTGCCACCAGCCTCTGCTTCAGGTACCATTTCTCAGGGACAGAACACCTCTGAGCTAATGGTTGCTGCCTTTCAAACATCCTTACCTCTCATCACTTCCATAATCACAAACACTGTACATCAAGCCATTGATGAGAGGCTTTCCTCAAATCTTCAATCCTTAGTTGATGCTGCTGTTTCTAAGAGACTTTCTGACATTCACACCCCTGAATCCAATACAACCAAAACGGGGAGTCTAAGTCAGTGCAAGTAGACAAAAGAAAGAGAGTTGAAGAGGAAGCAGAGAAAGAGAAGAAAGAAAAGGAAATGATCACCTACAAGAGGAAGAAAAGCTTTGAAAAGACTAAAGGTGAGAAAAAGTTAGAAGAATTGATCAAAGAAGCTGATGAGCAACATAGCAGATCTATGGATAAGATTATTGATCAACTCTTCAGACAAGGATTTTACACTGCCAAAGTTGACTCTGAAATCAGAACCTTAGAGATTGAAGAGATTGAACAAAGATGGGCAAGTCGGAGTGAGAAAGAAAGGGAAAGGCTGGAAGCTATGGCAAGATTTATATCAAAACATCTGGGAAGATCAACCATTGAAGTAAAGTCATGGTCCAGAGACAATATTTTGGAGATAACCACCAAAATCTGTTCTACTGAAGTATTTAACAAAGGATTGATCCTAGAAGCTCTTGATGAAGCTGGTGCTGGGAAAAGGACTGATATGGCAAAATTATCCAAAGCTTCACTCACATCCAAGATGGTAGAGCAGCCTGCACAATCACCCAAACCAAAACAACCACCCTCATAACCCTCAAAACCAACTCCTTTACCCAATAAACCTACTCAACCCACTACCAATGATGCACCTAAGAGGAAGAGAAGGGTGTTGAGGATGGAAGAAGAAGAAGAAGATAATGAGGATGATAGTCTGCCAATCTCTGTTGTTCTTAAAATAAAGATGCCTGAGCCCAAGAGTCAACCAACAACAATCACACCTGACTTACAAAGGCAAATAGTAAAAGTAAAACTTGAAGAAGAAGAACAGCACAAACAACATGATGAGCAGCTGTTAAGGATGATTGATAAAGAGTTTCCCAAGTCTTCATCCATACAAGTAATGAAGAAACATGCTTAGAGGTTGTATGCTCTCAGATTTACATTTCAATATCAGAAAGAGAGATTGAGAATTTGGCCTGACCCCAGAGTAAGTGACCGAATTCACAAAAAGAAGATTCCAAGCAGATACAATGGCCAAGTAAAGAAGATTGTAGATGCTGTGATAATGCTGGCCGTTGCAGTGTCACCCTGGGAAATCCTTGATGACTTCAAGAGAGCTTACAAGTATAAGATGACTCCACAAACTTTACTAGAAAACAAAATGGTAACGAAGGGGTTAATCTACAAGAAGCTTGAAGAAATAAGAAGAAATGAGCTCCAGTTATTGCTTGAAGGCACTCATCCTGATGAGTTTGCATACAGAGAGACAACAACTGTGGAGCTAAAAAATAGAAAGCATATTAAGTACTTATCTGAGTACTATGGGCCTGAGTTCTTCTTTGAAAGTGGAGCTGAAGAGCTCACAATGGAAGAACAAGTTGTTTTCCTTGAGGCCTATGTCAGAGAGTCTTACAGACTTATCATTGCGAAGTAGGTTTCATGAATGGGGTAACAGCTCTGTGTCCAATTCCCCAATACAGAGTTCCCATTCATCCTTTGCCAATCAAACCTTCTGAAATCTCTTCACTGGCCTGAGCTTATATTGAAGATTTCTAAGCTGATCCAGATAATGTTTGTGCCAATAAGTGGGACCTCAATAGTTTTAAAGGTTTTGGCTGCATTGGTTCAAGGGGAGTTTGTTGGACCAAAAGAACCAATGAGCCAGATCAGAAAAACCTTTAAGTCCCACAGACATCAAAAAAACTGAAGTGGTCTACAACAGCTGAAGACAAAGTCTGAAGAACAAAGCCTAATGACAAAGTCTGAGCACAAAGTCTGAGGAAAAAGTCTGAAGACAAAGTCTGAAGACAACTACTGAAGACAAAGTCTGAAGGCAACTGCTGAAGACAAAGTTTGAAGACAACTACTGAAGACAAAGTCTGAAGACCAAGTTCTCAGAACTTGTCACAACAGCTGAAGTAGTTCTCTTCAGTAGTTGTGATGGTTTACATTTCAGTAGTTTGTAATCAGTAGTTTTATATTATGTAAAACATCTTAAGTTCTTACACTTCAGATGTTATAACTTCAGTAGTTATAATGTTAGCTTATACTTAGCTTTTAGTGAAGGTGTCCTCAGTTGTTGTGGACATCTTTAGTAGTTTAGTTTACTTTCAGTTGTTTGTATAAATCAGTTACATGTCACTATCAAGTGATGTTAGCTGATGTCACATTCCTTATAAAAGGAATGTGGACCTAATTTCCCTGCACGGGAAGCTTGTGCATGAATGAAAATATTCTTTTTGTAGAAAACTTTCTCTCCCTATAACCGTTATTGTTTGATTGAATATTTATATTATTCTTGCTATAATTTTGTTTAATTCGTGTGCTATTCCGCTGCAAATCCTAATCTAATTGATCAAACTAGATCTCGATCCTTTCAGTTCTTAATGTTTACTTTCAATCCATAATTGTTTCTACGTGCGTTCTCACTGATTGGATCGCCAATCAAATAGGATTCCGCACTATTTCCTTCAGTATACACCTATTTCAGTTAGTATTTTGTTTGATACACGTCCTAACAAGTGGTATAAGAGCTTTGGCTCTTGATTTACGTATGATTCAATCGTTTTTGATACAAAAATTGTGTTTTTCACTAAAAACGCAATAGTTTCATGTCAAACGGTGTCTTAGACGTCTCCTGTTCGTAACGTTTAACTTATTCCAGCATACGACAATTAGGGTTAGTGAAATTTCGTGTTTTTGCATCCAAAGCACCTTAAACCTACGAATTTTCGAAATCCAGCAGCTTCAGTCGCACGATTGACTCAATCGCACAACTAAATCCATACGCATCCCTCATACGAACGATTGGACTCATGTGTAGCTCCATTCATACGACTGAGCAGTTATTCGCATTGTCCAAGTGCATTTGTTCATTCGCTTGATTGAGCCATCCGCATTACTTTAGTCGCACGATTGAACCATTCGCATTGTTCAATCGCACTAATAGCCCAATCGCACACCTTCATTCTCACAAGTGAAACAGTTTTTCAAAAGTTTAAAGTTGATAGCAATGGAGGACCAATACTTGGCGTTCACAGCAGGGAGAGACTCAAGGATTCAAAACCTACTGCATCCGGAGAATGAAGTGGGGAATCACAACAAACCCCCTAAGCTAATCACGTTGGACGAATACCAACAATGGAAACAATGTTTCGAGATCTGCTTAATTGGAGTAGATCCCAATCTATGGGAATCAATAGAGATGGGGTACAACATGCCAGTAGGTGCTCATGGTGTCAAACTTACACTAGGTGGCATGACTGATGGACAAAAGGTCAAATACAATGCTGAGAAGAAAGTCTATGCTCTGCTTACTCATTCGATCCCCAAGGATATTTTCCACCAATTTTCTTAGTATACACAAGCAAAGAAGCTATGGGATGCATTGGAGAAAAAGTATGATGGAAATGCATAATTAAAGGTGATAAAGGCTAAAGCTTTGAAGAAAGAGTTTGACAACTTCTCTTCGATGGGTAAAGAAAGCCTGGATGATGTCATTGACATATTCTACCACTTGATGAGTGAGATGCACACTCATGGAGTAACGACGTCTATGGAAGACAAAGTGTCAAACTTTGCAGATAGGTTGCCGGAGAAATGGGTTTCCTTCGTCTCCAATCTTAGACAGAATGATTTGCTAACGAAGTTAGATATCAATGATTTCATTCTGAAACTGAGAGAGGAAGAGCTAAGGATGAAGTATAGAGCCCAAAAGTCCTCCTATGATCAGAATCTGACATTGTACAACGTGACTCCATAAGCCAAAACGTCTGGAGCACCACTTCAGATAGCTTTTGTGTCAAGTTCAGCTGGTCCCTCTCAAACCACTACTTCAGGGTCAGAAACGTCAGGGTCATCTGGTACCCAATACATAGTACCTGAAGCCAATGCTGCCAAACTAAAGACCGAGAATTTCGGTAATGTGACAGTTGAGGTAGCTAAAGAGCACATGGATCTCTTAGCAGCAGTAGTCCACTCCTATGATGGACTAATTGCGGGAAAAATTGGGAATTGTCATCTGGCAGATGAGGACTACGAGCAGGTGGACGAGACAAAACTGTAGAGGATGAATATAATGTGGGCCTTAGCAAGTGTTGTTCGGAGAGCTAAGAAGTTTGTCAAGAATACCGGACAGAACTTGGTTGCAACTAAGGACACTACCTTTGGTTTTGACAAGACCAAGGTGACCTGTTTTAACTGTGGCAAAAAGGGGCACTTCAAATATGAGTGCGTGAAGCCCAAGAAAACTGGAAACTGGAAGCCATTCTCATCCTTCAATCGTTAGGATAAACCAACTAGCAGTCCTACTTCGTCAAGCAAGGATCCTAAAGCCTTGACTGCTCAAGATGATGAAGGACAGGACTGGAGCTTTCGGTTTGTTTCACCTGGAGAACCCAACATTGCTAGTGTTGAAGATTTAGATGACGATTCAACTAATGAAGGAGATATTGCAGTGGAACTCGTGATGTCAAGCACCGAAGAGACTGCGACAACGATCAATTACATGCTTGCACATGGGAAATTTAGAACAACGTCAAAATCACCAGAACTAGAAACACCAGACTCTGCTTTGATGGTTGATTCATCAAAACCCTCTCAGGTATGTACTACCGACCAACTTTTCAATAATCATGCTTGTTATGATTGTAATAAACTTAGGGAAAGCATAGATTTAAAATTTGCTATGTAATTAGATCATAATGATAGCTTACTAAAGGACTTTCAATTATGCACTGAAGCTAACAGAATTCTTAAACAAAATGAGCACAATTATAAAGAAAAGATAGAACTGTTGAACAAACAACTTAGGGAAACCAAAGTTGTATATTTTAACCAATCAAATGACATTAAGTTCTATCTTAACTCTCTAGAAGACACTAAGAAACAAAGGGTAGTGTTAGAAGTAGAAGTTAATTCATTAAAGCAAAAACTGCATAGTTGGACAAGTTCATCTCATATTGTTCAACACTTACTGAGAGAGCGTAACAACGGGAAGGGATTGGGTTATAAAGTGGTTTCGCTCCCACATGAGATCTTGATGAACGCAAAAAGTAAACCAATCAATAATAATCCAATCAAGGATCATGTGGTGTCGACTCCTCTTGTAAGTGATCCGGATTCCACTTGCAAATCAAATGAATCTAGTACTAAACAAAAGGACGCCACTTCAAAGGCAAAAGGTAAAATGCCTTGTGTTAATCTGGAAAAATAGTTTGAGAAGGTTAGTATAAAGCCTGGTTCAACCATAGTCAAATCTGAACCTAAAAAGACCAGTAATGTTAACCAATCATAAGTTTCATGTCAAAGTCCAGGTAAACAAAATGGAAAAGATGTTAAAAATGTTGAATCAATTAACTTTGTTAAACAAAATAAAACATCTAAACAAGAAGAGTGTCAACCCAAAAAGGTTAATGCACACGTGTGTTACACACTTCTCCACAAAAACAGTTAAATCGTAAAGTCGAAAGAAGATCATGCTACAACTATGGAGAGTATGGACACATTCCGTCTAACTGTCCTTACTATCAGACACCAAGGAGGAAAGTTGAACTTCAGGACTCAAAACCTAGTTCTTATAGGAGGAACTCAATGACTCCACCTAGAAGGGCTAGTGAACCTAAAGTTCAACCCATTAGCCAATCGTCTGTTTATGATAAACAGGCCTTCCACAAGGCTGGCTTATGGAAAGAAAAATCAACCTCCATGTCTGATAATAAGAACAAGAAGACAACTGAGCTTCACTCACCCTCTAATGGTTAATGGGTTGAATTTATGATGTGTGATGCCTCTAGGACACCCAATCTAGTAAAGGCTTGGGTCCCTAACCTGAACTAATGTTTTTAATTGAATGTGTAGGTTGTTCGCTATAGTGCTGAAACCAACATGTGGATTATAGATAGTGGAGCATCTAGGCACATGACAGGGAATAGGGCTGTCTTATCAAAGGTCAAACAAATAAAAGGAGGCCATGTTTCATTTGCTAGAAACAAAGGAGGGTATATTACAACTCAAGGGAAAGTGGGAAATCAGAAAGTGAAGTTTGACAAGGTAAACTATGTTCAACAACTTCAGAATAACTTGCTTTTTGTATCCCAAATTTGTGATGAAGGTTTTAAGGTAGTATTTGACAACAAGAAGTGCTATGTCCTGAAAAAGGACTATGTGATCCCGAAGGACCAAGTCTTAATGTTTGCCTCAAGATATAATGACTTTTATGTCTTGGATCTATGAAAGGCATCCACAACGGATCGTGAATTTTAGTGCTTCTTGTCAAAAGCTACTGAGAAGGATTCCATCTCCTAGCATAGAAGAATAGGACACATTAATCCACGGAATATGAATCACTTGATCTAGAATGATCTAGTGAGAGGAGTTAACGTCAAAAACTTTCAACTTCTGGATTTCTGTGTGGCGTGCAAGAAAGGCAAACAGAAGAAGAAGTCTCGTAAGGAAAAGAAAGTTCATTCCATCAAACTTCCTCTTTAACTTCTTCACATGGATGTGTTTGGTCGAGTAAGTATAAGAAGCATTGCAGGCGTCTTGTACTGCTATGTGGTTACTGATGACTACTCAAGATTTTCTTGGGTAATGTTTCTGAAATCCAAATCAAAAACATTTGAGTCATTCAAGGAATTAGTAACTACAGTGGAATCCCTATACAAGCTGAAGGTGCGACAAGTCGCTCAGACAACGGAACCGAGTTCAAGAACCAATGGATGGAGGCTTACTGCAAGGAAACGAGAATTGTGCACCAATTCACCTCTGCCTACACACCTTAGATGAATGGTGTTCCTGAGAGAAAGAATCGCAGCTTGATAGAGACAGCACGGACAATGCTAGCTGACTCGAAACTGCCTATCCAATTCTGGAATGAGGCAGTGGCAAATGCGTGCTACACGTTAAATAGAGTTCTGGTAGTTAAATGCCATGGCAAGATGTGTTACAAGTTACTACAATAATGTAAACCTAATCTAGAGTATCTCGAACTGTTTGGCGCTCCATGCACACTACTGAAGAAAACTCAGGAGGGAAAGTTTAGCGAGAAGGCTAAAGAAGGAATCTTTCTTGGATACAACATACCAAATAAGAGAGTCTACAACAACTCAACGGGTCAAGTAGAAGTGTGGGTAATGTCGACATTCAGAGATATACCATCCCTCCTGCTGGAAAAGGTCCTGCTTTCTTTTTCGACTATCATGGATTCCTCAAGTCCTTCAACATCCCTATCTCCACGTCTGACAATGAGTTAGTAGCCAAAATGATGTATGATGTTCTAAACACACCATCACACACATCTACATCATCTGGCTCACAAGGTGAATCACTAATCAACTCAGGGGGAGCACTTGAAGCTAGGACTCTTCCTCTGATGATGAAGCGGTGGAGAATGATAAGGACCCTCAGGAGCAACAGGTTCCTCCTACTGCAAGTACACAAGCATCCGACATTGATGTCTATGTGTCTTCGGAACCTCACACTCCTACTGCCTCAGATCTGGAACCTAACGTTCATAATCTTGAGTTTGAGGTAGTTGTTCCAACCACTCCAAGGGGGAGTCAATCTCTAAACAACTACATAGATTTGTGCAGCTGGTAAATGACTTAGAGATCATAGGGGTAACTTATAAAGTCAAAGTGTTAAACAAGAAAATGCTTCATAGTCATCCAGAAAGCTGGAAACAAAATATGATAATGCTGAAAAACACTCTTGATCTAGAGAGTACCACCTTAGATATCATGATTGGTAAGATAGAAGCACTGGAACTTGATGAGAGATGTAGAAATTTTGGTGGACCTAGAGTTATTGAAGCTTACAAATTCGCTATAGATACTCACTCTAAAAAATGCTTTCATTACTAAAGATGATGATTTTCTTTCTTCAGGAGATCAAGTGAAAACAATAGGTTTCATTACAGCTCCACCAACTAACAATCCATCAACATCATCACAACCAATAGGGATCTCTGCAACTCCCTCAACTACTCCTGATGATGCAAGATTAGAAGAGCAAAAGGCAACTTACAATGCCTTCGTTGCTAGCTTTGAAGCTTATTTGGGAGGCAGATTCACTTCTGCTTATCTGATCTAGGAAGACATGGAAGAAATGGATCCAGGTGATGTGGAAGAAATGGATTTGCAGATGCAAATGGCTATTATTGCAATGAGAGCCAAGAAGTTTTTGAGAGAAGAAAGAAAGCTTACTCTTAATGAAAACACCAAACTTGGATATGACAAATCAAAGGTGAAGTGCTTCAACTGTGGCATTGTTGATACATGTTTGTCCCTAGATCATGATATGAATGTAATAGATCTTGTTTGTCTGATTCTGATATAATGTTTGGAATGATTAATGAAATGATATTGGTTGTTTGTTATTTATAATGTTTAATATTTCATTAATGACTCGATGTTGAATTGGTTAATTAGGTTTGTGGTTGTTTGAATTCTTACACATAATGTTATATTAATTAATACATTCAAACTTAACAAAATGAAGTGCTCATGTGAATGGCCCATGCAAATGGACCATACGCATGAATAAATTCATACGAATGACTCAGTCGCACGACTGAACCAGGAGACTGGATCAGTCGTATGATTGTAACATAAGATTGGCACTCAGTCGTGCGGATGAATCCACCGCATGGTTCAATCGAACGACTGAACCATACTAATGGTACAGTCGCACGAATGAACAAGATAACCTATAAATACAACCCAATTCGTGGAAAAACGAGAGCTTTCATTCTATATCGACTCTAGACGTACCCTAGCCGTCCAGAAGCCTCCAAGTTGATACTCCAAGTTCATAGAACGTCGTAGATCGATTCCTAATCGATTCTTAACGTTTGATTCAATACTTTATTGATTCTACGTGCGTTCTCACTGATTGGATCACCAATCAAATAGGATTCCACACTATTTGGTTTGGTTTACACGTTAATCATTCGGTATTTCGTTCAAATACCAGGTCCTAACAAGTGGTATCAGAGCATTGGCTCTTGATTACGTGTGATTCAATCAAGATTGATAAAAGGTTTGTGTTTTACACTAAAAAACGCAATCTTTTGTGTCAAATGTTGTCTTGGACGTTCCCTGCTCATCAAGTTTCGGTTTCTACGGCCTTAGGCGATTAGGGTTTGCAAAATTTCGACTTTTTACGGCTAAAACACGTTTAACCTAGAAATTTTCGCAAAACAGCAACTTCAGTCGCACGAGTGAGCCATTCGCACGATTGGACTTCATTCGCATACACCAGATGCACGATTAGACTGAGTCGCATCTCCATTCGTACGACTGAACCATCCGTTCGCAGTGTTCATACGCATCAGCTTCATTCGCACGATTGAACCAATCGCTTAGTTCAGCCGCACGATTGAACCAATCACACAGTTCATTCGCACGGATAGCCCATTTGGATCACCCAGTCACATTCAGTTTGACGGTTTCTTTAGTACACTCAAAAGTTAATCGTGATGGAAGATCAGATGTCAGCGTTTACTGTCGGCAAGGACTCAAGGATCCAGAACCTACTGTTGCTTGAGAGTGAGGTGGGGAATCATAATAAAGCACCAAAACTCTTAACGTTAGATGAGTTTCCCAACTAGAAACAACATTTTGAGATCTACCTTAATGGAGTGGATCCAAATTTGTGGGAAGCTATCGAGACTGGGTATAGTATGCCGGTGGGAGCAGATGGGGTAAAGCATACTTTGGGAGGGACGACTGATGCTCAGAAAGTTAAGTATAATGCAGAGAAGAAATTTTATGCATTGATTACACAGTCTATTCCTAAAGATATTTTCCACCAGTACTCGGAGAATAAGCATGCCAAGAAATCGTGGGATGAGCTGGAAAAGAGATACGACGGGAATGCTTCGCTGAAGGCAACTAAAGCTAAGGAACTGAAGAAAGAATTTGACAACTTCTCATCGATGGGAAACGAGATTTCGGATGATGTTATTGATAGATTCTACCATCTGATAAGTGAAATGCATACACATGGTGTTGCTACTACCATGGAAGAAAAGGTGTCAAATTTCGCAGACGGATTGCCGGAAAAGTGGGCGTCATTTGTGTCAAATCTGAGACAGAATGACATGCTGGCAAAGTTGGATATCAATGAACTCATTCTAAAGCTGCGAGAAGAAGCACTTAGGATGAAGTACAGAGCTCAAAAGTCTTCGCACACTCAGAATCCTGCTTTGTACAATACCACGCCTCAAGCTAAGACGTTTGGAGCACCTCTTCAGACTGCATTTGTGTCTAGCTCATCGGGTCCTTCACAAGCTTCTCCTTCAGGTTCAGAAACGTCAGGGTCTTCTTGTACCATTACATTGGAACTGAAGCGAATGCTACTAGACTGAAGATCGAGAACCTCGGTAATGTGACTGTGGAAGTAGCTCGAGAGCACATGGATCTTTTGGCAGCAGTGGTTCATTCTTATGATGGACTTGTTGCTGGGCAGATCGGAAACTACCATCTGGCAGATGAGGACTACGAGCAGGTGGATGAAATGGAGCTGGAGAGAATGGACATTATGTGGGCCTTAGCTAGTGCTATCCGGAGGGCGAAGAAGTTTGTGAAAAAGACCGGACAGAACTTGGTTGCTACTAAGGATACCATATTTGGCTTTGACAAGATTAAAGTGACCTGCTTTAATTGTGGAGAAAAGGGGCACTTCAACAGAGAATGTGTGAAGCCAAAGAAGAATGGGAACGGCAACCCATTCTCGTCCTTTACTCGTCAAGACAAGCAAGCTAGCAGTTCTACTTCATCAAGCAAGGATCCAAAAGCCTTGACTGCTCATGATGATGAAGGACAGGACTGGAGCTTTCGGTTTGTCTCTCCAGGGGAATCTAATATTGCCAGTGTAGATGATTTCAAGGATGATTCCACGAGTGAGGGAGATATTGCAGTTGAGATAGCGATGTCAAATATTGAAGAGACAACTGCAACTAAGGTCAGCTACAAGCCTGAAGAAGGGATTTCAATAGCAAAGACATAATCACCAGAACCAGAGACATCTGATGTTGCATTGATGGCTAACTCTTCTGAACCTCCTCAGGTAAGTACCACTGACCAAATGTTTAAAAATCATGCTTGTTCTGATTGTGATACTTTTAGAGATAGCATAGATGAGAAATTTGCTAGGTTATTAGATCATAATGATAACTTAGTAATGGATTTGCAACTATGCACTAAGGCTAATAGAGTGTTAAAACAAAATCAGCATAGTTACAAAGAAAATATAGACCTTTTGACCAAACAGCTTAGGGAAACTGAAGTAGTTGCATTTAACCAAGCTAATGACATTAGGTACTATCTTAACTCCCTAGAAGACACTAAGAAGCAAAAGGCAGTCTTAGAAGTAGAAGTAAACTCATGAAAGCAAAAACTGCACAGTTGGACAAGTTCATCACACATTGTCCAACACTTAGTGAGAGAAAGAAACAACAGGGAGGGTTTGGGTCATAAAGTGGTTCCACCACCACCTGCGACCTTGATGAACACTAAGAGTAGACCAATAAATAACAATCCCATCAAGGATCATGTGGTGTCTACTCCTCTTGTTAGTGATCCGGATTCCTCATGTTCATCAATTGAATCTGGAATAAAACAAAAGAAGGCCACTTCAAAGGCAAAAGGGAAAATGCCTTGTGTTAATTTGGAAAAAGAATTTGAAAAGGTTAATATAAAGTCCGAGTCAAACAAAGTCAAATCTGAATCTAAAAGAACTGCTCATGTTAATCTTTCACAAGCTTCATGTCAAATACGAGTTAACCAAAAGGAAAAAGATGTTAAAACAATTGATTTTGTTAAACAGAAGAAAACATAAAAAGAAACAGAGTCAAAACCCAAACTAAGTGATGTTACTAGGGTGTCACACACATCTCCACAAAGAAAGTTTAATCATAAAGTTGATAGCAGGTCATGCTACAACTGTGGAGAGTGTGGACACATTGCTTTCTTTTGACCTTACTATCAGACACCTAGGAAGAAGATTGAACTTCAGGATTCAAAACCTAGGTATTCTAAGAGGAGTGCTTTAACTCCACCTAGAAGAACAGTGAACCTAACATTCAACCCATTAGCCAGTCGATTGTTTATCACAAACAGGCATTGCACAAATCTGGCATATGGAAAGAGAAGTCATACTTTGTGTCTGATAATGATGACAAGAAGGAACCTGAGCTACCCTCACCCTCTAAGGGTCAATGGGTTGAATTCATGATGTGTGATTCCTCTGGGAAACCCAAGCCAGTAAAGGCTTGGGTTCCTAACCTACACTAATGTTTTACATTGTATGTGCAGGGTGTTCGCTTCAGTGCTGAAACCAACATGTGGATTGTAGACAGCGGAGCATCCAGGCACATGATAGGAAACAGTGCTCTTTTATCAAACGTCAAGCAAATAAAAGGAGGGCATGTTTCGTTTGTTGGAAACAAGGAGGCTATATCACAGCTCAGGGAGATGTTGGAAATCAGAAAGTTAAGTTTGATAAGGTGAACTACGTTCAACAACTTTAAAACAACTTACTTTCTATTTCCCAAATCTGTGATCAAGGTTTTAAAGTCATATTCGACAACAAGAAGTGTTACGTCTAAAGAAAGACTACATGATTCCGGAGGACCAAATTCTGATGACAGCCTCAAGATATAAAGACCTTTATGTCTTGGATCTCTCAACAGCTTCTTCAACAGATCATGAAGTCCAGTGCTTTCTATCAAAAGCCACTGAGAAGAACTCCATCTCCTGGCATAGGAGAATGGGACACATCAATCAACGGAAGATTAATTACTTGATCCAGAAGGATTTTGTGAGAGGAGTTAATGTCAAGAATTTCCAACTTCCTGATTTTTGTGTAGCTTGCAAGAAAGGCAAACAGACGAAGAAGTCTCATAAGGAAAAGAAAGTTCATTCTATCAAGCTTCCTCTTGAACTACTTCACATGGATCTGTTTGGTCTAGTCAGTACAAAGAGCATTGCAGGCGACTTGTACTGTTTTGTGGTTACTGATGACTACACAAGATTCTCTTGGGTAATGTTTCTGAAGTCCAAATTAGAAACATTTTAGTCATTCAAGGAGTTAGTAACCACACTGGAATCTCTCTACAAGCTGAAGGTGAGACAAGTACACTCTGACAACGGGACTGAATTCAAGAATCAGTTGATGGAGGCTTACTGCAAGGAAAAGGGAACTGTGCATCAATTCACTTCTGCCTACACGCCTCAGATGAATGGTGTTGCTGAGAGCAAGAACAAAAGCTTGATAGAGACAGCACAGACAATGTTGGCAGACTCGAAACTGCCTAGCCAATTCTGGAATGAGGCAGTGGTTAATGCATGTTATACACTGAATCGAGTTCTGATAGTCAAGCGCCACGGAAAGACTTGTTACGAGCTACTACAACGACGTAAACCGAATCTGGAGTATCTCGAACCATTTGGCGCGCCGTGTACACTTCTCAAGAAGACTCAAGAAGGTAAATTTAGCGAGAAGGCTGATGAAGGAATCTTCCTAGGATACAACATACCGAACAAGAGAGTTTACAACAACTCAACGGGTCTAGTAGAAGTGTGGTGTCATGTTGATATTCAGAGATATACCACACCACCTACTGGCAAAGGACCCGCCTAGTTTTTCGACTATGATGGATTCTTTAAGTCCTTCAACATCCCTATGTCTCCTTCTGATGATGAGTCAGCTACTTGAATGATGTATGATATCTTGAATACACCATCTCTTGATTCAACATCATCGAGTTCACAGGGAGAACCATCTACTCAATTAGGGGGAGTAGTCGACGACAGTGACTCCTCCTCTGAATATGAAGCTGACGAAGATGACCAGAACAGTCAGGAGGAACAGGTTCCAGTTCCTGAAAGTCCACAAGCATCTAACGATGATGTACCTTCGACTTTGGAACCTCAAACTCCTTCTACCTCAGATGCAGAACCAAATGTTCATAATCTTGGCTCTAAGGTAGCTGTTCCTACTACTCTAGGATCACATTTAAACGTCTATCATCCCTTAGACAATGTCATTGGAGATGTCAAATCAGGAGTACAAACCCAAAATCAGCTGTACTCAGCTGATTATGCCTCTATTATGGAAAAGGGATACATTCATGATGGTGCTTATCGGTGTTTTGTCTCGCAGTTTGAGCCAAAATACGTTAGTGATGCACTAAACAATGAGGCATGGGTGAGTGCCATGCAAGAAGAACTTCTTCAGTTCAAGAAGTTAGGAGTATTGTTAGGATCAGTGATCTACGTTTGATTTATTAGAGAGTATTGCAGCAGAAATCAAACAATGAATTTAGACAATTCACAAGAATACAGTTGATATTCAAAGTAAGAACAAACGATTATAGAAAGAATTCTGCAAATCAAAGATTTCATTCAATACGCGCTTTCGTGGTGGCAAAATGTCTCACTTACAATCAGGTCAATCATCTCTTATATAGGAATGTAGTGGTGGAACATTCCTTATATAGGAGATGTGACGTCTGCTGATGTCACTTGATAGTGACATCTAACAGAATTATTCAAACTACTGAGAGTTAACACAACTACTGAAGATGTCAAAACAGCTGACATCTTCTTACAAAAATACTAAGTGTTAACTATCACTACAACTACTGAAAAGAAACTACTGAAACTACAACGACTGAAGAACATGCTCTTCAGTCGTTTTACAAATACTAAAACAAAAAGAAAACTACTGAAAGGAAACCGTCACAACAACTGAAGAATGCTTCTTCAGCTGTTGTAACAAACTCTGAAGGCTTCAGTACTTGTACTTGAACTTCAGCTGTTGTCATCAGCTGATGTCTTCAGTCTTTGTACTTCAGCTGTTGACCTTCAGTACTTTGTTCTTCAGTTGTTGATCTTTAGACTTTGGTCTTCAGCTGTTGAAGTCTTTAGTACTTTAGTCTTCAGCTGTTGAAGTCTTCAGTAGTTTAGTCTTCAGCCGTTGATTTTCAGACTTTGGTCTTCAGCTGTTGAAGTCTTCAGTACTTTAGTCTTCAGCTGTTGAAGTCTTCAGACTTTGTCAAATAGCTGATCAAGTCTTTAGCAGTTGTTGTGATGTCTGTGGGACTTAGAGGTTTTTCTGATCCGGCTCTTTGGTTCTTTTGGTCCAACAAACTCCCCCTGAACCAATGCAGCCAAAACCTCTAAACTTATTGAAGATGTCCCACTTATTATGGCAGAAAGATTTGGTCTTTTTGTCTTCTAGATCAACTCAGAAGTGACCCATATAAGCACAGGCCTGGGAAGAAGTCTCAATGATCTGTTTGGCAAAGGATGAATGGGAACTCTATCTTGGGGTACTAGACACAGAGTTGTTACCCCATCCACGAGATCTACTTCCCAACAATGAGTCTGTATGACTCCCTTGTATAGGCCTCAAGGAAGGTTATCTGTTCCTCCATGGTAAGTTCTTCAGCTCCTCCTTCAAAAAGTGATTCTGGCCCATAATATTCAGATAGGTATTTCATCTGTTTCCCATTTTTGAGTTCCACAGTTGTTATTACTCTATAAGCAAATTCATCAGGGTGATTAGCCTCTAAGAACAACTGGAGCTCATTCTTTCTGACTTTCTCAAGCCTCTTATATACTAACCCCTTTTTCACCATTTTATTTTCCAGCATCTTCTGTGAGGTCAGGTTAGCTTTATAGGCTTTCTTGAAGTCATCTAGGATTTCCCAGGGTGATTCTACAAAGACCAGTGAGATAACTTCATCTACAATATTCTTCACTTGGCCAATGTATCTCTGTGGAATGTTTTTCTTGTGAATCCTATGAGACACCCTGGGATCAGGCCAAATCCTCACTCTCTCCTTTTGATATTGAAATGTATGTTTAAGAGTGTATAATTTAAGAGCATGCTTCTACATGTTGATGATTGAAGATGTGGCAGCATATGCTTTGTCAACCCTCCTCAACAATTCCTCATCATGTTGTTTGTGAAGCTCTTCTTCTTCTAGCTTCACTTTCATAATTTGTCTTTGAGTTTCAGGAGTAATTGTTGGAGAGTGACTTGTGGCCTTCGGCAACTGTATAACAGCTGAGAGTGGCAGCCTATCTTCATCTTCATCATTATCTTCTTCATCTTCTTCTAGCCTCAGTACCCTTCTCTTCCTCTTCTGGGGTACTTCGTCGGCTACTGGTTTTGATGGTAGAGGAGTTGGTTTGGTGGGTTGTGGTTGTGGTGGTTTTGGTGTGGGAATGTTGACAGGATGTTCTAGCATTATGGATGTAAGGTCGGCTTTAGATTGCTTGACTAGTTTAGTCCTGCTCCCAGCACCAGCTTCGTTTAAGGCTTCAATAACCAATCCTTTTGTGTATACTTCAGACGAACAGATCTTGGTGGTTATTGCCAAGATGCTGTCCCTGGACCATGCCTTGATCTCAATCAATGATCTACCCAATATTTCACTATGAACCTGATCATGATCTCTAACCTTTCCCTTTCCAACACTCATAACTTGCCCATCTAGCTTGGATTTCTTGAATCTCTAGTCTTCTGATTTTTGAGTCAAGTTTTTAGTGTCGTGGCCTTGCCTAAACAACTGATCAATGATGTTATCCATTGATCGGCTGTGTTCAACATCAGCCTTCTTCACCATTGTCTCCAAGTCAGTCTCCTTCTCATTCTTCCTTTTCTTGTATGTGACATGAAAGTCTTTAGTACTTTCAGTCACTTTCTCCATGTGAGTATCCTTCACCTTCTCCTTTCCAGTTTATTTCCTATCTGCCATCCTTTTTCTTTTTGCTTTCACTGACTGAATCTCCCCCTTTTTGGTTGCATTGGTTGCAAGGGTTTGATTGTCAGAAAGCCTTTTGCTCACAGCATCCTCTATCATCGGTTGTATAACTGAGGGAAGCCTCTCATCAAGGGTTTTAAGGACCATATCAGTTATAGTTGATGTGATGAGAGGTAAGGAATGTTGAAAGATAGCAGCTATTTGCTCAGGGGGTTTCTGTCCCTGAGAAATAGTGCCAGAAGCAGAGGCAGGTGGCTGAATGTTTTGGAGTGGCTCAGTGTATGGGAGACCTTAAGAGGAAGGTGCCATCTGTGGCTTGTGAGGGGTAGATTGGTCTTTGATCCTGAGAAATGTTTGCAAGCAGCTCTTTGAGACTGCGCACCTCATCCTCGAGGATGGTGTTTTGGGCTAAAACATCATAAAAGAAGCCCAGGTCATCATCAGTGTTTACTGAATCACCTGACCTCCTGATAGAATCAGGATGAACATGCTCTGAGTGTAGATCAGTAGTAGCATGTGCCCCTTGGTCATGGTACTGGGGACTTCCTGCCTCAGGACCATGTCCTTCATCGGCAGTTGCCTCTGGTGAGGTCTTATGGATAGTACCAAATTCATCCTGATCATTTGCTGAAGCAGGAGAAGTGGCAGCCTCACCAGAAATTCGAATCTTTGTTTCTACACCTGGAGATTGAATATGGTAACCCCTGTGTTGTGGGGTGTCAGAAGCACTTTGGTCCTCCCCCTCAATGGTTGGGGCTATCCCAGTTGTGATTGGTATCTGGGGAGGGGGTGAGGAGTGCAACTGAGTCAGCACTTTTGCAATCATGATGGTAGGACTTTGGGGGGCGGTTGAGTGGGAGAGGGTGTGAAGGCAGTATGAACCCAGGGAGAGTGGTGCGTTTCAATGGCAACCTCCTCAAGTGAGGAAGGTTCCACATGTATAGGTGCCCCAGAGATGGTTGCTACAGGCTCCTGTTCAGAGGAAACCTGAGCAGTTGAGGGTGAGTGAGTCCGTGTATCTACTGGGGGGTTATGACCAGTAGATACAACCTGCGTTTGTGTTGCAGGGGCATCCTCAGGGGACTCATTTCACTGAGTAGCCTTTTGGGTTCTTGTGTTTGGGTTTGGTGGGGACAAAGGATTTGGAGGTGGTGGCTGTGGGTTCCAGCTGCGTGGGTTTTCGCAGTTTGGCAGCCAGTTGAGTCACTGGTCTGAGTTGTGCCTGGAGTATACTTCAGGCAATACAGCCATGGCAGGGACTCCAAGGCCAACAGTCTGTCAGCTTTCAACTAGTTTACTATAATGGCCATTAGGAACCGAGGATATAATATCCATCAGTTAGCTATAGGCTTGGAGGCCATATCCTTGAGTTCAAGAATATATTTCAGAAAAATTTAAGTGTTGTTGGTCAAGGATAGAGAATAATACCTGCTGCCACCTCGTCGAAATTGATCCAAGAAGAAGTCTTAGGAGCTAAGCATACATTCACCATATGAAAAATTAGTCGTTCCGCATCATGGAAATGTTTCTTCAGGATGGTAGAGGCACTAAGGTTACTCTAGTATCCATGTTGGGCAAATGATAGATCAATGGTGCCCTTTGGATACCCAGTGGGGAAAGTGGCATCATCCAGTTGTAAGGTTTGTCGAAGGATTTCTGGAGTGATGACCACGTGATGATTGTTGACGAACGACTGGAGAGAGTCACTGTCATTCTCCCCAGTGATGAGGGTGACGTTCGTCCAGAACTGCTGGAGGGATTCGGCATGAATGGTAGGATTTAGAAGGAAAGCCGTTTTGTATGGAGAGTTTATCATTAGATCAATGGCATTATCAAACTTTTTCCAGAAGGGTGATTTAGTAAGGTAAGCAACACAGTTGTGTCGTGGTTTAAGCTTCATGTTCGCCATTGATGTGAGAGAAGGTTCTGAGTTTTTGAACGTTAGGTTTGAGATGATAAGCTCTGTAAGACAAGGTATTTATAGGGTATGGGTTATAAAGAAACTGAAGGGTTTGGTATGAGTCATTAGTAGTTTTAAGCGACTGATGACGTGGTATTAAACTTCAGAGGTTGAAACAAGTGAAGTCTTGGTTGTAGGCATCCGTAGCTTGGTTGAAACAACTGACGACGTGGTGTTGTCATCAGTAGTTGTGAAACTCTGAAGACATGGTTTGGTCATCAGTTCTTGTAAACAGCTAACGACATGGTATTAGTCATCAGTAGTTGTGAAACTACTCAAGACGTGGTTTTGTCATCTGTTGTTTAAGATGAAGAGCAGCAGTTTTAGAAACAATGAAGAGAAAATTCTCATTAGTAGTTTTCATCAATTCATAGCTTTTCAGCTGTTTCATACTGTCCTCAACACTTACTCATTAGTCTTTTTGGCTGTTTTTCAGTTGTTTCATAGGACGTCAGTACTTATCTATTTGTACTTATATCAGTAGTTATGACTGTATCAGTTCTTGTAACAGAATCAGTACTTATTTGTGATATGGTTACAAATGATCATCACTACTTATTTACTGAGATCATCAGTAGTTATCACTTATTCTAGCTACAGCATACCAAGCCTAACACTAGGTTTGGCAAAGTCAAACTATCCAAAGGCTTAGTAAAAATGTCTGCAAGCTCATCAGCACTAGGCACAAACTTGGATCAATCAGACCTTTTTCAAAACAGTCCCTAATAAAATGATGTCTGATCTCTATATGTTTGGTCCTAGAGTGCTGGACAGGATTATTGACAATGCAAAGAGCTGAAGCACTCCATTAATAATGGAGTCTTAGTCTCTGTAATGCCATAATCCAAAAGTTGGTTCTGAAGCCAGAGTACCTGAGAAGTACAGCTTGCAGCAGCAATGTACTCTGCTTCAGCAGTGGATGTAGCAACAGATGTTTGTTTCTTACTCTGCCAAGAAATCAAACAGTTGCCTAGGAATTGACATCCACCAAAAGTTGACTTTCTGGTTAACTTACACCCTGCATAGTCACTATCAGAAAAAGCAACCAATTTGCAAGAGTGTCCAGTGGAATACCATAAACCTAGAGATTGTGTACCTTGCAGATATCTAAAGATCCGTTTGACTGCAATCAAGTGAGACTCTTTAGGAGCAGCCTGAAATCTAGCACAAACACATGTTGCAAACATAATATCTGGTCTAGAAGCTGTTAAGTACATCAAGGACCCAATCATACATGTGTAAAGTGTTTCAACAACAGCTTTACCTTTCTGATCTGCATCCAGTTGTGTGGTGTTGCACATGGGAGTAGAACAAGGCTTACAATTTTGTAAATCAAACTTATTCAAAAGATCTTTTGTATATTTAGACTGATGAATGAAAGTCCCATCAGCCATTTTTTTTATTTGCAATCCTAGAAAGAACTGTAATTCTCCCATTGCACTCATTTCAAACTTCTTATGCATTAAATTGGAAAAGTCATCACACAACTGGGGATCAGAGGATGCAAAAATAATATCATCAACATAAATTTGAACAAGTAGCTTATGCTGATCCACCTTCTTAATGAATAAAGTTTTATCTATGGAGCCTCTAGTGAAATTATTTTGAAGAAGAAAATTTGATAATGTCTCATACCAGGCTCTAGGAGCTTGTTTCAACCCATAAAGAGCCTTATCAAGCTTGTATACCCAATCTGGATGTTTATTATCCTCAAAACCTGGTGGTTGACATACATAAACTTCTTCTTTTATTTTACCATATAAAAATGCACTTTTAACATCCATTTGAAAAACTTTAAAATTATGAAATGCAGCATAGGCTAAAACAATCTAATTGCCTCCAGTCTGGCTACAGGGGCAAAGGTCTTATCATAATCAATACCTTCTTCTTGTGAAAACTCTTGAACAACCAGTCTGGCCTTGTTCTTAACAATAAGTCCATTTTCATCTGTTTTGTTCCTAAACACCCATTTAGTGCCTATTGCACACTTACCTCGGGGTAGAGAAACCAGTTCCCACACTTGCTGTTTCTTGAACTGAAGTAGCTCAAGCTGCATGGCTTCCACCCATCCATTGTCTCTCAGAGCAACATGATAGTTCTTTGGCTCTTGCTGACTGATGAAGAGAGCATAGAAGCACAAGTTAGACAATTGACTTCTAGTTGAGACGCCAGCATTGATACCACCAATGATTTGAGACATGGGGTGATCCTTCAGCTCTTGGTGCACAATAAGATCAGTGCAAGGTTTGTAGCCGGTTCGGCATCAGCAGATGTTGATTCAGATTCTTGAAACCAAGTATTAAATGGCAAATCAAACGATGTAGAGGAATCAGAAATCTCATAAGCATTTGTTGTGGATGGAGCTGCTGAAGGTACAGGAACATCAAGTTTAGCAGACTCAGGCAGTTGGTCACTGAACATGAAAAGGTGAGTACTGATATCATCATCATCTTTAGTACCACCAGGTGGAAGACTTGCTGCAGAAGATGATTTATCCACATGATCTGCAACAGCTGGAGTTTGATAAGGAGCATATTGCAGTATGTCCAGATCAAACAACTCCACAGGGTTTTGTGGAATTTTATCCTTAGGAGATTCATTGAATTTCACATGCAAGGTTTCTTCAACTATCTTTGTTCTGCAGTTGAAGACTTTGTAAGCCTTGCAAGTGGATGAATAACCAACAAAATACCCTGCATCCACCTTAGGATCAAATTTGTGGAGTTGACCCTTTGTGTTGAGAATGAAACAAGGACATCCAAAGGCTCTGAAGAATGAAATCAAAGGAGCCAAATGATGTAGAGCTTCATATGGAGTCTTCATCAACCTCTGATTTACTAACACTCTATTCTGCACATAGCAAGCTGTATTGACAGCTTCAGCCCAAAAGGTCAATGGCAAGCCAGAGTCAGCCAACATAGACCTTGCGGCTTCAATTAAAGTCCTGTTCTTTCTCTCCACTACTCCATTTTGTTCTGGAGTCCTTGGGATGCTAAACTGCCTTTTGATTCCTTTTGAAAGATAAAAATCATCAAGTGCATGGTTTCTGAATTCAGTACCATTGTCACTCCTTATACACTTGACTGATAGGGAATACTGCTTCTCAACATACAGCACAAAGTTTGTAAGCTTCTGAGCAACCTCATCCTTGAATGTAGAAAGAAAGTCCATACGAATCTGGAGTAATCATCCACAATTACCAGACAGTATTTCTTCTTTGCCATGCTCATCACTCTCACAGGACCAAATAGATCCATGTGCAGTAACTGCAAGCAGGCAGTGGACTTAGATTTTTCAATGGGAGGGAATGAGACTTTGTGTTGTTTTCCTTTCAAACAAGTAGTGTAGGCTTCATCACAGTGGAACTTCTTTATTGATAAACCTCTCACTAAACGATTTTGAATTAGCTAATTCATGTTTCTGAGATTGACATGACCCAGCCTTCTATGCCATAGTTTAGATTCCTGAAGAGAGGCTTCGGAGAATAGGCATGGATGACCCTTCAAATCAATCTTCTTTGACAAATCCAAGGAATACACTCTTCCAATCCTTTTGGCCTTCAGGAGAGTATGTTCATCCATTACCTTGTCAATCAGCCTCAGAACTTGAGAAGACAGAATCCTGTAGTTCTGGCTTCTGAAAAGTGCAACATGCCCTTTATCACACATCTAACTGATACTCAGCAGATTGTACTTGAGATTCTCCACATGGTTGACATCATCAAACCTGATTTGTCCATTAGACACATATCCTTTCCCAATGATGTAACCTCTAGCATCATTTCCAAATGAAACAAATCCCTTCTTTCCTTGAGAGTAGTCATTAAGAAGAGAACTGCTCACAGTCATATGCATAGATCCTCCACTGTCCACATACCAGATGCTCCTTTGGCATGTTGAAGAACCCTGCATGAAAGAAAACTACTTAGATTTTGAGACCCAAACCTTTTTGGTTTTGGGTCTGTTTTCAACAACAGATGCAACCATAACTTGTTTCTTATGATTAACAGCTGAAGAAGGAGATGGTGCTGAAATGGATTCCTTGGATTTGGGCTTGGAATGTCTTTTCAGTGATTTGATCACAGGTGCATCTAATTGGTTAACTCTCCCCAACAAATGCTGAACCATCATAACAAGTTGTGTCTGATTTGTAGCCAAAGCTTTCAGCTCTTGTGACATATCAGTACTTGTGTTTGATGAGTTCTTGTGATCCACCATTTCCTTCTTAAAATTACAGACTTAGTCTGATGTTTATCATGAGGAGCACCATCAGCTGTTTTGTGATTAACCTTATCCTTCTTTTTGAATTTGGTTGAAGGCTTGGGTTTATCACAATGGAATGATTGCGGTACAAACTTGGTCTCAAATTCAGTTTTCATTTCATCCATCTGGATTTTAATAAGCTTATCTCTATTGAGTTTGGAACCCTTTCTGTACCAACATTCATCAGAAAGATGATTGAATTTACCACATATTTCACATGGCTTATTCTTCATCTTGGATTGATCAACTGCTGATGAGGAAACTACTGAAGGTGTGCTCTTTAGTACTTTCCTCCTTTCAGTAATTTTGTTTAGTACTGAAGAATCTCTAACAACTGAAGAGTTGTTCTTCAGCTGTTTATTGTCAGCAGTTGTGAACCATTTATTTCAGCTGATTTGAAATGCTTTTCAGTTGTTGTAACTTGCCCTTCAGTACTTAAGTTACTTTGAGGGACAACATCTGAAATACTCAGCTTCATGTGCTTATCAGTAGTTAACCCATCAGCCAATTGACTTGCTGAGGTATCAACCCTTATTTCATCTTGTGATTTTGGCAGATCACTTGTGAATGATGCACATGATAATGTGGTTTGGAGATTGCTTTCACTTTCAGATTTTACTATTGGTTTTGGAGTAAAATCTGTTAGAGGTGCAATATGGTTATAACCAATTCCAAACTTCACATTCGAAGCAGATTGCTTACTGAGCAGCATTTCAAATCCCTTGCAGGATGACACCCAGCAGTCACACTCAACTTGGGTAACTGCAAGTTTTTCTTTGAGTTCCTTATGGTTCTCAAGAATGACCTCTAGCTTAGCCTTTTCATCATTTAATTGGCATTTAAGCTTATAAATCTCACTATCTTTGTCCTTAAGGACAAACTCGTATTCAGCTTTCCTTTTGGAAATAGTTTGCTCAAGCTCTAGATTTTGATTAATTACAGCTACATTTGCTTCTCTAATAGAGACAAATGCATCTATGCAAGATACAGAACAAAGCTTGGCCTTAGCCTCAGAAGATGCCTGGGTTACCTATGAAGAAGATGCATTGGAGCAAGAACCCTCTGTAGATTCCAGGGCCATGAGAGCTAGATTCCCAAAAGGATGTTCACCACCATGTTGACCATCACCAGTAAATAATTGCTCAGTACCACAGAGATCATCTGGTAAACTGCTCCAGTCAACATTACCAGGGGTGAAAAAGCTGTGATGAGGTTGTGAATGAGATGGTAGAGGTTCAGGTAATGCTTGTGGTTGTTGTGCAATAGGAACTTGAACTGGATTTGGTTGAGGCATGTAATAGTAGGGATACGGATATGACATTGGATCCTGAGGGACAAAATATGCAGGTGAAACAGGTTGTGAATGATGACCAGAACTAGCAGGTTGTTGCCCCCTGTTTTGTGGACTAGTGCTTGGAAAAGTCACAAAGGGTGCAAAGGAGTTAGATCCAGATGATCTACACTGTCTTGCAAAGTGTCCAAGCCTTTGGCATTTGTGACACCTCAACTTACTCTTGTCAAAACCAACTTTGGTTTTGCCAGAGAGTCCTGGAATTTCCTGCCAGTCCTCTTGTAGAACTTCTGAGATCTGATATTAATCAAGGCCATTTGGCTCAGAATATCCATCTCTTCTAGATCATCATCAGCTATTCCTTTCAAATCATCCATGATAAAACATAAATTGTCACTATTACAGCCTGAGTGACTATCAACACCAACAAATGCATGATCTGAACTGTTTGAAGAGAAATCTATATGCTCATCATAATTACTTTCAGATGCAGCATATTCTGACATATGACCAACCAAGGCAGTGTTCCTTGGTACAAAGTCATCAGTGAGCTTTCCTGATGATGCCATTTTCCTTTTCTGCTCTATCTCTCTCTCAAATGTAAGTAGTTTCCCATGAAGTTGGGTGAGAGATAGTTTATCCAGATTTGCACTGGAGCATAGGACAATAGTGTATGTGTCCCATCTCTCAGGCAGTGATCTAAGGAATCTGTTGTTCATCTGGCTATTGGTATATTCATGTTTGACCATTTTTAGCTCAGAGATCAAACAGGAAAAACGCTCAAACTGTTGAGTCAGTGTCTCACCCTTTCAATGAGAGAATGTTTCATATTGTTGGGCAAGGATTTCTCTGTTGTTTGCTAAGACCTCATCAGTTCCACCGAATTGTTCCTTCAGTGCATTCCAGAGGTCATGAGCAGTTTCATGATGCATAAGCCCTGAATAGATTTCATTCGGCAGTGCCATGGCCAGAATTCCATGGGCTTTAGCATCAATCTCAAACAGTTTCCGATCTTCATCTGAGTATTGTTCCTTCTTCTTCGGAACCATTTGATTGGTTTCCGGATTGTTCACCATAGGCTTATGTGGACCATGTACCACTGATGTCCAACAACCTGAACTGTTAACAGACAGGTGATGAAGCATTCTTCGTTGCCATATGTTATACTCAGTCCTAACCAGCATCGAAGGCTTGGTTGAGGAACCGGTATTGTGAGGGTCATTAGAAGGAGTAGTCATTCTCAGATTCAACCAAAATCAATTAAGTTTTAACAGATTTAGAACAGAACACAACAGACCAAATTGAACCAAGAGAAAACAGAAAGCATAAGACGAAAGTAGCAGAAATTCAATTTAACTATAACCAATTCTTGCAAATATGCCAATTCAATCAAATGCAGATATCGATTAGCAGTTTCAATGATCAATTCTTAGATCGATCAATGATTAACCTGCTCTGATACCAATTGTTAGGATCAGTGATCTACGTTTGATTGATTAGAGAGTATTGCAGCGGAAATCAAACAACGAATTTAGACAATTCACAAGAATACAGTTGATATTCAAAGTAAGAACAAACGATTATAGAAAGAATTCTGCAAATCAAAGATTTCATTCAATACGCGCTTTCTTGATGGCAAAATGTCACACTTACAATCAGGTCAATCATCTCTTATATAGGAATGTCGTGGTGGAACATTCCTTATATAGGAGATGGGACATCTGCTAATGTCACTTGATAGTGACATCTAACAGAATTATTCAAACTACTGAGAGTTAACACAACTACTGATGTTGTCAAAACAGCTGACATCTTCTTACAAAAATACTAAGTGTTAACTATCACTACAACTACTGAAAAGAAACTACTGAACCTACAACGACTGATGAACATGCTCTTCAGTCGTTTTACAAATACTGAAACAAAAAGAAAACTACTGAAAGGAAACCATCACAACAACTGAAGAATGCTTCTTCAGCTGTTGTAACAAACTCTGAAGGCTTCAGTACTTGTACTTGAACTTCAGCTGTTGTCATCAGCTGATGTCTTCAGTCTTTGTACTTTAGTGTTGATCTTCAGACTTTGGTCTTCAGCTGTTGAAGTCTTCAGTACTTTAGTCTTCAGCTGTTGAAGTCTTCAGTACTTTAGTCTTCAGCCGTTGAAGTCTTCAGTACTTTAGTCTTCAGCCGTTGATTTTCAGACTTTGGTCTTCAGCTGTTGAAGTCTTCAGTACTTTAGTCTTCAGCTGTTGAAGTCTTCAGACTTTGTCAAACAACTGATCAAGTCTTCAGCAGTTGTTGTGATGTCTGTGGGACTTAGAGGTTTTTCTGATCTGGCTCATTAGTTCTTTTGGCCCAACAAGTATGGACTCTGGTAGATAGACCTAAAGGTGCTAAGGTCATTGGCACCAAATGGGTCTTGAAATGCAAGAAGGATGACCAAGGGGTCATTATCAGGAACAAGGCTCGACTGGTTATTCAGGGATTTCGCCAAGTCGAGGGGATTGACTACAATGAAGTGTTTGCACCCATGGCAAGGATGGAAGCCATCCGAATGTTCCTTGCCAATGCATCGTATATGAAGATTAAATTCTATCAATTAGATGTGAAGAGTGCATTCCGTCATGGGGAAATTTGAGAGACAGTGTATGTCAGTCAACCCGAGGGATTTGAAGATCCTTATCATCGGGACAGATTTTACAATCTCGACAACGCCTTATACAGGCTTCATCAAGGTCCAAGGGCCTGGTATGAGAAACTCTCAACTCATCTTGTGAAACACGGCTTTCGTTGGGGAGTCATTGACTGCACACTGTTCATCAAAGAAAAAGATGGAGACCTACTGCTAGTACAAATCTATGTCGATGACATAATCTTCGGTTCAAAGAACGAAGAATTATGCAAAGAGTTTGAAGCAGTTATGAAGAAAGAGTTTGAGATGAGTGCTATGGGGGAGATGAAATTCTTTCTCAGGTTACAGGTGGATCAGACACCAAATGGGATCTTTCTACATCAGACCAAGTATGTCGGAGACATTCTCAGTCGATTTGACATGGAGAATGCTTCTGCTGCTGGGACTCCACTTGCTACAAATCACGATATAGCACCTGACGAAAATGGAGATCTGGTAGATGCCACAATGTACTGAGGAATGATTGGATCCCTCATGTATCTCACTGCCTCAAGACCTAATATCATGTATGCTACATGTTTATGTTCTAGATATCAGGCTAAGCCTAAGGTTAACCATCTGATCGGGGTCAAAAGGATACTTCGTTATCTGAAGGGTACACCCACACTTGGGTTGTGGTATCCTCATGATGATGACTTTAAGCTCACGGCGTATAGTGACTCGGATTATGGGGGCTGCAAGATGAACTACAAGTCTACATCAGCAGTGTGTCAATTATTTGGGAGGAGATTAGATACCTGGCAGTGTAAGAAGTAGACCTCGGTTGCATTGTTAACCTGTGAAGCCGAATACGTTGCTGCTGCAAGTTGCTATTCACAAATCATCTGGATTCAACAGGAAATGCGGGATTATGGTTTAATGCTTTCTTCTACTCCTATCTTTGTTGATAACTCTGCTGCAATTGCAGTAACTAAAAATCCGGTACAACATCCAAAGACCAAACACATCGGTATTAAATACCATTTCATAAGAGACTGTTTTGAAAAGAACTTAATCGATGTGGTAAAAATTAATACTGACTTTCAACACGCTGACCTCTATACAAAAGCCTTGATAAACCACGTTTTCTATATCTGTTAGAGGTAAACGGCATTAAAAAGAAAAGTGATGTTATTCCTCATGATGATCATGTGTAGTCCGATGCATTGTAGTTATAATTTTTATTTTTCCTTATTTATTTTATTCTGTTTAAATTATATTCATGTTATTTAGTTGTCTGTTAAAATCCTAAAATAATTAAATCCAGTATGATTTTAGAATTTTAGGGGGAGAGTAGGTCAGCTAGTAATATTAAAGAAACGAGGGAGAAGGAGTGGATAACTGATATAAGGTAGATCTTATCTATGATACCGATTCAAACCTATTGGAAAATGATAGTACACAGGAACAAATCAAAAGGGACTTTAAAATTTTAATTTAGAAAAGATGCAAAATTCAAAGTATAAGTCTGTGTAGTCTAAGCAATATAAAAGGGAAGATGATAGAAAAACTGGTAACTACTAAGGTAACACAAAGAAAGTAGACCTAGAGGTTGCTAGACCACAAATGATATGTCGGTAGATTCAACACAATAGATGATTAGACCTGAATGGTGATCTCAAGATCAAACTAAGTTTTTCAACTGACTGTGGGCTGCCATCTTATCACTGGTTAACATAATCAACAATATTCCAATAAGGGGTAATGAGCTTGTAAACGCCACAAATGTGTGCGGATGACCATAAATAGAACAAAGCACGAAAAAAATTGAAAGACAAATGCTATCAAGCTAATGACTTAGGTTGTTGGTGCATTTTGTGCAAAAGAAAATCTAGCTGCTCTAACAAGAAGATAGGTTGTGTGCCTCTCTGCTGTGCGATGGCACTGACCTGAGGATAAGCATAACCTAGATATTCTAGAATTCATTGTTGTTTGCCGCCTCTCTGTTGTGCGATGGCACTGACCTGAGGATTGGCTTCTCTTTGAAAGCTCTCAGAATAGTCTCTTCTAGTAAAGATACCCGTAGACCGCTCAAAAAGCTCCTCAGGAATGTTGATTACCATATAAGTGTGGGATCCAAAATGTTAGTTGAAATAATTAAACCTAAAACTATCACCAGTTTGTATCTAAACTCTTTGTATGGATTTAAGAGGGCAAATATACTAACAATCATTGTGGTCGCAATTCTTGAAAGTTCAAATCAATGTGGGAATCTAACAGTACCAGTGTGATTTCCTAAATTTGCTAACGACTCTGGATGAAAACCAAGAATTGCGCATCAAAAGGTTATTGATAATAAGTCCTAAATGATTTGACTTGCATGTATGATTCCAAAATTGAATTGGTCCAGGTGTGGTCAAACTAAATTGAAGCTGCCTATTCTGGAACCAAATCCAGTAGATGTCTATCTTAGGATTTATCTCTCAGAAAAAGTTAAAAACAAGTTATATTTTTGTATTTAGTTTAAGTTTCTAGTTAGTTAGTCATTTTAGTTTGTTTGTTCGTCGGATATATCATGAAAATCAGTATGGGATTAAATCACCTAAAAGGGTCATGTCTGAGATTGCCACATGTGTTTTCAAAGATTAAAAGGGTCACGTCTGAGGTGACTAAATTGTTTAAAAGGATCCCGTCTGAGGTGATCAAAAGGTTTTCAAGTTAAAATGATCATGTCTGAGATGATCAAATGCTCATAATGTTAATTTCATCAGGTAAAAAGGGTTTAAGTGCTAAATGTCCATAAGTGTAACCCATTCGCATGACTGGATCATAAGTATTGTCCAACCATGCGAATGGATCCCATTCGCACGACTAGACATGAGATTGAGCCATTCACCCGAATGGCTTATCCGAATGATCCATTCGACCGAATGAAAGGGTGCGAATGAGTTAGTTGACCGACTGAGACTCAGTCGGTTAACTAAAGGTGCGAATGAAATCACACGAATGAGTCAGTCGACCGACTGAGACTCAGTCGGCCAACTGAATGCGACTAACTGGGCCAATCGCACGACTGAGCCTCAGTCGCCCGAATGAACTGAGCGAATGAGGCCAGTCGGCCGATTGAACTCAGCTTCAGTATTTAAAGGGCCATAGTCGATCGCATTCCACTCATCACCCTCAATCGCTCCTAAATCGCACCAAGTACCGTTAGTCTGCCGAAATTTCTCTGGACCTTGTTTTTACATCTTTATTGATCTTCTGATGTGGGTTGTCGATTATACAGGTATATTGCATTGAAATCTTACCGAAATCAGAAGACATTGAATCCAAATTTGTGATATTCGAGTGAAACAAGAACCAGACTGAAAATGCCCTAATAACCAACATAAACTAAGCAAAATGTTAAAATTAAGTTTAAATAGGTTATTAGTGACAAGATGGCCAGTCTAATGGACCATTAAACCATGTTAAATCACTTGATTTGGTCAAGATTCAAACCACAGGCGACTGAACAGTGGGACAGGCGACTGAACAGTGGGACAAGCGACTGGTCGACCGGATGAACTCCAATCGCACGATTGAATCTTGCGATTGGGTCAATCGGCCGAATACACCATGCGAATGAACTCAGTCAGCCGACTGAACCAATCACAGACTCAGCCAACAGATTGAACTAAGTCGCATGTCTCATTCACCCGAATGAGCTTAGTCGCATGGAAGGACAGCCGACTGACTTCAATCGCATGATTCATTTGCATGAATGAATCAAATTGAATTTAAACTATACACCTTGAACTGAATTTTGAATGTATGACTTTCTAATGGTTCTGTGTCTTGTGTTTCAGGTCAATGGCTGATAGATGGTCCATCAATCCAAGGCACAATATATGTGCTCATTTGGACCATAGGACTTGGAATGGGGCCGATTTTACAGAGATCATTGCGTTCCTTCGACGTTCTTGGATACATAAAGCCATATCCACACCGTGTACTCCTTACAGGTCGTTACATCATGCTTTTTGGGAAAATGCCTCCGTAGATCGTTCATGTGAGCCTTACAGCATACGAAGCTCCATTCATGGTCATGATATTGAGATTACAGCAGCTGACATCCAGAGATGACTTTGGGGACGATACTGATCACCCTTCCAGACTACATCCATTTACAGTCAGAGGTTGCTTCCTCAGGATTAAGTACGCTGGGGACATCAACTCAGGTGTGCTCAACAGAGCAACCTGTGTCCCCAGTATAAGTACTTGGCGCATGTGATCCTGAAGTGTATTGCTTCTCGGAGGGGTGGGTTTGATGACCTGTGAGACCAGATTCAGAATGCCTATGTGGCACTGGTGCTAAACCACCCCTTCAACTTCTCAAGCATGATCTTCTCATATCTGGTGGAGAATCTGGAGGCGAAGGGGAAGGAAGGTTTTTGTATGTACCCTATATTTCTGCAGCTGATCTTCAACGAGAAGCTACCATTACTTCCCAAGGAGAGCCATCATGCGGTTGCCCTAGAGATTATGGATGACACGACTTTAGGTTGCATGAGAGTGTATCGGGGCAAGCAGGTAAAGCCCCAGGTAAAGAGCTTGATCGGCCATCTAGCCAATGAAAGATATGTGACGCCAGGTAGACGCAAGTGGCGTCATGATGACAGCGATTCAGACGATGAGAGGCTATTGCTCCCAGAGCATGATTCAGACGATGATGACAGTGGGGATGCTAGGGATGATATGCCTATTCCACGAGGAGCACAGCTTCAGATGTTATACCCCCAGTATCTGCCCCAACAGGTGACATAGCTGAGTCGCTGGGTTTCCACCAGGACTTCATACGTGGTGAGGAGGAAGAAGAGTCGGATGAGGAGCCCTTGACAAGGATTGTGGGAAGCAAGGTTGTTCCCATAGAGTATGGACTCCGGGCAGTTGGTGAACACCCCAACGATTCGGGAGAGACGACTGCAGATCCGAGCTATGCCCCTCAGTCAGCTAGCCGTGTTCTATGGAGAGCATCCACCTCGACAGGATCAAGGAAGAAAAGGATGGCTCAGCCCCATGGCCAGAAGAAGAAGAAGAGAAGACTCACCATCGTCACCACCACTGTACATAT
The DNA here is from genome assembly GCA_025506515.1 of Flaveria trinervia. Classification (NCBI taxonomy): domain Eukaryota; kingdom Viridiplantae; phylum Streptophyta; class Magnoliopsida; order Asterales; family Asteraceae; genus Flaveria; species Flaveria trinervia. The sequence goes on along the minus strand of CM046444.1, from coordinate 66,003,503 downwards.
GCCAACCACCATTACACCTCCCACCACTGTACATATGCCAACCACCACTACACCTCCCACCACTGTACATATGCCAACCACCACCACACCTCCCACCACTGTACATATGCCAACCACCACCATATCGTTCACTTCTACATCACCTCTACTATCTCACAAACCCAACCCCATCTTCACCACAGCCACCACCACCACCACTAGCCACCAAGCAGGACCCTCATCCCATCCCGCACATATATATGGATCTCCTCTACCTCCAATTGGGGTAGAGGAACAGCTTTTTGCGCTGAACCGGATGGTGATGCAGTTATTAGCTGCTGATGAGGAGAAGACGGCGCAGATTCGTCATCTGACAAATCTTACTGCAGCATAGTCTCAGCAGATCTCGGAGCAGGCTCGGTTGCTAGATGAGCAGGCCCAACAAATGGCTGCTCAGAGCCACGAGATCACCCAACTCCAAAAGCAGAGTGTCACATCTACTAAGAGGATTGAGGAGTTGGAGGAGGCTAAGAAGACCATCATGCTGAAGCTTAAGGGATCTAAAGACGAGCCACTAAAGATTGAAGAGGGAGACGCAGATGATGAGGATGATGATGATAATGATGATGATGAGACTGAGGATGATAAGGGGACTGAGGACGAGAGGACAGAGGAGAGGAATGAGGATGATGATGAAGAAGGAGGGGATGCAGCTGCATCTGCCTCTACTCAAGGTCAGGATAGGAGATCCAAGAAGAAACAAGACCAACAAGCTTCCTCATCTGCTCCACCAAGCGATGATCCAGTGATCCAAGAGAAAAGTAATGATTAGATGTCTACATATTGATTACTTTTGTATTTGAATCATGCATTTAAACTTATGTATTTTATGTTTATATTAAAAATTAGTGCATTTCTATTTTGATTATTAACTACTGGTTGATATGTTACATGTTTAAATCAAACATATCCAAACTATCAGAGGGATGATTTCGATGTTGCTCCCCTTCAACAGATCAAAACTCAGCTAACTATGATTCTTGATCTGCAAGGGATCGTTAGAAGGTCGGTGAGTTATACCCATGAAGAAGGGGAATAATTCATGATCTATCAAATGAGCAACTAGCTGAGATATTCAAGTTAAATCCCGATGAGTTTGTGAAGGATGCTCCAACGTGTGACCCGACAAGTGATGAAGAGCTCAACGACGTTGATGAAATAGAGATAGAAGATGTCACTGCAGAGCACTACCCTCAGTATACTGACAATGAGGGAAATGTGGTCCCCAATCTGGGTGACTCCCTTGTCGATGATACGTTTGAGGTGTTAGACAAAATGGAGCAGGAGTCAGAAAAGACAAAGGGAACGGCCCCAGCCTCAAATGATGATGTTGATATCCGAAAGGCTGAGTGGGTTGCCTGTTTTGAAGAAGTTAGAGCCCAGCACGTTGCACCTAACCAGGACGCCTACACCAAACTCTACAAAGTCAAGAAACATCATAAGGTGTCAGGCAGGATTATAGCATGGGCATATATTGAGGACCTTAATGTCTATGCAGTTAAGAGGAAAAATGGCATAGAGTACTTTAGATTTCCACATGATCTAAAGACTCTACCAGGTTTTGAGCTCAACCAGCTGGCCAAACTGAAGCTGTTGTATGCTGACCCAAGAAAAATGTCAGGCTGGTTTGAGGCTACCCTAAGGAAGGAGTACAACACCAGGTGGGTTAACTTCAGACCCCAACAGCCTACAAGGTACATCAGAAGGTCTGAAGTTGATGACATTACTGGAAAGCCAAAGATCATGTTGAAGTGGAGTCCTCCGCGCACGATGTCTAGAATCCCACTCAGGGAAATGCCACAGGACTTCACTCCACACTTTAAGTGGTGGTACAACGATTGGAGGACAGGAGAAGCGGTCATAGTCCTAAACAAAGAGGGTCAAATGGATACTATCAGGGTATTTGACCCAATATGGCTTACCAACTTGCCAGCTAATGATGTTTACACTCTATACAAGTGGCCACTGTTCTAAGCCCTCCAGTTCCAGAATGTCATAAGACTCTATTTTGCATTTGAGATTCATGCAGGAGTCACAAAAGAGGATAAGTACAAGAAGTATGAGGAGGTAATGAAGAAAACAAGACATTAGAAAGATCTAGGTCCAAGGGGGAGTTTGTTGATACATGTTTGTCCCTAGATCATGATATGAATGTAATAGATCTTGTTTGTCTGATTCTGATATAATGTTTGGAATGATTAATGAAATGATATTGGTTGTTTGTTATTTATAATGTTTAATATTTCATTAATGAGTCAATGATGAATTGGTTAATTAGGTTTGTGGTTGTTTGAATTCTTACATATAATGTTATATTAATTAATACATTCAAACTTAACAAAATGAAGTGCTCATGCGAATGGCCCATGCAAATGGACCATACGCATGAATAACTTCATAGGAATGACTCAGTCGCACGACTGAACCAGGAGACTGGATCAGTCGTATGATTGTAACATAAGATTGGCTCAGTCGCACGACTGAACACTCAGTCGTGCGGATGAATCAACCGCATGGTTCAATCGCACGACTGAACCATAGTAATGGTTCAGTCACACGAATGAACAAGATAACCTATAAATACAACCCAATTCATGGAAAACGAGAGCTTTCATTCTATTTCGACTCCAGACGTACCCTAGCCGTCCAGAAGCCTCCAAGTTGATACTCCAAGTTCATAGAACATTGTAGATCGATTCCTAATCGATTCTTAACGTCTGATTCAATACTTTATTGATTCTACGTGCGTTCTCACTGATTGGATCACCAATCAAATAGGATTCCGCACTATTTAGTTTGGTTTACATGTTAATCATTCGATATTTTGTTCAAATACCAAGTCCTAACAGGTATGACATGGCACTTCTCTAGAGAATGTAATACTCCCAGAAGAAACAAAAACTTTCAAAGGAATTCTCAAAGCTAGTCATCTTCATAACCAAGCTCAAGTTTTCACTCTAACAATCACCAATAGCAGTATCACCATTAACAACACCAACAAACATATCAGAATCAGCCTTAACTAACTAATCAAGCTCATGGAAGCAGTCAGTCATCTTCAAATGCTCTTGTTATTAAGCAAGATGGATTATGTGATTAGAGCCTGTATGAAGAGGAAGTAAAGCCTCAATTCCACATTCATGCACTCATCGCTGACATCAATAATGGTCCATCTCCCATGCCATCTGTGGTAAAATGTGACATTTGTAGTGATAAATGCATTATTGAACTACAAGGTTATCGAGAGCACAATCATAAACTGCTGACAAAATAAAACAAGAAAAGTTCAAGTCAGATTGCAAGTCAGATATGCTTAAGAGCAAAATAAAAGGTTTTGAAATCAAAATTAAATCTCCTATCTCTGACGTTGAAAAATTGCACGGTGAAAAGTACACTCTTGCAGCAAAGAGTGAGCAACTATCTCAAAAGTTAGCTCAATCAAAAGCTGAACAAACACTTACTGAAGTGAAACTCAAAAAGTTTCAATTGTCTTCAGTCAAGCTACAAGAGATGCTCCATTCACAAAAGGATCCCAACGATATGTCTGGGATTGGGTAGAACTCTTGTCCTCCACCCTATAATGACAACTACACTGTCATGCTTGAATTTGTTACACTCAAAGAGCAAATTGAACCTAACACTATTGAACCAAAAACAATAGTAAAACAAGTCACAAAACTTCAAAACAAACGAAATGTTTACATTAAAACAAATGAGAAATCAAATTAGGTTAGCCAATTAAAATCAAGGAGTGTTTAGACAAACACAATGAATGTCATCAAACCAACGAGCCCAATCAAGGCCATTGTCCCCTTTGTGAAATTATACGTGATGTTTCAAAAGGAAAGAATAAAATTGGGAAGTCAGTGAAACCTTATGCTGAAAGTAGTTTTGATAATGAGATTAAATCTCCAAAAAGTTCAAGCAAATCAGTTAAGGTTTCACTACAAAAGAAACACAAGAGCTCACTAATTTCAATAACTAAAATTCAGTCAGACCCCCAATCTTCAAAATTAAGACAAGGAGTAGGTTTTTACATATGTAAAAAGGAGCATGTTAACAAGTTTGAGCAAGAAGTAAAGAAAGGTTTGAGGAAAAAACAGCCTAGAACAGTTAACAAGTGTAGTGTTGTGAAGCAAACTACTAAAAAGGCTGATTTTGATTCCTCCCCTAAACCAAAGGTAGTGACTTAGTTAAGAATTGGTAAATCAACTAAGCCTGCTAAAGCAAAATCAGATTCAAGAAAAAACATATGTATTGTGACATATGTGACATGTTTAATCACAAAACAGAAGAGTGCTTTTTCAATCAATACTGCTCTATCTGTGACATGAACAATCATTCCACTAAAAACTGTTATTTCAATAAATATTGTTCAGTCTGTGATATGAACAGTCACAATACATGTGATTGTTACTTCAATCAAAAGGGATTGAGAATTACCCAAAACAAACCTATCTCTACAACATCATTTGTGAAACCCACTGTCAGAATTCATTTTCATAAAAATCAATCTAGGATGTCTAGATCAAATAATGACAGGAGTAATATGAAAGAATTGTGGAAGATTCACAGAAACAAGCATCACAATATAAACAAAAGTTTGATCTTCCCAAACAAAAAACGATATTGGATAATCAAAAACGGGTTAAATTTCTTCAAAGAAATAGAGACCAAAGGTTTCATTACTCCTCTGACTCTTCAGTTGATGTTGATGAGATGACACAATCAAGTTATAATCAGAATTCTCTGAGGACACCTCTTTCTATATCACAATTTTGAGGAATGTATTAAGAGGTCACCATCATGGATAGGAATAGGAAACCCAAGACCATTATGGCTTGGATTCCATATTCGAATTAGTTCTTTTGTGCCTGCAGGGTCATCCATGTAGGTCTAATAGCTTATGGTACGTCGACAATGGATGTTCCCGACACATGACTAGAGATCATTCCCAACTTCATGACTTCATGCATATACAAGGAACTACTGTGGCGTTCGGAGGAGATTCACAAGGTAGAATAATTACTCGTGAAGGATCTGTGATAAATGGGATGCTGAGCTTTGATAGAGTGAACTACTTTGAACAACTAAACTTCAATCTAATCTATGAGAAGAAATATTCAACTCATTTTACCGACACTCATTGCTACATTCTGAAACCAGGATTTCAGATTTTTGAAGAATGAATTGTTCTAAAGACCCTGAGGAAGAATAACACCTATTTCTTAAACTTGAATTCTACAACACCAATAGAAGAGACGTGTCTTCGGTCTAAAGCATCATCTGATGAGTCTCAACTTTGGCACGGACGTTTAGGGCACACAAACTTTAAAACTATGAACAAATTGGTCAAAGGAAACCATGTCATTGGTCTTTCCCAAAAAGAATTTCATTTTGTTGATCATGTTTAGCGTGCTTCAAAGGAAAACAACATAAATCTTCTTACAAACCAAAACTGGTGAACTCAAACAATACTCCATTGAAGCTACTTCATATGGATCTATTTGGACCAACTCATGTTATAAGAATTAGAAAGAAAAAGTATTGTCTGGTGATCATTGATGACTTTTCAAGATTCACATCGGTTTTCTTCTTACTTCATAAAAATAAGGCATCCCAAATAATAAAACAATTTATCACAAAAAACCAACTTGATCATAAGGTCAAAACAATACGAAGTGATAATGGAGCTAAGTTTAAAAACGAAGACATGAGTTCATTTTGTGCAACCAAAGGCATTGCTCATCAATTCAGTGCAGCTAGAACTCCTCAACAAAATAGGGTAGCTAAAGGAGAAATAGAACACTGATACTCATCAATTCAGTGCAGCTAGAACTCCTTAAGAAATTGGGGTAGCTGAAAGGAGAAATAGAACACTGATTGAAGGAGCAAGAATAATGCTTGCCATTGCTAAACTGCCAATTACCTTGTGGACAGAGGTAGTTAACACATCATGCTTTGTGCAAAATCAAACTCTGATTGTAAAAGAAAGTAATATGACTCCATATGAACTATTGTTTCATAGAAAACCATTTATTGCATTTTTTTAAGTCATTTGGTTGTCCTGTCTTAATATTAAACACTCGAGACTATTTGGGAAAATTTTCATCTAAGTCTGATGAAGGATTCTTTGTAAGTTATTCTTCTGTTTAAAAGGCTTACAGAATGTTTAATTCTAGATTAAACATTATTGAGGAACCAACAAATGTTCAATTCAAGGAACACTCTTTTCCCAAATCTACAAATGGTCCCAACTATTTGTTTGATATTGACTCATTTACAAAGTCGTTTGATCAATTTCACGTGTTTGATGCAGGAAACCTACACTCAGTTGAACCTTCTTCAAGTGTAGAAAGAATAGATAACTTTCGATTTATTCCTCCTACCTCTACTGAGCAACTGAATGAAGATGTTCCACTCTAAGCTGATCCTGTGAGACAACCATCTCAAAATCAAAGTGTTTCAACTAAAGCTGGACCCAGCTTGTTACCATCTGTAACACCCCAAAAAAATAAAACGAGTCATCGAGGATAATGGGCAAAACTAGTGGGTATTTAATCAAGGAATGAAATGGGTTATTGGCTAAATTAGGCTCATGGGCAAGAGCCTAAGTGATTTTGGGCCCATAATCAGCCCTTAAACCCATTGAATCAGCTATCATCTTCCTCATTTGAAACCCTAGCTCTCATGTTCATAGAAAGAGAAAGTAGAGAGAGAAAGTGAAGAAAACTCAAGATTTCAAGCTTCAAAGGTTAAGATATTGAAGATCTGGGTGTTGGAGCACCAAACCATAAGAAAGGAGCAACAAATCTAGGTAAGAAGAGACCTCTAAACCCTTCTGTAGAGCAAACCCAAATTCTAGGGTTTTGGGTTTTGAAAGTGTAAAGAATCGCATAAAGGTCATATTTTTACATATGAAAAATGTAAAAAGCTTAGATATAGCCTCATCGATGATAAACTAAGAGTTTGGACGTAAAAACTTGTGATTTTGTGTTAAAAACGGGCTAGTTCGTAATTTTTATGCAATCTACGAAACTGTATATCCATCGAGCGAATTTCCATATTCAAGCAGCAAAACTATAAGGACTTCCTACAAAACTATAGTTTTCCAAGTAGTTTCGCACACATGGTTATCCAATGAAAGTTTGGCGAAACTGGCAGCGAAACTTGCAGCGAAGATGCCGGCGAAACTGCCAGCGAAACTTCCGTCGAAACTGCCGGCAAAACTGTTGGCGAATCTAGCTGCGAAATTGCTGATCTTGTAAAGAAATTAGCAGCGAATTTAGGCAGAAAGTAACCTTTTTTAGTGTTAACTCATCTACAGGCTGTGTAATGTGATCCTAGCCTAGTAAGCTTAGTTTAGAGGTTACTCTCGGTATCCAGGTGAGTTCTAGATCCCTTTATTTGTATGTTTTTCCATGTTTTGAGGTTATTATGCATACGAAATATATGTTTTTAAATGACCGAGATTTTATATGGTTTTAACAGGAAGATCAATTTTTCTAAAAGGAAATGTGCTATGTAAATGTTTAAAAATAAAATTTTTTTGTGCTGACCTGGCAGCCCGGCCCCAGCCAGGGGCATTGCCCCTTGGACCCCACTAGGGGCGGCCGCCCCTAGGACCCCTAGGACCCCGCTGTCAGAGGCTGCCACCTCCGAACCCTCGCTGTGCTGTGGATGGTCGGTTATGTTTTATGATGGCTAGTACTTGGCTTCTTGTGTACTTATTAAGTTAAGTATTATATAATAAAGTGAAAGACGATATTAATGAAAAGTGAAATGTAATGAATGTTACCCCTAGGCCCATTTGATGATTAAAAGTCTTGCAAGCACTATGATAGACTTCACTTATGTGAGTCTGATGTATGATGATTGATCCGTATTCATGAGCGGGCTATGTGCCTTGTAGTGTGGATCAACTGTCAGGGGTTAGCTACCATGATGATGTGTACCGACAGGGATCTACATTCGTTGTCGATCAACATGGAGCTCTTGCTATCTGCAATATTGTTTATGATAAAGTGAAAGATATGAAAGAACCGGTGTCTCCTAAGACAACATTTCGTACGGGTTATGTACACTATGAATTTCTCGTCATGTCCTTTGGATTAACCAACACGCTAGCTGCCTTTATGGACCTTATGAATCGGGTATGTCGACCGATGTTGGATAAATCGATAATAATGTTCATCGATGACATCTTGATTTATTTAAAAAGTGAAGAAGAACATGTCGATCATATTCGAGAAGTATTGGAGACACTCAGAAGCAAGAATTTATATGCTAACTTCTCAAAATGAAAATTTTGGTTTGGAGATGTTTAATTTCTAGGTCATGTGGTTAATCCCAAGGGGATCAGGGTGGACCCTGCAAAGGTTGAAGCAGTGATGCAATGGGAACCTCAAAAGACGCCATCTGAGATTCATAGTTTCTTAGGCCTGGCAGGTTACTATAGGACATTTATATAGGATTTCTCCAAGATAGCTTCTCCTTTGACTAAGCTGCCCCGAAAGGACATGAAGTATGAATGGGGTACTAATCAGGAGAATGCCTTCCTAGAACTAAAGATGAGGTTAACTCAAGCCCTTTTCTTGACGTTACTTGAAGGTAACGAGGATCTGGTAGTCTACTCGGATGCCTCGTATGCAGGATTGGGTTGTGTGTTGATGCAACGAGGGAAAGTGATAGCCTATGCTTCTAGACAATTAAAGGTTCACGAGGCCCATTATCCTACCCATGATTTGGAGTTGGCTGCGGTGGTGTTTGCATTGAAGATTTGGAGGCACTACCTATGTAGGGTGAAGTGCACCATCTTTACTGATCATAAAAGTCTGAAGTATTTCTTTAAACAAAAGGAACTCAACATAAGGCAGAGGAGGTGGTTGGAACTAATCAAGGATTATGACTGCGAAATTCATTATCATCAAGGCAAAGCCAATGTGGTTGCTGACGCCCTTAGCCGGAAGAGACGACCCGAACCAATTTAGGTGAGGGCTTGCCGGATAATCATGACACCTGATGTTATGAAAGAAATGAGGGAGTTCCAGGATGAGACATTAAGAGAGGATAGAGTCAACTCTGAAAGGATGAAAGAACAAGTTTTAGATTTCGGGGAAAACACCTAGGTGTTAGAACCCAATTTGGGAGAATGTGCATCCCTCTGTATAGGGATCTGAGGGAGAAGATCATGGATGAGGCTCACAAAATTCGATATTCCATTCACCCCGGTGCCATGAAAATGTATCAGGATCTGAAGAATGATTACTGGTGGCCGGGAATGAAGCGAGACGTGGCTAAGTACGTGAGCAAGTGCCTGACTTGTCTGTAAGTGAAGGTAGAGCACCAAAAGCCATATGGGAAGATTCAGCCTTTGGATATCCCTGAATGGAAATCGGAAGACATCATAATAGACTTCATCACGAAGCTACCTCACACGACGAGAAGAAGCGACGCGATTCGGGTGATTGTTGACCATTTAACAAACAGTGCCCATTTCCTACCAATTCGTGAGATGTTTTCGTCTAAGAGGTTGGCAGAGCAATTTATCAAGGAAATTTTGGCTCGTTACAGTGTGCCAGTGTCTATCGTTTCGGATAGGGACACACAGTTTACGTCCAAGTTCTGGAAGAGGTTTCATGACTCAAGGGAACTACACTGCATATTAGTACGGCTTAACACCCCTAGACAGATGGTCAGTCAGGAAGAACGATTCAAACATTAGAAGACATGTTACATGCATGTGTTATTGATTTTGGAGGAAGTTGGGATGAGCATTTACCGTTCGCAGAATTCTCATATAATAATAGTTACCATGCAAGCATTGGTATGCCACCTTTTGAGATGTCGTATGGTAGGAAGTGTAGAACACCTGTGTGTTGGGGTGACATTGGGCAAAAGGAAGTGGGAAGTCTTGAAGTGATTGAGGTCACAACCGAGAAATTAGATAAGATTAAGGCATTCATGAAAGCCCTAAAGGATCGCCAAAAGTCTTATGCTGATAAGAGACGTAGACCAATAGAGTTTGAGATTGGTGACAAGAAAGCGAAACTGCCAGCGAAACTGCCAGCGAAACTGCCAGCGAAACTGCCAGCGAAACTGCCAGCGAAACTGCCAGCGAAACTGCCAGCGAAACTGCCAGCGAAACTGCCAGCGAAACTGCCAGCGAAACTGCCAGCGAAACTGCCAGCGAAACTGCCAGCGAAACTGCCAGCGAAACTGCCAGCGAAACTGCCAGCGAAACTGCCAGCGAAACTGCCAGCGAAACTGCCAGCGAAACTGCCAGCGAAACTGCCAGCGAAACTGCCAGCGAAACTGCCAGCGAAACTGCCAGCGAAACTGCCAGCGAAACTGCCAGCGAAACTGCCAGCGAAACTGCCAGCGAAACTGCCAGCGAAACTGCCAGCGAAACTGCAGCGAAAACTGCCAGCGAAACTGCCAGCGAAACTGCCAGCGAAACTGCCAGCGAAACTGCCAGCGAAACTGCCAGCGAAACTGCCAGCGAAACTGCCAGCGAAACTGCCAGCGAAACTGCCAGCGAAACTGCCAGCGAAACTGCCAGCGAAACTGCCAGCGAAACTGCCAGCGAAACTGCCAGCGAAACTGCCAGCGAAACTGCCAGCGAAACTGCCAGCGAAACTGCCAGCGAAACTGCCAGCGAAACTGCCAGCGAAACTGCCAGCGAAACTGCCAGCGAAACTGCCAGCGAAACTGCCAGCGAAACTGCCAGCGAAACTGCCAGCGAACTGCCAGCGAAACTGCCAGCGAAACTGCCAGCGAAACTGCCAGCGAAACTGCCAGCGAAACTGCCAGCGAAACTGCCAGCGAAACTGCCAGCGAACTGCCAGCGAAACTGCCAGCGAAACTGCCAGCGAAACTGCCAGCGAAACTGCCAGCGAAACTGCCAGCGAAACTGCCAGCGAAACTGCCAGCGAAACTGCCAGCGAAACTGCCAGCGAAACTGCCAGCGAAACTGCCAGCGAAACTGCCAGCGAAACTGCCAGCGAAACTGCCAGCGAAACTGCCAGCGAAACTGCCAGCGAAACTGCCAGCGAAACTGCCAGCGAAACTGCCAGCGAAACTGCCAGCGAAACTGCCAGCGAAACTGCCAGCGAAACTGCAAGCGAAACTGCAAGCGAAACACCAATCCCATCACCTCAAGTATAGCTCATCATTTCTCCACATATATCTCCAATACATGACTCACACATATCACCTGCTCAAACATCTCCTGTTACTACTAAGCCTGTTGAGTTTGGTGATTCTACCAGCTCTTCAGAGAAATCCAAATCATCATCTGATGAGGAGGATCATCCAAGCCAGATGCGTGAAAGGAAAGTTACTTCTCATATTGCTCCATCAGAAAGTTATGCGGAATCAGGAGTCAACAAACCTGATGAAAAGGATGAGTTGATTTCAGAACTACTACAAAAAAGGTAGCCAAGATGAAAAGACTACTTCATAAAAGATCTGGTATTATTCAAGACAGACTTCTGGAACTGGATGAGAAGGAAAATGAGTTGAAAGAGATGAAAGAGAAGTATGAATCTAAAAAGAAAGAAAAGGAAAAGGAGATTGAAAAGTTAAAGGCTGCTCTCCAACAATCCAGGGATGAAATAAGTGGTCATGTTGACACTTTAGCTATTCAGACTATTGCAATGCAAGAACAAGAAGGATTGATTGAAGAACAAGCTAACATTATTATTGACTTGTAGAATGAGATAGAAAGTCTAAACAAGAGAGTATGTGAGCTACAACTGCTTGTTGAAATCAAAAGAGAAGCTGAAGCTGTAATGGGGAAAGATGATGTGATTGAGACAAGAGAGGAGAAAAGAAAAGGTGATAGTGTTAAAGAAGCTACTGCTGAGAGCTCATCAGGAGAGAGTAGTGATGACTCTCCTCCTGCTAAAAGTATAAGATTCTCCAAGAGTGAGAAGGTAGAAGAAACAAGTGAAACAAAGCAAGATGAGTCTAGCATGGATATGGTGGTTTATACGAAAAAACAACTAAGATTCACACTAAAGAGGCAGAATTCAGTGATATGATTAAAGCTCTTGATAGCTTCACTGCAGAAGAGTTCATCATTGATGATGACTTTTGGGACTTCATAGTTGAGCAAAGGACTCATGTTGAACCTATTGTTGTGATTCCTCAATCTCCTGTTCCTATTGGGAAGGAATTGAGCATGCAATTATGCATGTTGTATCACTGACTGAAGAACAAAAAGAACTTATTAGAAGACTATGTGAAGAACAACAAGAGAAAGAAGAATCAGCTGCTATTGGTGATTAGACAGAACAATCAAAGGCTGGAAAAGTGCCTCAAGAACCTGAACAGCCTGAAACCTCCTCTGGTTTAACAATGGAAACATGTACGAGGAGGAGGAAGTACTTATCAGAGAAGGCTAAAGGAAAAAAACCAATGGTAGAAGAAGAACCAAGTAAAAAAAAGCAAAAAGATGATCCTAGAAGCCTTACAGCCATTGCTGAATTTTTAGAAGAGCATGAATAGGCTGAAGCTCAAATGAAAAAGAAGACTGGCTTTCTCGATACAGAAGAAGGAGAAATTAAGGGTGGCTATGTGGTTGATTAACCAATAGCTCATGAAAGCCCTATGAAGGAGGAGAAATCAATGCAAGAGATAGTTGAAAAGACCCAAACTAATGATCTAATGGTGAAAGCCATGTTCGTAATCAATTATGGATATGACCCAGATGAGGTATTTGGGATGACTTATGAGGGAATGAAGGCAGAATAAGAAAAACTAATTAAGTTGTTGGACCCCACCTATGAGATTGAGTATGAAAAGGCTCTTTCTCCTAAAGCTTCATTGCCCAAATCATCCTCCAAGCATAAGCAAACCTCCACTCCTCATTCATTATATCGTGATCCATATAGCATGTCTAACAGGGAAATGAAGGGATATCTTTCTAGTCAAGGATTTACAAGGAGAAAGGTAGGCAATATAAAGAGTAACTCCCTAAGGGCTGCCATCCTTAGTTTGAATAATGAGAAGAAAGAAGGCTGAAGAAACTAGAAGCGGAGATTACCAGTAAGAAGCCAAGAACTAGAGTACCAGCACAAGACATGTAGCTCACCCATAGACACCATGACTCTTTGGCACCTATTTTGCACATATATCCTGAGTGGTTTGCAGAGCCTTAACAATTGAAACTTAAAGAATGACTAACCACTACAGAATGATTAATGGTGTGTCTACTCCCAAAGGCAAGACTGATCAAAAGATTATTGCTTGGATGTATGACAATGACAGGAACATGATTATGATGAAAAGGATTTCAAGGTTGGTGCAATAATTGACAAGTACTCTGCTCTTGTGAATGCCTTGGAAATCCATGATTGGAAGGAACTAGCCAATCTAGAAATGATTAATCATAAGGCTATGTTCAGGGGATATGAGTTTGAAGAGATTCTAAGAATGTTCAAAAGAATAGACAACTTCAAATATCTTAAGGCTATGTGCATGAGGAAAGATAGATCCTTTATCAACCCACTTGATAAGAGAAGAACTAATCTAGTAGAAGAAGTTGTGTTTCTAGAGCTAAAAGTGAAAGCAACTGAATCATTAAAGAGAAAGATGGTAGTTGGAACTCATTCCTCCACACCAATCTCTAATGTCTACTATGATGAAAAGAAATATGAGTTCGTAATTGAGAGAAGATGGGGAGAAAAGGAAGGGGTAGAGATTAGACTATTTAGTGGATATGAGGTGAGATTGCTAGATGAATCTTACATCCACTACACTTACACCAGACACTTTAGAGAAATAACAAATAAATTAGGAGAAGAAGACATACACTTCTTTTAAAAGTGCATTAAAATACTGAAAATGGGTTATGATCAAATCATTGCCAAAAGAGAAAAGAGGAAGAAGAAGAAGACTCCTCTGTAATTGGAAACATTATGAAGCTAGAGGTTGATGTGGATGAATCTTTACTGTTACATAGAGATGGGTTGTATACTGTATCTATATGGGAACCAGTCTCTCTCAAGAAGCTGTCCTTAGAAGCCATCTACACTATGAGCCATATGAGGATTCATGTGCTGAACAGAGTGAAGATGCCTGATGCAAATGACTTTGTCAACATGATAAGGGCCATTTTGGATCCATCTCAAGCAGAACCTCAAAGACCTCCACAAGATCCAGCAGAATCTTCACACCTCAACCACCACCAAACCATTGAAGAACATAGGTTGTCTAATCCTTAGGGGGAGTATTGTTGGACCTTAAAAGGATCATACATGCCAATTCAATTGGTGAGTTGATGGTTGTTCTGCTGATAATCCCACAAGTCCAACTACTAATGCAGATGAAGAGTCTGCATAAAGATAAGTGTTGGCTAACCGCATTTGTATATGAAGAAGAAATAGAACAAATGCTGACAAGTGTTTGTTCTTCCGCATTAACAAATGTAGATAGCCTAAAAGAGATGCTGACAAGTTTTGTACATCCACATTAACTAATGCGGATGCCCAGACAATAAATGCGCATAGGTATTTGTTCATCCGCATTTGTCAATGTGGATGACCAAACACTAATGTTGAAGACAAAAGAAGAAATGCTGATCAAGATCAACTCATCCGCATTTGTCAATGCGGATGAACAAAAGAAATGCTGATGAAGACTTAGACTAGTTCTGATGTATAGGTTAGGGGTAGTTTAGTCATCTTGTAAAAGGCATCTTGTCACCTATAAATAGAATAGAAAACCTCGTATGTGAGGTGACTATTGATAGACACTCAGAATATTTTTGTTTAGTCTTATGTTCTCAAGGTGTATTGTTGTAAGGCCTTGTTCCTGGGATGCTCACAACTAGACAATCATTGCACATAAAACATATAATTATATTTAACCTTCATAAAACATCGTAGCAAAACATTAAAATAACTTTTCATTTCATTATAAATGCTTTTGCAAGTTAATACAATCATTTATTTCAAAACATCGTTCAATCACATTACAATGCAAAAACACTAAACAGAGGAATGCCATCCAAAATTGCCAAGTAGCCGCCCCATGCCATCCTCTGCAACTTTACCTGCCAACTAGAAAATGCATAAAAAGTCAGTGTTGTTGAGTGAGTTCTAGTTTTAAAATAAAACATACTTTATTGTTCATTTAAAACCGTTCTTTACAATCGTACATGATCACGCTTTATACATACATATAGATAATATCATTATTATCTTCATCATCATTCATTTCGTACATTTATTACTTTTTGTTTCCATCTAGGTCCTGTCATGTGCTTAAACCCCCTTAGAGCACCAAGCAATTCATCTAGGGTTAAGCGATAAGGACCCCGTTCATATGGTCAATCAAAAAGATTGAACCCCTGTGTGCATCCTCATAGGTTATTTAACCCGCACATAGTTGAGTTGACACCCCTCATTGGGTGTGAACCTCCATACATTTGCTTAATCACACGGATTAGGCCCTAGTGTGCATCCTCATGGGGTAGCTAACCAACACACGGTTGAGCTAACACCCCTCATTAGGTGTGAACCTCCATACGTTTGCTTAAAAGCCTTTCTTTCGTTCATTCATTCATTAATGCATCCATTCATTCATTACGTTCCACTTTTCATTATCTTCAACTTTACATTATGTAATACTTTCATTTCATTAATTAACATTGAACGTAAAGTCACGCGAAAATAATCATACATATAAGGAACAACAACATACACATACAACATCACCATATAGGCCATCCTCATACATGCATAACATACATCATACATACCTTCATGCATAAGCATCAATCATACATCATATCATCACCATACAATGCCCATCACATCATCTATGACCTCAAAAGTCAGCTTACAAGAACCCCCGGTAACCTCCCAAGTCAAAGCCTACATTTCACTTTTTCCCCAAAAAGACAGATAATATTCTAAGTGTTTATCCGCATTTTCTCTTTGTTCATCTGGATTTCCTCTTTGTTCATCCAAATTAACTTTTGTTCATACCCATTTGTTCATCCGCATTAACTTTTGTTCATCTGCATTTGTTCATCCGTATTAACTTTTGCTCATCCGCATTAACTTTTGTTCATCCGCATTAACTTTTGTTCATCCGTATTAACTTTTACTCAACCGCATTTCCTCCTTACTCATCCGCATTGACTTTTACTCATCCGCATTGACTTTTACTCATTCGCATTTGTCAATGCTCATCTGCATTTCCTCCTTACTCATCAGCATTGACTTTTACTCATCTGCATCGACTTTTACTCATCCGCATTGACTTGTACTCATTCGCATTGACTTTTACTCATCCGCATTTGTCAATGCTCATCCGCATTTCCTCCTTACTCATCCGCATTGATTTTTACTCATCCACATTGAATTTTACTCATCCGCATTGATTTTTACTCATCTGCATTTGTCAATGCTCATCCGCATTTGTCAATGCTCATCCACATTTGTCAATGCTCATCCGCATTTGCCAATGTTCATCCGTATTTGCCACACTTAAGCAGTTAGAGATAGTGTTTAGGCGCAGGAGCAGCCTAGGGCACACTTAACAACATAATTCGGTCCCCAAACACCATCTATCATGTTCTAAGCTTAAATCTTACAATTTAAGCCAAAGAAACACAACCATAACATCATCAAACATGAACATAGCCCAAAATCAAACCCCACCCACATCATACACACATTCATATATACGGGTATGAAACTCCGTTTTATAAAAATGTACATCATGCATTTCAAGCCCCAAAATCAGTTAAAACATGTAAAAGAGAGGTTCTAGAACTCACCTTTGTAGCCTCTTCAGGTAAGACTTCCTTAAAAGCCCGATTTCTACAAGTTCTCACCTAGAGACCCATTAAAAACACACAACCGAACACACACAACATACATGAGCACACAACCGAGGATGTAACCAGTTAAGAACACCATAAAACCATGAATTCTTACCTTGAATTCGAATTCTTTCTTGTTCTTCTTTCTAAAACCGAGAGTGTGTTGCTCCTTGTTACTCTCTCTCTCTAAAATCCGGATGTAAAAAAAGGTGTGTAGGAGGTGGTGGGCGGCCATCACCTTTTACACCTACTTTTTAAAAAAATTTGTCCTTTTGGACACTTTTTACCCTTCAACTTGGGTAAAATATGTTTTCCTTCTTTTTCTTCACTTTATTTTTTATTTACTATCTTAAAAGAATAACCAGGTGTTACAAATGCTACTATTTGATGCTCAAACCCTAGCTTTCATTGTAAATGATCACCTTCATTAATACAACAAACATTTATGAGTAATTCTTGCATTTATTGTTTCTTGATTGTTTGATTCCGCCATACAATCATTAACTCAATCATCATATTCGATCCTTGTGAGAATATCAATCGCACAACCCAGTCAATTTCTTTTGTTTTGATTTTATAATTTTAAGAAAGAGAATACCTATATAAACTGATCAAAACTTTACCCCCCTAAAGTTTATATCTATATTTAGATAGAAACTTTAAAGATTTAAAACTTTTGAATATAAAATCCTTTTGTAATGATTTTGGTTTTCTTATCTGTACATGAAAACAAAGTATAAGTTATTGGAATCATATCAATCTTATATTACACAAGTGCAATATTTGTTACTAAAATAGACATGTTTATGATCTTATTGATTGAAGGTATGCTTGTCATCTTAAACTCATGCCTGGTTAATATTACAATGCATGTGATATTATCATGTTTTGATTAATTTAAATATTCAACATGTACCTCACACACAAAAGTATGGTTTGATCAACCATCCTCATGTAATGCATGGTAGAAAATTTTCACAACTTACTTGACCAGGTCACTTAAAGTATGAAATTTTATTTCTAGTGATCCTAATTAAGATTCTTTTACTTTGATCCTTTAATGGGATTCTTTTTGTTCATTCATGATGCATGTATTCTTTTGTAATTTCATCCAAGGTGGATATGTTCCATATTGAGAATCTTTTGGATCATGACATCAGCATTATATGATTGTTTCTCCAGGTCTTTGTTCAGCAAAACATATAAGAACGTGCTGTAGGTAAAAGAGAGTCATAATTCATCATTACCTGGTATGTTTGGGTTGTTACACACATACACTTGGATAAGCCACTACTTACCAACACTTTGAGATGAGTGCTTCATAATTGAATATGAATTTTAGTTCATCATAACATGTATCTTCTTTTCCAGGTTGAGCCTACCCATATATCAGGTAAGTCATGTCAGTCTTTGGAAATTTTGAAATAAGCATTGTGAATGATATAATGACTGTAATTATATCATTCCCAAAAGTAAGACCCAAACTTTAGTAAAATAACTTCTTTTTGTATTTTTGTTAATATTTGAATGTTTTTTGTAATTTTGAATTTTACTTAATGTTAATTATGCCAATTGATTGAACTAGGAATTAAAACCTACCAGGTTTAAATCCCTTGGTAGATAATTCACAAATTGATTGTCAGTATGAACTTGAATCAATTTGATTGACCCTTTTTTAGCACAATCTCTCAAAAAGTTATATCTAATTTCAATATGTTTTATTTTTGAGTGTTGAACTGGATTATTTGTGATAAACATTGCACTTGTGTTGTCAATGTGAATTGGAGTGTGCAAGAAGTTAAAACCATAGTCAAGCATATAGTTTTGAATCTAGAGAACTTGAGAGCAACAAGCTCATGCTGCAATACTCAGTTTCTATTATTGAAACATACATATTTGCCTGCTTCTTGCATTGCCTGGAGACCAGCTTAGGACCAAGGGATTGACAACCACCAGAAGTGGACTTTCTATTAAAGTTGCATCCCCCATAATCATTGTTAGTGTATGCATATAGATTGAAGTCTCCTTCCTTTGGATACCACAATCCAAGAGTAGGCTTGCCCTTAAGATATCTGAATATCCTCTTGACAACATTCACATGAGATTCCTTGGGATCTGCATGATATCTGGCACACACACAAACACCAAACATAATGTCAGGCCTGCTGGCTGTTAGATACATAAGTTAACCTATGATAGATCGATAGTGAGTCAGATCCACTAATTTGCCTCTTGGATCTAGACTAATCTTCACTTTAGTGTCAATAGATGGACTGACCATCAACAAACTTGAATTTCTTCAACATTGTTTCCATGAATTTTGATTGATTGATAAAGATTCTATTTGTTGTCCATTGGACTTGCACTCGTAGAATGAATGTGAGTTCCCCCATTTCACTCATTTAGAATTTTGAATGCATAAGGTCTTCAAAGTCTTTATAGAGTAACTTGTTTGTTGAGCCAAAAATGATATCATCCACATATATCTAGACCAGCAACATGTCTTTTCCTTTTCTTTTTCTGAGTAGAGTATGATCAATCTTTCCTCTTTCATAACCGTGTTGAAGAAGAAAATACGACGGAGACTCATACCACTTCCTTGGAGATTGATGAAGACCATATAAGGCTTGTCAAGCTTGTACACCCTATGTGGAAAATCCGGGTCATCAAATCTAAAAGGTTGACTCACATAGTCTTCTTCAACAATCTTTCCATACAGAAAAGCACACTTCACATCCATTTGACAAACAATGAATTTCATGGATGCTGAATAAGCTAGAAAGAGTCGTATTGCTTCCAATCTATGTACAGGAGCAAACACTTCATCATAATCAATTCATTCTTCTTGTGTATAGCCTAGAGCCACTAATCTTGCTTTATTTCTGATGACGATTCCCCGGTACCGATAGGGTATTGTCCTGTATAGACCTGGTACCTATAGGGTATTGTCCTTCAGGAAGATCTAAAGTTTCCATACTTTTTGTTTCTTGAATTGTTGCAACTTGTTGGACCAAAAGAACCAATGAGCCTGATCAGAAAAACCTCTAAGTCCCACAGACATCACAACAACTGTTGAAGACTTGATCAGCTGTTTGACAAAGTCTGAAGATTTCAACAGCTGAAGACTAAAGTACTAAAGACTTCAAAAGCTGAAGACCAAAGTCTGAAGATCAACAGCTGAAGACTAAAGTACTGAAGACTTCAACAGCTGAAGACTAAAGTACTAAAGACTTCAACAGCTGAAGACCAAAGTCTGAAGATCAACAGCTGAAGAACAAAGTACTGAAGATCAACAGCTGAAGTACAAAGACTGAAGACATCAGCTCATGACAACAGCTGAAGTTCAAATACAAGTACTAAAGCCTTCAGAGTTTGTTACAATAGCTGAAGAAGCATTCTTCAGTTATTGTGATGGTTTCCTTTCAGTAGTTTTCTTTTTGTTTCATATTTGTAAAACGACTAAAGAGCATGTTCTTCAGTCGTTGTAGTTTCAGTAGTTTCTTTTCAGTAGTTGTAGTGATAGTTAACACAACATTTTTGTAAGAAGATGTCAGCTGTTTGACATCTTCAGTAGTTGTGTTAACTATCAGTAGTTTGAATAAATTCTGTTAGACGTCACTATCAAGTGACATCAGCAGACGTCACATCTCCTATATAAGAGGTGTTGACCTAATTGTATTTGTGACATTCTGTTACCATGAAAGCGAATATTGAATGAAATATATTTTGCAGAATTCTTTCTGTCTATAAGCGTTTGTTCTTACCGTGAATATCTTTTGTGTTCTTGTGAATTGGCTAATTCATTGTTTGTTTTCCGCTACTATACTCTCAAATCAATCAAACGTAGATCATTGATCCTAACAAATGGTATCAGAGCTGGTTAATCATTGATCGATCTAAGAGTTGATCATTGAAACTGCTATTTGATATCTATGTTTGATTGAATTAGCTTATTTGCAATAACTGGTTATAGATTATTGATTTTTTGCCGCTTTCGTTTATTCATTTTGAGATCTCTCTTGGTTCAATTTGGTTTGTTGTGTTTTGTTCTAAATCTGCGATAGCTTAATTGAATTTGGTTGAATCTGAGATGACTAATCCTTCTAATGACCCTCACAATACCAGTTTCTCAACAAAGCCTCCGATGCTGGTTAGGACTGAGTATAACATATGGCAACAAAGGATGCTTCATCACCTGTCTATTAACAGTTCAGGTTGTTGGACATCTGTGGTACATGGACCACATAAGCCTATGGTGAACAATCTGGAAACCAATCAAATGGTTCCGAAGAAGAAGGAACAATACTCAGATGAAGATTGGAAACTGTTTGAGATTGAGGCTAAAGCCCATGGAATTCTGGCCATGGCACTGCCGAATGAATCTATTCAGGGCTTATGCATCATGAAACTGCTCATGACCTCTGGAATGCACTGAAGGAACAATTCGGTGGAACTGATGAGGTCTTAGCAAACAACAGAGAAATCCTCACCCAACAATATGAGACATTCTCTTATAGAAAGGGTGAGACACTGACTCAACAGTTTGAGCGTTTTTCCTGTTTGATCTCTGAGCTGAAAATGGTGAAACAGGAATACACCAACAGCCAGATGAATAACAGATTCCTCAGATCACTGCCTGAGAGATGGGACACATACACTATTGTCCTACGCTCTAGTGCAAATCTGGATAGCCTATCTCTCACCCAACTTCATGGGAAACTGCTTACATTCGAAAGAGAGATAGAGCAGAAAAGGAAACTATCATCATTAGGAAAGCTCACTGATGATTTTGTACCGGGGAACACTGCCTTGGTTGGTCATGAGTCAGAATATGCTGCATCTGAAAGCAATTATGATGAGCATATTGATTTCTCTTCAAACAGTTCTGATCAGGCATTTGTTGGTATTGATAGTCATTCTGGCAGTAATAGTGATAATCTATGCTTCATCATGGATGATCTGAAGGGAATTGCTGATGATGATTTAGAAGAAATGGATATTCTAAGCCAAATGGCCTTAGTTAATATCAGATCTCAGAAGTTCTACAAGAGAACTGGCAGGAAATTTCCTGGACTCTCTGGCAAAACTAAAGTTGGTTTTGACAAGAGTAAGTTGAGGTGTCACAAATGCCAAAGGCTTGGACACTTTGCAAGAGAATGTAGATCAACTGGATCTAACTCTTCTGCACCCTTTGTGACTTTTCCTAGCACTAGTCTACAAAACAGAGGGCAACATCCTGCTGGTTCTGGTCATCAATCACAGCCTGTATCTCCTGCATACTTTGTCCCCCAGGGTCCAATGTCATATCCTTTTCCCTGCTATTACATGCCTCAGCCAAATCCGGTTCAAGCTCCAATTGCACAACAACCACATGCATTACCTGAACCTCAACCTTCCCAATCTCATCAACAAACTCAACCTCAACAACACAGCTTTTTCACCCCAGAAGTTGTTGACTGGAGCAGTTTACCTGATGATTTGTCTGGTCATGAACAACTATTCTCTGGTGCTGGTCAACATGGTGGTGACAGTCCTTTTGGAAATCTAGCTCTTATGGCTTTGGAGTCTGCTGATACTTCATCCTCTAATGCCTCTACACCACAGGTATCACAGGTATCCTCTGAGGCAAAAGCCAAACTATGTTCTGAAACATGCATAGCCGCATTTGCATCTATTAGAGAAGCAAATGTAGCTTTAATTAACAAGACATTGAGCTAGAACAAACAATTTCCAAAAGCAAAGCTGAATTTGAGTCTGTGATTAATGATAAGAATGATGAGATTTACAAACTTAAATGCCAAATCACTGATGATAAGGCTAGGGAAGAGATACTTCTAGAGAAGTATAGAGACCTCAAAGAAACACTTGCAACTACCCAGGTAGAGTGTGATCGATGGGTAAATTCTTGCAAGGGTTTTGAAATGCTTCTTAGTAAGCAATCTGCTTCCAATGTGAAGTTTGGCATTGGTTATAATCACACTGCTCCTCCTACAACTTTACTCCTAGAGCATAGGTAGAATCTGATGGTGAAAGCAATAACCAATCCTTTTCATCATGTGATCTACTATCTGATGCAACACCATCAGAAGTAGAAGTCAGCATTAATTCCTCTCAAAACTATCAGCTGATGTTGATGGTTCAAATGCTGACACTCACATTATCACAAAGTTGATCACTCCAGGTGATATTTCACAAAGTACTGAAAGTACTAAAAAGAATGTCATAACACCTGGAGAACAAGCCCAAACTACTACATGTACTAAAGGAAAGAAAACTGCAAGTAGAAAGGGTGGGAAAACTACTGAAGAAGATATCAAGAAAGCAGGTACTAAAGCAAAGAAAACTGCTAGTACTGATAGCAAACTACTGAAGAACAAGTCTTCAGTAGTTTCATCTTCTTCAGCAGATGATCAACTTAAGATGAAGAAAAAGCCATGTGAAATATGTGGCTTATTCAATCATCTTACTCATGATTGCTGGTATAAAAAGGGCTCCAAACTCAAACATAATGAAAACATTAAAGAGAAAATGGATAAAATGAAAACTGAGTTTGAAATCAAATTTGTACCAGCAACATCAAAACCTGTAACCCCAAAATCCAAAAAGAAATCCAAAAAGAAAGGGGTTAAACAGGCAACAGCTGAGGTTGCTCAAAGAGAGATGGTACAACACAGGAACCCATCCAACTCAAGCACTAATGTGTCTGATGAGCTGAAGGCTTTATCACAAAATCAGACACAACTTGTTATGATGGTTCAACATCTATTGGGGAGAGTCAACCAATTAGATGCTCCTGTGTTGAAACCACAGAGAAGAAAATCCATGCCAAAGGAATCTTCTTCTTCACCATCTCCATCCCCTCAGGCTGTTATTCATAGCAAGTCTATTAGTTTACCATGTGTTGATGTGAATAGACCCAAAACCAAAAAGGTTTGGTCTCAAAAACTAACTAATTGTTTATGATTGCAGGGTTCTTCAACATGCCAAAGTAGCATCTGGTATGTAGACAGTGGGGGATCTATGCATATGACAGGGAACAGCTCTCATCTTCATGACTACTCTCAAGGAAAGAAGGGGTTTGTTTCTTTTGTCAATGATGCTAAGGGTTACATCATTGGAAAAGGCTTTGTCTCCAATGGAGAAATAAAGTTTGATGATGTTAATCATGTGGAAAATCTCAAGTACAATCTCTTGAGTGTCAGTCAAATGTGTGATAAAGGCCATGTTGCTCTTTTCACCAGTCAGAACTACAGGATTCTGTCATCCAAAGTTCTGAATTTGATTGATAAGGTGTTGGATGATCACACTCTCCTGAGGGCCAACAGGACAGGAAGAGTGTATGCCTTAGATCTTTCCAAGAAAATAGATCTCAGAGGCCATCCTTGCCTATTTTCCAAAGCCTCTCCTCAGGAATCTAAACTGTGGCACAGAAGGCTGGGTCATGTTAATTTCAAAAACATGAATCAGCTAATCCACAATAGTTTAGTGAGAGGCTTACCAATAAAGGAGTTCCACTGTGATGAAACCTGCACTGCGTGTTTAAAAGGAAAACAACACAAAGTCTCATTCCCTCTTATTGAAGAGCCTAAGTCCACTGCCTGCTTGCAATTACTGCATATGGATCTATTTGGTCCTGTGAGAGTGTTGAGCATGGCAAATAAGAAATACTGTCTGGTAATTGTGGATGATTACTCCAGATTTGTATGGACTTTCTTCTGTATTCAAAGAATGAGGTTGCTCAGAAGATTATCAACTTTGTGCTGTATGTTAAGAAGTAGTATTCCCTTTCAGTCAAGTGTATAAGGATGACAATGGAACTGAATTCAGAAACCATACACTTGATGAATTTTATCTTTCAAAGGGAATCAAAAGGCAGTTTAGCAATCCCAAGGACTCCAGAACAAAATGGAGTAGTCGGAGAGAAAGAACAGGACCCTAATTGAAGCTGCAAGGTCTATGTTGGTGACTCTGGTTTGCCACTGACCGTTTGGGCTGAAGCTGTTAACACAGCTTGCTATGTGCAGAATAGAGCCTTAGAAATCAGAGGTTGATGAAGACTCCATATGAAGTTCTACATCACTTGGCTCCTCTAATTTCATTTTTCAAAGCATTTGGGTGTCCCTGTTTTATTCTCAACACAAAGGATCAACTCCAAAAATTTGATCCTAAGGTGGATGCAGGGTATTTTGTTGGTTATTCATCTACATGCAAAGCATACAGAGTCTTCAACTGCAGAACAAAGATAGTTGAAGAGACTTTGCATGTGAAGTTTAATGAATCTCCAATGGATAAGATTCCACAAAACCCTGTGGAGTTGTTTGATTTGGACATACTACAATATGTTCCTTATCAACCTCCAGTTGTTGCAGACCATGTGGATAAATCACCTTCTGCAGCATGTCTTCCACCTGGTGGTATTGATGATGATGATGATAATATCAATACTCACCTATCCAAGTTTAGACCAACTGCCTGAGTCTGCTAAACTTGATGTTCCTGTAGCTTCAGCAGTTCCATCCACAACAAATCTGATGAGATTTATGATTCCTCTACATCTTTTGAGTTACCATCAAATTCTTGGTTTCAAGAGTCTGCATCAATATCTGGTGCTGCTGAAGGTTCTAAACACTTGCACAGATATCATTGTTTATCAAGAGCTGAAGAATCACGAATGTCTCAAATCATTGGTGATATCAATGCTGGAGTTCAACAAGAAGTCAATTGTCTAACTTCTGCTTCTATGCTTCTTCATCAGTCAGCTAGAGCCAAAGAACTATCATGTTGCTTTAAGAGACAATGGATGGGTTGAAGCCATGCAGCTTGAGCTACTTCAGTTCAAGAAACAGCAAGTGTGGGAACTGGTTCCTCTACCCCCAGGTAAGTGTGCAATAGGCACTAAATGGTGTTTTAGGAATAAAACTGATGAAAAGGGCTGGGCTTATTGTTAAGAACAAGGCTAGACTGGTTGTACAGGGGTTTTCACAAGAAGAAGGTATTGATTATGATGAAACCTTTGCCCCTGTAGCCAGACTAGAGGCAATTAGATTGTTCTTAGTCTATGCTGCATTCCACCATCTTAAAGTTTTTCAAATGGATGTCAAAAGTGCATTTTTATATGGTAAAATAAAAGAAGTTTATGTGTGTCAACACCAGGTTTTGAGGACAATAAACATCCTGAATAGGTGTATAAACTTGATAAGGCTCTTATGGGTTGAAACAAGCTCCTAGAGCTGGTATGAGACACTTTCCACTTTTCTTCTCAAGAATAATTTCACTAGAGGCTCCATAGATAAAACTTTGTTTATTAAGAACGTGGATCAACATAAGCTACTTGTTCAAATTTATGTTGATGATATATTTTTGCATCCTCTGATCCCCAGTTGTGTGATGATTTTACAAATTAATGAAAAAGAGGTTTGAAATGGTGCAATAGGAGAATTACAGTTCTTTCTAGGCTTGCAAATCAAACAAAAGGCTAATGGAACCTTTATTCATCAGTCAAAATATACAACAGATCTTTTGAATAAGTTTGATTTACAAAATTGTAAGCCCTGTTCTACTCCCATGTGCAACACCACACAACTGGATGCGGATCAGAGAGGTAAAGCTATTGATGAAACACTTTACAGATGTATGATTGGGTCCTTGATGTACTTAACAGCTTCTAGACTAGATATCATGTTTGCTACTTGTGTCTGTGCTAGATTTCAGGCTGCTCCTAAAGAATCTCATTTGATTGCAGTCAAGAGGATCTTTAGATATTGCAAGGTACACAATCTCTAGGTTTATGGTATTCCACTGGACACTCTTGCAATTAGTTGTTTTTCCGATAGTGACTATGCAGGGTGCAAGTTAACTAGAAAGTCAACTTTGGTGGATGTCAATTCCTAGGCAACTCTTTGATTTCTTGGCAGAGTAAGAAACAAACATCTGTTGCTACATCCACTGCTGAAGCAGAGTACATTGCAGCTGCAAGTTGTACTTCTCAGGTACTCTGGCTTCAAAACCAACTTTTGGATTATGGCATTACAAAGACTAAGACTCCATTATAAATGGATAGTGCTTCAGTTGTGCATTGTCAAAAATCCAGTCCAGCACTCTAGGACCAAACATATAGAGATCAGACATCATTTTATTAGGGATTGTTTTGAAAAAGGTCTATTGATCCTAAGTTTGTGCCTAGTGCTGATGAGCTTGCAGACATTTTTACTAAGCCTTTGGATAGTTCAACTTTCCAAAACCTAGTGTTACAGCTTGGTATGCTGCAGCTAGAATAAGTGATAACTACTGATGATCTCAGTATATAAGTACTGATGATCATTAGTGCCATATCACATATAGTACTGATTCTGTTAAAACAACTGATAAAGTTACAACTACTGATGTAGTGATAACTACTGATGTTAGTAAAAACAGATAAGTACTGATGTCCTATGAAACAACTGAAAACAGCTAAAAGGCTGATGAGTAAGTGTTGAGGACAGTATGAAACAACTGAAAGGCTATGAATTGACGAAAACTACGGATGATAACTTTCTCTTTAGTTGTTTCTACAACTGTTGTTTCTCCTAAACAACTGATGACAAAACCATGTCTTCAGTATTTTCACAACTATTGATGACTAACACCAAGTCATCAGCTGTTTACAATAACTGATGACAAAACCATGTCTTCAGTAGTTTCACAACTACTGATGACTAATACCAAGTTATCAGTTGTTTACAACACCTAAAGACCAAACCGAGGTTTTCAGTACTTCACAACTACTGATGACTAAAACCAAGTCTTCAGTTGTTTTCAAACATCTGAAGTCAAAACCATGGTTTTCAGTACTTTTATAACTGCTGATGCCTAAAACCAAGACTTCAATTGATTCAACTTCTGAAAGGGTAATACCATGTCATCAGTTGTTTACAACTATTGATGCATAACACCAAACCCTTCAGTCGTTTTCTAACCCTTACCCTATAAATACCCCATACCTAATCCTTCAGCGCTTCATCTTCTCCAAACCTAACGTTCAAATCTCCAAAACTCCTCTCTCATTAATGGCAACCATGCAGCTCAAACCACGACATAACTGTGTGCCTACCTCACAAAATCACCTTCTGGACAAAGTTCGATAACGCCATTCATCTAATGGTCCAATCTCCCTACCAAACGGCCTTCCTTCTAAATCCCACCATTCATGCCGAATCCTTGCACCAATTTTGGACGAACGTCAACCTTGTAACTGGGGAGAACAACACTGAGTCTCTCCAGTCGTTCATCAACAACCATCAAGTGGTCATCACTCCAGAAATCATTCGCCAAACCCTCGCTTGGATGATGCCACTTTCCCGTTGGGTATCCAAAGGGCACAACTGATTTATCCTTTGCCCACCATGGATATCAGGGAAACCTCAGTGCCTCTACCATCCTGAAGAAGCATTTCCATGATGCAGAATGTCTTATCTTTCACATGGTTAATGTTTGCTTAGCTCCTAAGACATCCTCTTGGGATCAAATGTCTACCAGGTGGCAGCAGGTACTATTCTCTATCCTTGAGCAACAAGACTTAAACTTTTCTGAAATTATTTTTCTTGAACTTAAGGATATGGCCTCAAAACCTCTTTCTAATCGATGGATATTATATCCTCGCTTCATTATGGCCATCATAGAGAATCAGTTGCAAGCTGAGGGACTTGTTGGCCTTGGAGTCCCTGCAACGGCTGTATTGCCTGAAGTATACTCCAGGCACAACTCTGACCAAACACTGAACAGGCTGCGAACTGCGAAAACCCACGCAGTTGGAACCCACAGCCACAACCTCCAGATCCAAAGTCCCCACTATACCAAAATCCAAAAAGCCAAAAAAGGCTACTCAGGGAGATGAGTCCCCTGAGGATGCCCTGTACCACAAACACAGGAAGCACATACTGGTATTAACCCCCCAGTTGTGTCAAAGACTCAACCTGCCAAAGCCGCACAGGTATCCTCTCAACAGGATCCTATTGCAACCAATATTGGGGAACCCACACTGCTAGAACCTATCTCACTGGAGAGGGTTACCATTGAAGCGCACTAGTCACCCCGGGTGCAATCTGCTTCTACCCAATCACCACATGCAACCGCCCCCAAAGTCCTACATTAATTGTTGCACAAGTGCTGAGTCAGTTGCACTCCTCACCCCCCCCCCTAGATACCAATTACAACTAGGCATACCTCTACCATTGAGGGGGAGGATCAAAGTGCATTTGATAACCCACAACATAGGGGTTACAATGTTCCATTTCCTAGTGTAGAAAAGGAGATTGGAACTTCTGGTGAGGCTGCCACTTATCCTGCTTCAGCATATGATCAGGATGTAGTGGTACCATCATAAGACCTACCGAGGCAATCAGCTGTGATGAAGGACTTAGTCCTGAGGCAGGAAGTCCCCAGTTCCATGACAAAGGGGCACATGCTACAACTGATCTACACTCAGTGCATGTTCATCCTGATTCTATCAGGAGGTCAGGTGATTCAGTAACCACTGATGATGACCAGGGCTTCTTTTATGATGTATTAGCCTAAAACACCATCCTGGAAGAGGAGGTGAGCAGACTCAAAGAGCTGCTTGTCAACACTTCTGCGGATCAAAGACCATCTGCCTCTCAAACCCCACAGATGGCACCTTCATCTGAAGGTCTCCTAAACACAGAGCCACTCCCAAATACTCAGCCACCTACCTCTCCTTCTGGCACTATTTCTCAGGAACAAACCCCCCTGAGCAAATAGCTGCTATCTTTCAAAATTCCCTACCTCTCATCACACCTATCATCACTGATATAGTGATCAAAACCATTGATGAGAGGCTTTCCTCAGTAATACAACCCTTAATAGAGGAAGTTGTGGGCAAAAACTTTCTGACAATCAAACCCTTGCAACCAATGCAACCAAAAAAGGGGAGATTCAGTCAGTGAAAGCAAAAAGAAAGAGGAGTGCAGAGAGGAAAGAGAAAGAGAAAGAAACAGAAGTGACAGTAGTGGAAAAAAAGGAGTTGACTGTGGAGACTGAAAAAGAGAAGGAGAAGGAAGCTGACATGGAGAAATCAAAGAAAAGAAAGAATGAAAAGGAGACTGCCTTGGAGCTGATGGAAAAAGAGGCTAATGCCGAACACAGCACATCAATGGATCACATCATTGATCAGTTGTTTAGGCAAGGCCATGACACTGACAAACTTGACTCTGAGATCAGAAGATTAGAGATTGAAGAAATCCAAAACAGATGGGCAAGTTATGATGTGTTAGAAAGAGAAAGGCTGGAGATCATGATCAGATTTATAGCAAAATATCTTGGAAGATCAATGATCGAAATCAAGGCTTGGTCCAGGGACAACATCTTGGCAATAACCACCAAGATCTGTTCGTCTGAAGTATACACTAAAGGATTAGTTATTGAAGCTTTGAATGAAGCTGGTGCTGGGAGCAGGACTGAACTAGCCAAGCAATCTAAAGCCACACTCACTTCCAAAATGCTAGAACAGCCTGTCAACATTCCCACACCAAAACCACCAAAACAACAACCCACCAAA
Source organism: Flaveria trinervia (assembly GCA_025506515.1). NCBI lineage: Eukaryota > Viridiplantae > Streptophyta > Magnoliopsida > Asterales > Asteraceae > Flaveria > Flaveria trinervia. The sequence goes on along the minus strand of CM046444.1, from coordinate 65,973,072 downwards.
CCAACTCCCTTTCCCTCAAAACCAATAGCGATGATGTACCTAGAATAAGAAGAGAAGGGTATTGAGGCTAGAAGATGATGAAGAAGATGATGATGAAGATGAAGATAGGGTGCCACTCTCAGTTGTTATACAGTTGCGAAGGCCACAAGTCACTCTCGAACAATTACTCCTGAAACTCAAAGACAAATTGTGAAAGTGAAGCTAGAAGAAGAAGCTTCACAAACAACACGATGAGGAATTGTTGAGGAGGGTTGACAAAGCATATGAAGCCACATCTTCTATCATCAACATGAAGAAGCATGCTCTCAGATTATACACTATTAAGCATACATTTCAATATCAAAAGGAGAGAGTGAGGATTTGGCCTGATCCTAGTGTGTCTTATATGATTCATAAGAAAAACATTCCACAGAGATACATTGGCTAGGTGAAAAAGATTGTAGATGAAGTGATCTCACTGGTCTTTGTAGTATCACCCTGGGAAATCCTAGAAGACTTCAAGAAAGCTTATAAAGCTAACCAAACCCCACAGAAGATGCTAGAAAATAAAATGGTAAAAAAGGGGTTAGTATATAAGAAGCTTGAAGAAGTCAGAAAGAATGAGCTCCAGTTGTTCCTAGAGGGTACTCACCCTAATGAATTTGCTTATAGAATAATAACAACTGTGGAGCTAAAGAATGGGAAACAGGTCAAATACCTATCTGAGTACTATGGGCCTGAATCATTATTTGAAGGAGGTGCTGAAGAGCTGACCATGGAGGAACAAATTACCTTCCTTGAGGCCTACACAAGAGAGTCATACAGACTTATAGTTGCGAAGTAGATCTCATGGACGGGGTAACAACTCTGTGTCCAGTTCCCCAAGACAGAGTTCCCATTCATACTTTGCCAAACAGATCATTGAGACTTTTCCCAAGCCTGTGCTTAAAAGGGTCACTTCTGAGCTGATCTAGAAGACAAAAAGACCAATCCTTCTGCCATAATAAGTGGGACATCTTCAATAAGTTTAGAGGTTTTGGCTGCATTGGTTCAGGGGGAGTTTGTTGGACCAAAAGAACCAATGAGCCTGATCAGAAAAACCTTTAAGTCCCACAAAAATCACAACAACTGCTGAAGACTTGATCAGCTGTTTGACAAAGTCTGAAGATTTCAACAGCTGAAGACTAAAGTACTGAAGACTTCAAAAGCTGAAGACCAAAGTCTGAAGATCAATAGCTGAAGACTAAAGTACTGAAGACTTAATAGCTGAAGACTAAAGTACTGAAGACTTCAATAGCTGAAGACCAAAGTCTGAAGATCAACAGCTGAAGAACAAAGTACTGAAGATCAACAGCTGAAGTACAAAGACTGATGACATCAGCTGATGACAACAGGTGAAGTTCAAATACAAGTACTGAAGCCTTCAGAATTTGTTACAACAGCTGAAGAAGCATTCTTCAGTTGTTGTGATGGTTTCCTTTCAGTAGTTTTCTTTTTGTTTCAGTATTTGTAAAACGACTGAAGAGCATGTTCTTCAGTCGTTGTAGTTTCAGTAGTTTCTTTTCAGTAGTTGTAGTGATAGTTAACACAACATTTTTGTAAGAAGATGTCAGTTGTTTGACATCTTCAGTAGTTGTGTTAACTATCAATAGTTTGAATAAATTCTGTTAGATGTCACTATCAAGTGACATCAGCAGACGTCACGTCTCCTATATAAGAGGTGTTGACCTAATTGTATTTGTGACATTCTGTTACCATGAAAGCGAATATTGAATGAAATATATTTTGCAGAATTCTTTCTGTCTATAACCGTTTGTTCTTACCTTGAATATCTTTTTGTGTTCTTGTGAATTGGCTAATTCATTGTTTGTTTTCCGCTGCTATACTCTCAAATCAATCAAACGTAGATCACTGATCCTAACACAACTCTTTGTCCATTGCCTCAATCCAACTATTGTGTTGAAGAGCCTCTTTGATATTTTTGGGTAATGTTTGAATAGAAAGCAAGAAAACAAATAGATGTTTGCTATGCTTGACTTGCTTCTTGTCACCCGTCATTATGTTCACAAATGATGCTTTCCAGTAGATGATTCTTGTGTATTATTGTGGTTGGAATTGAGTTACTAGAAATGGTTACATCAAGAGTGAATACATTTAGATCATCTTGGTAAGAGGCACCTTCATCTTGTACTGTGGGAGAGTTATGAAAATAATCAAAGATGTTCTAGTTCCTGCTTCAACATCAACAACACTTTGATTACTTCCATCATTTGATGTTCTTTCAGTTTCAAGTGGTGGTGTAGCTTGATCTTGATTTCCGACTTCAGTTGAGGGTTTCTCTGAAGGAGATGGTAGTATGCTAGGACCAGCCTCGGTTGAAACACTTTGATTTTGAGATTGTTGTTTGACAATATCAGTTTGCAGAAGGATATCTTCAATCAGTTGCTTAGTAGAAGTTGGAGGAACCATTGGAAAGTCATCCCTTCTTTCTACTACTAAAGAAGATTCTACTTATTGTAGGTTTCCTGCATCAGACAAGTGAAATTGATTAAAATATTTTGTAAATGAGTCAATATCAAACAACCTGTTAGGACCATTTGTTGATTTGGGAAATGAATGTTCCTTGAATTGAACATTTGTTGATTCATCAATAATGTTTAATCTAGGATTAAACACTCTATAAACCTTTGAGATAGACGAATAACCTATAAAGAGTCCTTCATTAGACTTTGATGAAAACATTCCCAAATGGTCTCGGGTGTTTAATATTAAGATAGGATTACCAAATGACTTGAAAAATCCAATAAATGGTTTTTTCTGAAAGAGAAGTTCATAAGGAGTCTTGTTGCTTTCTTTTACAATCAAAGTTCTATTTTGTACAAAGCACGATGTGTTAACTGCTTATACGCAAAAGGTAATTAGTGTTCTATTTTGCCTTTTGTAGATACATGTGTCCCTAGTTTCAGAACTTAATGTAATATGTTTGTATTGTCTTACACATATGTAATTGTACAGGTACCTAATGAAATACAATATGTGGTTGTGCTTATATAATGTTTAATATTTAATTCGTTGGCATGTAATAACGCTTATTGACTTAACTATATAGGTTGTGGTTGTTTGAATAATATCTAAATCAATTAATGACTATGAAACATATTCAAACTTAATCATTTGAAGTTCTCATGCGATTGGCCCATGCTAATGGACCATACGCATGAACAACTTCATGCTATTGAACCAGTCGTACAAATGAACCACGAGACAGGATCAGTAGCATGATTGAAACATGAGATTGACTCAGTCGCACGACTGAACACTCAGTCGTGCGAATGGATCAACCGCATGACTCAATCGCGTGACTGAACCATGCATATGGTCCAGTCACACGTTTGAGAAACCCTAACCTATAAATACCACTTAAATCATGGAAAAATGAGACACTTTGAATAATTCAATACCCAGACGTACCCTAGCTGTCCAGAGAACTCTAGTAACCTATTCCAACTTCAAAGATCGTAGTAGATCGATTGTTAATCGTTCTTAACGTTTAGATTCAATCTTTAATTGATTCTACGTGCGTTCTCACTGATTGGATCCCCAATCAAATAGGATTCCACAGTATTTGATTTGGTATACTCATAAATCTGTTAGTACACAATCTTTTGTGTCAAATCGGGTTTTAGACGTCTCCTGATCATAAAGTTAAGTTTTTTTTCGGGCATACGGCAATTAGGGTTAGCAAGAAATGCTTGTTTTTGCGTTCGAACACCTTAAACCTACGAATTTTCGAATCCAGCAGGTTCAGTCACACGATTGACTCAATCGCAGTTCTGAGGTCATACGCATCCGCCATACGCACGACTGGATTCATTCGTACTCCTATCCGTACGACTGAGAAGTCTATTCGCATTGTTCAACCGCATTAGTTCATTCGGGCGACCGAGTCATTCGCATTAGTTCAATCGCACGATTGAACCATCAGCATAGTTCAATCGCTCGAGTAGCCTAATCACACACCTTCATTCGCACTAATACAACAGTTTGGTTTAAAGTTAAAGTTAATAGCAATGGAAGACCACTACTCAGCATTCACAATAGGGAGAGACTCACGTATACAAAACTTACTGCTACTGGAGAATGAAGTGGGGAATCACAACAAGCCCCCAAAGCTAATCATGTTAGACGAATACCCACAATGGAAGCAACGTTTCGAGATCTACTTAAATGGAGTAGCCCAAATCTGTGGGAGTCTATAGAGATGTGGTACAACATGCCTATAGGAGCTGATGGTGTCAAACTCAAACTTGGTGGCATGACTGACGGACAAAAGGTGAAATACAATGCATAAAAGAAGGTTTATGCTTTGCTCACACAGTCAATTCTGAAGGATATTTTCCATCAATTCTCTAAATATACACAAGCAAAGAAACTATGGGATGCATTGGAGAAAAGATATGACGGAAACACATCATTGAAGGCCATAAAGGCTAAGGCATTAAAGAAGGAGTTTGACAACTTCTCCTCAATGGGAAAAGAAAGCCTAGATGAAGTTATCGACAGGTTCTACCACTTGATGAGTGAGATGCACACTCATGGAGTATCAACGTCAATGGAGGACAAAGTGTCGAACTTTGCAGATGGGCTGCCGGAGAAATGGGTATCATTTGTCTCCAATCTCAGACAGAATTGTATGCTAACGAAGTTAGATATCAATGACTTCATTCTGAAACTGAGAGAAGAAGAACTGAGGATGAAGTATAGAGCTCAAAAGTCTTCTTATGATCATAATCTGGCGCTGTACAACGCGACTCCTCAAGCCAAAACATCTGGAGCACCTCTTCAGACAGCTTTTGTATCAATCTCGTCTGGTCATTCACCAGCTTCTACTATAGGGTTAGAAACGTCAGGGTCGTCTGGTACCCAATACATTGCACCTGAAGCAAGTGCAGCAAACCTAAAGACGAGAACTTCGGCAATGTGACAGTTGAGCTAGCTAAAGAGCATGGATGTCTTAGCTGCGCTAGTCCACTCCTATGATGGACTAATTGCTGGTAAAATTGGAACCGCCATCTGGCAGATAAGGATTATGAGCAGGTGGATAAGATAGAGCTGGAGCAGATGGACATAATGTGGGCCTTAGCCAGTGCAGTCTGGAGAGCTAAGAAGTTTGTCAAAAAGACCGGACAAAATTTGATTGCGACTAAGGACACTACCTTTGGCTTTGATAATACCAATGTAACATGCTTCAACTGCAGTGAGAAAGTGCACTTCAAAAAGGAGTGCGTGAAGCCAAAGAAGACTGGCAATGGGAATCCTTTATCCTCCTTCAATCGTCAGGAGAAACCCACTAGCAGTCCTACTTCATCAAGCAAGGATCCCAAAGCCTTGACTGCTCATGATCATGAAGGACAGGACTGGAGCTTTTAGTTTGTCTCACCGGGAGAATCTAATATAGCTAGTATGGAGGATATAGATGATGACTCAGCTAGTGAAGGAGATATTGCAGCTGAACTCGCGATGTCGAACTCAGAGGAAACTACATGAGTGGTCAACTACCTGCCTGAAGAAGGGAGAACTGCGACAACGTCAGAATCACCAGCCCCAGAAACACCGGATTCTGCATTGATAGCTGATTCTTCAGGACCCGCTCAGGTAAGTACTGTCGACCAACTTTTTAATAATCATGCTTGAATAGATTGTCATAAATTTAGGGAAAGCATTGATTTAAAATTTGCTAGGTTATTAGATCATAATGATAACTTAGTGAAGGACTTGGAACTATGCACTGAAGCTAACAGATTGTTAAAACAAAATGAGCATAGTTACAAACAAAAAGATAGACCTTTTGAACAAACAGCTTAGGGAAACAAAAGTTGTAGCCTTTAACCAAGCTAATGACTTTAGGTACTATCTAAACTCGCTAGAGGACACTAAGAAACAAAAGGCAGTTTTAGAAGTAGAAGTTAATTCCCTAAAACAAAAACTGCATAGTTGGACTAGTTATTCACACATAGTCCAACACTTAGTGAGAGAGCGCAATAAGAGGGAGGGCTTGGGTTATAAAATGGTTCCACCACCACATGAGACCTTGATGAACACTAAAAGTAAACCAATTAATAACACTCCAATCAAGGATCATGTGGTATCCACTCCTCTTGTCAGTGATCCAGATTCCACATGTCCATCAAATGGATATGGTACTAAACAAAAGGAGGCCACTTCAAAAGCAAAAGGTAAAATTCCTTGCATTAATTTGGACAAAGAGTTTGAAAAGGTTAGTATAAAGTCTCGTTCAACAACATTCAAATCTGAACCTAAAAGGACCGGTCATGTTAACCAATCACGTGCATCATGTCAAAGTCCAGAAAATAGAAAAGAAAAAGATGTTAAACATGTTAAAGCAATTAACTTTGTTAAACGAGACAAAACATCTAAACAATCAGAGTCAAAACCCAAACAGAGTAAGGTCACCCGGGTGTCACATACTTCTCCATAAAAACAGTTAATTGTAAAGTCGAAAGCAGATCATGCTACAGTTGTGGAGAGTATGGACACATTGCGTCTCATTGTCCTTACTATCAGACACCGAGGAGGAAAGTTGAACTCCCTCAACAAAAACCTAGCTCTTTTAAGAGGAACTCAGTGACGCCACCTAAAAGAGATAGTGAACCTAAAGTTCAACTCATTAGCCAGTCGTCTGTTTATCACAAACAGGCTTTACACAAAGCTGGCTTATGGAAAGAGAAATCAACCTCATTGTCTGATAATGAGAATAAGTAGACATCCGAGCTTCCCTTACCCTCGAACGGTCAATGGATTACATTTATGATGTGTGATGCCTCTGGGAAACCCAAGCCAGTGAAGGCTTGGGTCCCTAACCTAAACTAATGTGTTCAAATTGAATGTGCAGGGTGTTCGATATAGTGCTAAAACCAACACGTGGATTATAGACAGCGGAGCATCCAGGCACATGACAGGGAAGAGGGCTCTCTTATCAAATGTCAAACAGATAAAAGGAGGTCATGTTTTGTTTGCTGGAAACAAAGGTGGGTACATTGCAGCTCAAGGGGAAGTAGGTAATTTGAAAGTGAAGTTTGACAAGGTAAACTACGTTCAACAACTTCAAAATAACTTGCTTTCTGTTTCTCAAATTTATGATAAAAACTTTAAGGTAGTATTTGACAACAAGAAGTGATATGTCCTGAATAAGGAGTATGTCATCCCGGAGGATCAAGTATTAATGTCTGCCTCAAGATATAAGGACCTTTATGTCTTCGATCTATCAAAGGCCTCCATAATGGATCATGAAATTCAATGCTTCTTGTCAAAAGCTACTGAGGAGGAATCCATCTCCTGGCATAGGAGAATGGGACATATTAATCCATGGAAGATGAACCACTTGATCCAGATTGATCTAGTCATAGGATTTAACGTCAAAAACATCCAACTTCCGGATTTCTGTGTTGCGTGCAAGAAGGGCAAACAGACGAAGAAGTCTCATCAGGAAAAGAAAGTTCACTCTATCGAACTTCCTCTTGAACTTCTTTACATGGATCTGTTTGGTCCAGTCAGTACAAGAAGCATCACAGGCGACTTGTACTACTATGTAGTTACTGATGACTACTCAAGATTCACTTCGGTGATGTTTCTGAAATCCAAATCAGAAATATTTGATTCATTCAAGGAGTTAGTAACTACTCTGGAGTCTCTATATGAGTTGAAGGTAGGTCAAGTGCGCTCAGACAATGGAACTGAGTTCAAGAGTCAATGGATGGAGGCTTACTGCAAGGAAAAGGGAATTGTGCATCAGTTAACTTCTGCCTACACTCCTCAGATGAACAGCGTTGCTGAAAGGAAGAATCACAGCTTGATAGAGACAGCACGGACGATGCTAGCAGACTCAAAACTACCTATCTAATTCTGGAATGAAGCAGTTGCAAATGCGTGTTACACGCTAAATTAGCTTTTGGTAGTTAAATGCCATGGAAAGACATGTTATGAGTTACGACAATGCCGTAAACCTAACCTAGAGTATCTCGAGCCATTTGGCGCTCCGTGCACCCTGTTGAAGAAGACTAGGGAGGGAAACTTCAGCGAGAAGGATCATGAAGGTATCTTTCTAGGATACAACATACTGAACAAGAGGGTTTACAACAACTCTACAGGTCAGGTAGAAGTGTGGTGTAATGTTGATGTTCAGAGATACACCACACCACCTGCTGGAAAAGGACGCACCTTCTTTTTCGACTATGATGGATTCTTCAAGTCCTTCATCCTACCACTCTTCACTTCTGATGATGAGTTAGAAACAAAGATGATGTATGATGTTTTAAACACACCATCTCAGGAATCTACATCATGGACTACAAGGCGATTCCTCTAACAACTCAGGGGAAGCACTTGAAGATAGTGACTCTTCTTCTGATGAAGAAGTTGTGGTGACTAATCAGAATAACTAGGAGCAACAGGTTCCTCCTACAGATAGTCCACAAGCATCTGACTTTGATGCCTCTGTGTCTGTGGAACCTCAGACTCCTACTGCCTCAGATATTGAACAGAATGTTCATAATCTTGACTCTAAGGTAGTTGTTCCAACCACTCCTGGTTCACGACGAAATGTGTATCATCCTTTGAATAATGTCATTGGAGATGTGAGATCAGGAGTTCAGACAAGAAATCTATTGTATTGAGCTGATTATGCCTCAGTGGTGGAAAAGGGCTATGTTCATGATGGTTCATATCGTTGCTTTATGTCTCAGTTCGAGCCAAAGTATGTTAGTGAAGCCCTGAATGATGAGGCATGGGTGAGTGCCATGCAAGAAGAACTTCTTCAGTTCAGGAAGTTAGGTGTATGGACTCTGGTGGATATACCTAAAGGTCCTATGGTCATTGGCACAAAATGGGTCTTGAAATGCGAGAAAGATGATCAAGGCGTGATCATCAGAAACAAGGCTCGACTTGTTGTTCAAGGATTTTAACAAGTCGAGGGCATTGACTACAATGAAGTGTTTGCACCCATGGCAAGAATGGAAGCAATCTGTATCTTCCTTGCCTACGCATGATATATGAAGATTAAAGTTTATCAACTTGATGTGAAGAGTGCATTCCTTCATGGTGAAATCAGAGAGACAGTGTATGTCAGTCAACCCGAGGGATTTGAGGATCCATATCATCGGGACAGATTTTACATATTCGACAAGGCTCTATATGGGCTTCATCATGCTCCTAGAGCCTGGTATGAGAAACTCTCGACTCACCTTGTGAAGCACAGTTTTCCCAGAGGTGTCATTGATTGTACACTGTTCATAAAAGAAAAGGATGGAGATTTACTGCTTGTCCAAATCTATGTCGATGAAATAATCTTCAGTTCAAAGAACGAAGATCTATGTAAAGAGTTTGAAGCAGTAATGAAGGCTGAGTTTGAAATGAGTGTCATGGGAGAGATGAAATTATTCTCGGGTTACAAGTGGATCAGACACCAAAAGGGATTTTCTTACATTAGACCAAGTATGTAGGAGATATCCTTAGTCGGTTAGACATGGAGAATGCTTCCGCAGCTTGGACTCCACTTGCTACAAACCATGATGTAGCACTCCATGAGAATGGTGATCTGGTTGATGCCACAATGTAGCGAGGAATGATTGGATCCCTCATGTACCTCACTGCCACAAGACCTGATATCATGTACGTGACTTGTTTATGTTCAAGATATCAGGCAAAGCCAAAAGTTAACCATCGTATAGGGGTCAAAAGGATCTTTTGTTATCTGAAGGGTACTCCAACACTTGGATTGTGGTATCCTCATGACGATGACTTCGAGCTGACAACGTATAGTGACTCAGATTACGGTGGCTGCAAGATGAACTACAAGTCTACATCAGCGGGATGTTAGTTCGTTGGGAGGAGATGGTGACCTGGTAGTGTAAGAAGCAGACCTCGGTTGCTTTGTCAACCTGTGAAGCCGAATACGTTGCTGCTGCAAGTTGTTATTTACAAATCATATGGATTTGACAGCAAATGCGAGACTACGGTTTGAAATTCTCTTCTACTCCTATTTTTGTTGATAACTCTGTTGCGATTACAGTAACTAAAAATCCGGTCCAACATCCTAAGACCAAACACATCGGCATAAAATATCACTTTATACGTGATTGCTTTGAAAAGAACCTAATCGATGTGATTAAAATAAATACTAATTTTCAACGCGCTAACCTCTATACAAAGGCTTTTGATAAACCATGTTTTCTATATTTGTTAGAGGTCGATGGTGTTAAAAAGAAAAGTGATATAATTGCTGATGATGACCATGTGTAGTCCGATGAGTATAGTCAAATTTTCTTTTTTTGTTTATTTATTTATTTATCTATTTTATTTTAAGTAGTCAAACTAAATTGATGTTATTTGGTCGCCTATTAAAATCTTAAAAAGCGTAAATTGGTTACGGTTTTAGAATTTTAGGGGAGAATAGGTCAGTTAGTAACATTATAAAAAAATAAAAAATAAAAAAAACGAGGGAGGAGGAGAGGCTAGCTGATAGAAAGTAGATCGTATCTGTGATACTGATTCAATGACTTTGGAAAATGATAGTACACAGGAACAAACCACTTGGGACTTTAGAAGTTTAAATAAAATAAGATGCAAAGTTCAAAGTATAAGTCTATATAGTCTAAGCAATATAAAAGGAAAAATCATAGTAAAACTAGCTACTACTAAGGTATTTCAAAGAAAGTAGACCTAGAGATTGTGAGACCATAGAAGATATGTCGGTAGATTCAACACAATAGATAATTAGACCTTGTTGGTGATCTCTAAAACAAAGTAATATATTCAACAAGCTGTGGGTTAATATCTTATCCCTGGTTAACACAATCAACATATTCCAATAAGGGGTGACGAGCAGAATAAGCGCCACAAATATGAGCGTAAGACCAAAATATGAGCAAAAGCAATCAAACTAATAACCTATGTTGTTGGTGAGAACTATGTAAAATGATTAAAATTGCTCAAACAAGAAGATAGGTTATGTGCCTCTCTGCTGTGCGGTGGCACTGACCTGAGGATAAGCATAACCTATATATTCTAGAATTCATTGTTGTTCGCCACCTCTCTTCTGTGCGGTGGCACTGACCTGAGGCTGGGCTTCTCTCTGAAAGTTCTAAGAATAATTTCTTCTTGAAAACTACCATGTGCTCAAAAATCTCCGGAGGAATGTTGATTACCATATAAGTGTGGGATCCACAAATGCTTGTTGAAATAATCAAACCTTAAACTATCACCAATCTGTGTCAATAGTCTGTGTATGGATTTAAGAGGACCACTATATTGACAATCATCATGGCTGCAATTCTTGAAAGTCCAATCAAAGTGGGATCTAATAGTACTAGTATGATTTCCTAAACTTTCTAATGACTTTAGATGAAAAACAAGAATTAAGCATCAAAAGGTGTTGATAACATGTCCCAAATGATTTGACTTGCCTGTATGATTCCAAATTGAATTGGTCCATTTATGGTCAAAATAAATTGAAGCTGCCTATTCCGGAACCGAATCCACTAGATTTCTATCTTAGGATTACACCTCACACAAAATGTCAAAAATGTGTCTTAGTTTTGTAATTTTGTTTAAGTCTTTTATTTCGTTTAAATTTAGTCTAATTCAGTTTTGTTTGATACCGGACTACGCCATGGAATTCATTAGGGGATTTTATCATCTAAAAGGGTCACGTCTGAGGTGACCACACGTGTCTTCAAAGGTAAAATCAGTCACGTCTGAGGTGACAAATTGCTTAAAAGGATCACGTCTGAGGTGGTCAAAAGTTTTTCAAGTTAATATGATCATGTCTGAGATGATCAAATGCTCATAAAGTTTAATCAAAAGTTAAAAAGGGTTTAAGTGGGAAATGGTCATAAAGTCAAAATCATGAGTACGATCCAATCCCACGACCGGACCATGAGTATGGACCAATCGTACGAATGGACCACACTCATGCACAAAACAGCCGAATGGCACATGAGTATGAACCATTCACCCGAATGGCTTATCAGAATGAGCCAGTCGACCGAATGGAACTGTGCAAATGAGTCAGTCGCCCGACTGAAATCCAGTCGGCCGACTGAATATGATCGACTCAGCCAATCTTACGACTGAGGTCCATTCACCGGAATGAACCGAGCAAATGGGTCCAGTCGGCCGATTGAAATCAGATTCATTATAAATAGGGCCATAATTGATCGCATTCAACTCATCAACCCCAATCGCCCTAAAATCGCACAGCCTACCGTTACTCTGCCAAAATTTCCTCTGACCCGAATATCTTGCGTATTCTCATATTCTAACATTCGTTGGTGTTTATACAGATAAAATGCGGTGCGAACATGCTAAAACTCCTTTTACTAGACTTAAAAATCAAGAAATTGGCCCTAACAAGACCCGAAACCTTAAATGGACTAATAACCTAACTAAACCAAGTAAAATGTTGAAATAAAGGTTATTACATTATTAGTATCAGAAATGCGAGTCTAAAGAACCATTACTCGACGTCTAATTTCAAGAATTGGTTCATTTTTGAATCTCAGTCGACCGGACAGTGGGTCATGCGACTAGACACCAGGATGAACTCCAATCGCACGATTAAGCTGGTCAAATGGCTTAATCGGCCGAAGGGATCATACGGATGAGCTCAGTCGGCCGGCTGAACCAATCGTTGGCTCAGTCAACCGATTGAACTCACTCGCCTACTTAGTCACCCAACTGAATCCAATAGCATGCGAAGTCAACCGACTGAACACAGTGGCATGGTTCATTCACATGACTAAACCATAATTAATTCAACCAAATTAATTAGAACTGATTTTTGTTATTTGGTTATCTAATGTCTACGTGTCTTGTGTTACAGATTGATGGCGGACAAATGCTCCATCAACCCCAAGCACAACATATGTGCTTATTTAGATTCCACGACTCAGAATGGTGCTGAGTTTGTGGGGATCATTGCTTTCCTCAAGCGATCCAGGATCTACAAGGCGATATCTACACCATGCACTCCCTACAGGTCTATTCAGCAGGCCTTCTGGGAGGGGGCATTAGTTGACCGCTCTCATGAACCGTACAGCATCAGGAGTTCTATTTTTGGGTTGGATATTGAGGTCACTGCTGAGGATATCAGGAGAGTAGTTAGGTTGGGTGATGATGCAGACCACCCCACAAGACTTCACTCGCTGACGGTGAGAGGGTGCTACTTGAGGATAAAGAACCACCCTTTCAGCTTTTCCTAGCATGATATTCTCCTACTTGATAGAGAATTTGAAGGCGAAGGGCAAAGAGGGTTTCTGCATGTACCCTACGTTTTTACAGATGATCTTTGATGAGAAGTTACCCACACTGCCCAAGGAGAGCCACGACGTTGTGTCATTAGAGATCATGGATGATACGACACTAGGCCGTATGATTGTTTACCAGGGAAAGCATGTCAAACCCCCAGTAAAGAGACTCATCAGCCATTTGGCCAAGGTGGACTACATGGTGCCGGGGAGGCGTAAATGGCGCCATGTAGACAGTGATTCGGATGTCGAACAGCTGGAGCTCCCTGAAGATGACTCTAACGACGACGACCGCGGTGATGATAGAGATGGAGGGCCCACTCAACTGAGGGCCCCCACTGTTGATATAGCATCTCCATCATCCACCCAAGGTGGAACAGAGGCTGTAGGGTTCCATCAGGACTTTCGTCTTGATGAGGAGGAGGAGACAAACGAGGAGCCCTTGACTCGAACTGTGGGGAGCCGGGTGGTTGCCACAGACCGAGGTATTCGGGAGGTTGGAGGACGCCCTGGCGAGTGTGGGAGGCTGACACTCATCCTACTTATGCTGCTGATCAGCCCAGCAGTGTTCCAGGGGGAGCATCCACCTCGAGGGGCTCGAGGAAGAAAAGGATGGCTCAGCCCCACGGTTTGAAGAAGAAGAGGAGGAGGATGACCTTCATCACCACCAACACTACTACCCCCACTTCCACCACTCCACCTACTACCACCACTCTACCTACCACCACTAGCCACCATGCGGGACCATCATCTTACCCCACCTATTCATCTAAATCCTCTCTACCTCCTAGTGGGGTAGAGGAACAACTCTCGGCACTTAACCGTATGGTGCTGAAGCTGTTGGCCACCTATGACGAGAAGACTGCCCAGATTCGTTAGCTAGTAGAACTTACTACTGCACAATCTCTGCAGATATCTCAGCAGGCACAACTGATTGAGCAACAGGCACAGCAGATGGCAGCTCAGAGCTTAGGGATGTCCCAACTCCATGACCAACATGTCCAATCAGCAAAATGGATAGAGGAGTTGGAGGCGACCAACAAGACCATCATGCTGAGGCTCAAAGGATCAAAGGATGAGCCTTTAAAGATCAGAGAAGGAGATGGAGATGATGGTGATGATGATGACAGTGATGATGTTGATGATGATGGTGATGATCAAGGGGAGGATACTGATGTTGGTGATGATGTTGATGATGATGAGATGGAGATAATGATACTTCTGTTGCGGGTTTCATATATGCAAGTGAAAGGAGGACCAAGAGAGCTCAGGACCAAGGTGCCTCCACTTCAGCCCTGTCAGTAGAGGAGCACATGATACAAGACAAGAGTAATTCTTAGTTGTTTATGTTATTTAATCATGTGTATTTGAATCTTGTATTAAAATAATGTAATTAATGTTTATATTTATTGTTGATGTTTACTGCTTTGATTGTTGACTAATGGTTGATGTGTTACATGTTTTAAATCAAGCAGATCCAAACTATCAAAGAGATGAATATGATGTTACTCCTCTCCAACAGATCAAGACTCAGCTCACGATGATTCTTGATCTGCAGGGAATAGTCAGGAGATCAGTGAATTACACTCCTGAAGAAGGAGAGATCATTCATGATCTCACAGACGAGATCATGAAAGACGCTCTAACAGTCCATGTGGAAAGTGACGACGAGCTCAACTATGTTGATGAGATCGAGATAGAAGATGCCACGGACCAACACTATTCGGAGTACACTAACATTGAGGGTAATGTTGTTCCCAATCTGGGAGACAACCTTGTCAGTGAAACTTTTGAGACTCTGGATAGAATGGAAGAAGAGTCTAAGAGAAAGAAGATACAACCCAAGCCTCGGAAGCTAAAGTCAATATCTGAAAGGCTGAGTGGGCTGCATGCTTTGAAGAAATATGAGCCCAACGTAGTGCTTCTACATCAGTTGTCTACACCAAGCTGTACAAAGTGAAGAAACATCAATAGGTGTCAGGCAAAATCATATCATGGGCGTATTTTGAAGAACTCAATGTTTATGCAGTTAAACGTGAGAAAGGGATTAAGTACTTCAGGTTTTCACATGACCTGAAGACTCTTCCAGGATTTGAGCTAAACCAGTCAGCAAAGTTAAAATTGCTATATGATGACCCACGGAAAATATCAGGCTGGCTTGAGACTGCTCTAAAAAGAGAGTACCACACCAGATGGGTCAACTTCAAACCTCAACAGCCAATGAGGTATATCAGACGGTTTGAAGTTGATGCCATTACTGGAAAACCTAAAATAGTGCTGAAGTGTAGTCCTTCGCGCACAATGTCTAAGATCCCTCTACGGGAGATGCCATAGGACTTCACTCCACACTTCAAATGGTGCTACTATGATTGGAGGACAGGAGAGGCAGTCATAGTTTTTAATAGGAATAGTGTAATGGAAACCATCAGGTTGTTTGACCCAATGTGGCTTACAAACTTGTCTGCAGATGATGTTTATACATTATACAAGTGGCCTTTATTCTATGACTCTCAAGATATTGTACAAGCTCTACAATTTCAAAAATGTTATAAGACTCTATTTTGCGTTGAGATACATGCCAGAGTCACTAGAGAAGAGAAGTACAAGAAATTTGAGGAACTCATGAAGGATGTAAGACATTAGACGAACTAGGTCCAAGGGGGAGTTTGTAGATACATGTGTCCCTAGTTTCTGAGCTTGATGTGATATGGTTGTATTGTCTTACATATACGTAATTGTACGGGTACCTAATGAAATACAATATGTGGCTGTGCTTATATAATGTTGAATATTTCATTGGTTAGTATGTAATAACGCTTATTGACTTAACTATATAGGTTGTGGTTGTTTGAATAATATCTAAATCAATTAATGACTATGAAACATATTCAAAGTTAATCATGTTAAGTTCTCATGCGATAGGCCCATGCTAATGGACCAGACGCATGAACAACTTTATGCTAATGAACCCGTCATACGAATGAACCAGGAGATTGGATCAGTCGCATGATTGAAACGTGAGATTGACTCAGTCGCACGACTGAACACTTAGTTGTGAGAATGGATCAACCGCATGACTCAATCATATGACTGAACCATCCAAATGATCTAGTCGCACGATTGAGAAACCCTAACCTATAAATACCACTTAAATCGTGAAAAAACAGAACACTTTGAATAATTCGATACCTAGATGTACCTTAGCCATCCAGAGACCTCTAGCAACCTGTTCCAACTTCAAAGATCACAGTAGATGGATTGCTAATCGTTCTTAATGTTTAGATTCATCTTTAATTCATTCTATGTGCCTTCTCACTGATTGGATCGCCAATCAAAAAGGATTCCGCATTATTTGATTTGGTATACTCGTAATTTGTTAGTATTCATCAATTAGACGATCCTAACACCTTTTAGCTACCCCCATTTTGTTGAGGAGTTCTAGCTGCGCTAATTGATCAGCAATGCCTTTGGTTGCACAAAATGAACTCATGTATTCGTTTTTAAATTCTATGCTGTTATCACTTCTAATTGTTTTGACTTTAAGATCAAGTTGATTTTTAATTTTAGTGATAAAATATTTTATCAGTTGGGTCACTTTGTTTTTATGATGTAAGAAGAAGACCCATGTAAATCTGGAAAAGTCATCTATGATCACCAAACAACACTGTTTCTTTCCAATGCTCATAACATGAGTTGGTCCAAAAAGATCCATATGAAGTAATTCCAAAGGAGAATTGTTTGTGTTCACTATTTGTGGCCTGTGAGAAGAGTTATGTTGTTTCCCTTTGAGTCATGCTAAACAATGATCAATAAAGTGAAATCTTTTTAGGGTAAACCAATGACATGGTTTCCTTTGACCAATTTGTTCATGTTTTATATATTTGTGTGTCCCAAATGTCTGTGCCAAAAGTATGACTCATCAAAAAGTGCTTTTGACATAAGACATGTTTCTTCCATTGGTAGAGTAGAATTGAGGTTAAGAAATAGGTGTTATTCTTCCTTGAAGTCTTCAATACAACCCATTCTTTAGGAATTTGAAATCCTAGTTTTAGAATGTAACAATAAGGTCAGTGAAGTGAGTTGAATATTTCTTGTCACAGATCTGAGACATGCTAAGCTAATTGAAGTTCATTGTTCATAGTAGTTCACTATATCAAAGCTCAACATCCCATTTGTCACAAATCCTTAGCTGGTGATTCTGCCACCTTATGAATCGCCACCAAATGCTATAGTAGTTCCTTGAATATGTTGAAGTCATGAAGGATGGAATGATCACCGGTCTTGTGTCGGGAGCACCCACTGTCCACATACCATAGGCAATTGGGCAAGCATAAAAAGAACTAATTAGAATGTGGAACCCAAGCCATGATGGTCTTGGGTTTCCCGTTCCTATCCATGATAGTAACTTCTTGGCAATTTCCTCTAAATTATGGCCTAGAGGATGGATTTTGGATGATTTCTATTGATATCTTGTCCGTTTTATCTCATCAATTTCAACTGAGGAGTCAAAAGAATATCAAAACCTTTAATGTCATTTTCTTTTCAGAAACTAGACACGTTTTTATTATCAAACTTCAATTTTGATTTATCAAAATCATGATTTTGTCTGGAGTTATAATTTATGTTTCTTGATTGTCATCAAATCTTTCAGGTTACCCAAATCATCATCAAAACTAGAAGTCCTCGATAGGTTATTATGAAAATGATTTATGATTTTGGGTTTCACAAATGAGATTGGTAATATGGGCCTGTTTTGTGGAATTCCCAACCAGTTTTGCTTGACGAAACAATAAAATGTATTGTGGTTGGTCATATCAATGACAGAATAATATTTTTTATAATAACAATTTTTGTTAGAATAATTGTTCATGTCACAGATTGAGAAGTATTGATTGAAAAAGCACTCATTTGTTCTGTGATTAGACATCTCACTACTTCAGAATACATATGTTTGTCTCTTTTGTTTGATTGTGATGCTTAGTAGGTTTACCAGTCCTCAACAAAGCATCATTATTTGATTTTAATAAGGAAGCAATATAAGCCTTGTTTACAGTTTGTTTCATAGCACTGCTGTTTTTCATTCTTTTTGGGTGACGTTGTATCCTTAATCCTTTTCTGTCCTCCTTTTCTTGTTAGTTTATTAAAGATGACAAAACCAACTCCTTGCTTAATTTTTATTGATGGTGAATCTTTTTTGCTTTGAATCTTTTAAATCTATTTCCCTTGTTTCTTAGTAAAACTTTGTTTGATTTACTTAAATTTTTAGGAGATGTGATGTCACAATCAGATTTACTTTGAGTAGTTTATTTAAAAAAAACATCTATTTCTTTCTTTTCATTGGAAATTGCAGGAATGAATTTCACAAATGGCACTATTGATTTTCCTGGGTTTTTTGGTTTAGTGACTTTTACTGACTTGTTTGAACACTCTCTGATTTTGATTGGATGACCTAGTTTGATTTCCTCCTAGATTCAATGTAAACACTTGGTTTTTTTCGAGGATGTGTAATTTGAGTTGTTACTGATTTAGGTTTAATAGTTTTAGGTTTATTTTGATCATAAAGAGTGACTGACTCAGGCATCATAGTGGAATTATCATTGTATGGTAGGGGACATGAGTTATATCCAATCCTAGTCATATCATTGGGATCCTTTTGTGAATCAAGCATCTCTTGCAGCTTGGCTAAAGACAGTTGAAACTTTTCAAGTTTCACTTCAGTAAATAATTGCAAAGCTTTAGATTGAGCTAACTTTTCAGTTAATTTTTCATTCTCAACTACAAGAGTGTACTTTTCTCCATGTAGTTTTTCAATGTCAAAGACGAGAGATTTGATTATTGTTTCAAAACTTTTGATTCTCTTTTAAACATCTCATATTTTACTTTTTCGTCTTTTATCTTAGCAGCTAATTTGTGATTGTGCTCACAAAAACCCTGTACTTCAGCAATGCATATATCACTACAAAGATTAGATTTTACCTAGATGGCATTAGAGTTGGGCCATCAGTGATGTGAGCCATAGGAGTATGATTTTGAAATTGAGGCTTCACTTTCTCAACATATAAGCTCCATTCACATACTCCATCTTGTCTGATAACAAGAGCATTAGAAGTAGGCTCGCTGCTTTAATGAGCTTGATTGGTCAGTTGTGACTGACTTTGATATGGTTGTTGACATTGTTGTTGACATTGTTGTTGATGATGATATTGATTGCTGTATTAGAAGCTTAAGCTTGGTTGTGATGATGATTGACCTTGAGAATTCCTTTGGAAATTGTTGTTGTTTCTTCTTGGAGCATTACATTCTCTTGAGAAATGGCTAGTCATACCATAGTTGAAGCATTTAACTTTGGATTTGTCATATCCAAGTTTGGTATTTTCATTAAGACTAAGCTTTCTTCCTATTCTAAAAACATTTTGGCTCTCAAGGTATCATAGCCATTTGCCACTGCAGATCCATTTCTTCTACATCATCATGATCCATTTCTTCTAAATCTTATTGAATCAATTGACCAGAAGTGATTCTTCCTCCCAAGTAAGATTCAAAGCTTGCAACAAGGCATTGTATGTAGCCTTTCGCTCTTCAAATCTCTGGTCTTCAAGCATACTGGTAAGAGTGGTAGTAAACCTAGTTGGTTGAGATGAGGTTGATGGCTTGTTTGTTGATAGAGTAGCAATGAATCCTATTGATTTTACTTGATCTCTTAATCAGAGAAATCATCATCTTTAGTAATGAATGCATTTTCTACAGAATAAGTGTTTGATGGAAATTTATATGCTTCAATGACTTGAGGTCCACCAAGGTTTCTGCTCCTTCTGTCAAGTTCAAGTGCTTTAATTTTAGCAATCATTATATCCAAGGTGGTGCTTTCCAGATCAAGAGTGTTTTTCAGTATGGTTACATTTTGTTTCTAACTTTTAGGAAGACTATGTAACATCTTCTTGTTCAGCAGCTTGACTTTGTATGTAACCCTATAATCTCATGATCATTAACCAACTACACAAATCTATGCAATTGTTTAGACATTGACTCCCCCTTGGAGTGATTGAAGGTTTCATACTGATTGACCAACTTGTCTTTGTTAATTTCTGCTACTTCACTGTTTCCTTCACACATAATCAACAATGCATCCTACACAACTTTTGTTGGTCCATGTTTCTCATGTCTTTTTAGCACATCTATTTTCACGGCTTGTGTGAGAATAGAATATGCTATAAGATCAATCTCTATCTTCTTGTAATAATCATCATCAAGAGTGAGATCTTTAATGGGTATTCTTGATGTTTTGTATAAAGCAGCTTGATCAGCTCAGAGTGTCAAAGGGATGTGAGGTCCTTTGCATATGGATATCCAATAATCTAGATCTATACATGCAATATAATTCATAAATCTGATTTTCCATTGCTTAAACTCAGATTTGTGTTTTAGCATAGGTAGTTTAGATGTATGACCAAGTTTAGAAAAATTATAAGAGTCCATTTTAATAAGCTTATTTTTAACTTGTTGGAATAATATGTAGATTAATGTTAAGTCCAAATAGTCCAAAAATAGTCTTACGTGAACATATCTGATAACTATTAACCGATACTTGTTAGATCTTCTTTTGTAACTCTTCTGTTGGTTTAATGTATGAATATTAAGAAGTTTATGATGTTTTTCTTTTGATTTTTATGGTTGAGCAGCTGTTCATAGATTTGTTGTTGAGAATGGTTTTGGGTGAACAGTGACTGTTAAGTTTTTAGTAGAGTTTCAGCATCTATACTGTGTAGAGTTGGCCAAAAACTCTAACAACAACTCAATCACCAGATCAATCAATTTTAGTTTAGATCTAAGCAGATCCAAAGATGAACCAAGAGCCAAAGCTCTGATATCAATTGACTGGGTGTGAGAATGATATTCTTAGTTGAAATAACTAGGACCGAATATGATGATTGAGTCCGTGATTATATGGCGGAATCATACAAACACAGAACAGTAAATGCGTGAAGTACTCATAAATGCTCTTTGTATTAATTGAGGTGAACGGTTACAATGAATGCTAGGGTATGAACATTAAACAGTAAAAATATACCGTTTGAACATAAGACTAAATAAAATATTCTGATTGTCTAACGTTTTTCAAAAGGCACCTCACATATGAGGATTTCTATTTTATTTATAAGCTGACAAGATGCCTTTACAAATAGAATAGATTACCCCTGTACGACAATCTATTCTAAGTACATAAACTATTTATGAGCATTTGTCTTTGTTCATCTGCATTAACTAATACGGATGTATTGGTCTTCATCAACATTTGTTTTCTTCTATTGCATTAGTGTTTGGTCATCAGCATTGACAAATGCGGATGAACAAACACTTGGCGCATTTTTTGTTGAGCATCTACATTAGTTAATGCGGATGTACAATTCCTTTTCAGCATATGTTTGGCTGTCCGCATTTATTAATGTGAAAAAACAATACTTTTCAGCATTTGTTATGTTGGTCATCTGCACAAACAAATGCGGATAACCGAAACTTGTCTTCTTTTCTTGGTGCAGATTCTTCATCCACATATCTTCTTGGACTTGTGTGATTTTAGCAGAACAACCATCAATCTACCACTTGAATTGGAATGTATGATCCTTTCAAGGTTCAACAATGTGGATTAAGAATAACTTGTTTTTATTAATTTATTAACACAAATTATGTCAACAAAACCAACTCAACTTCTTTATAGACACCATAAGGAAACCCTAATCGAATCATGGCAACAACCCCAAGAACAAGTTATCATCGTCATGCTGTGATCATATTATGCTACAAGAACCAACTGAGTGTGTTTTACGATTCAATACCGTTGTAATAAAACGAGAACAAGAAACACATATTTTGTGGCATGTAGCAAGCAAACAAGAAGCAACATATTGTATCTTGTGATATTATTTCATCATCATCATCATCATTGTATATTTTGCAATGCAAAGAATTAGAATTAGTTGTGGATATCTTGGGAAAAACCACGCTAGGTGGGAACATGACGCTCTTGGGTCGGTGGTCTCACTACCCGATGAATATTCATCGGTATTTTCTGTGCACAATCCTTCCAAAAATTTGACCGTTAAATGGTTAAATGACCAGCCTAAATAAAAATAATAAAATTTGACATTATAAATACGGTGCAAACTCAATTTCATAACACATCTACTCTAAATCACTCTTTAAAAGTTCAATTCCTAGATCATCATGTTGACTTAAAAAACAACACAACAATTTCCAAAGCCTCATAAAAAGCCACACCTCACCACGTTCTCAATAAACTCACATATTTGACACTCCAACATATTACTTGCAATTTCAACTATCACCCTACTACATCTAATACATACCATTTCATATGTCATAAGGTTCACACTTTCCTATGTCATAAACGTATTCACACAACTTTCAAAAATATAGCTATGAGGATTCTGATTCTAGTGAAAAATCACTTCATCTCTAAAGAGCGGAAAATGAGTGCGAGAGGATGATGATGAGGAACCAACAAAACGTAGTGAAAAAATTAGTGGGAAAAGTAAAGTCTAAAAGATGGACTGATTTAGAAGAAATTGCATTATTTAAATTCATTGGATGTCTTTGACAATTGCATTGACTTTTATTTGTTATTCCTATTATGTCCACTTCTTCCCAGGTTGTGGGATTTATGCTTATTTGTTTGTATGACTATGTTTGTCATGGAATTGACTAACTACAATACAAGTCTCCATTTGTGTCGGGTGACGTCATGACACATTGACTTTCATCATTTAATGCATCTCTATTATTTAACAATGTGTTATGACGATCCCGTCTATTACATCCTTGTGTTTCCGCTATAAGCGGGGGTGTGATAGATTGGTATCAGTGCCATTGGTTATAGAGAATTAGGTGGATCACTTGACCTAGACTATAACCTTGGAACCTTCATGTAATATACATACTAGGGTTTTGTGTTCATCCGATATTAGATTTATTTTCCTTCTATTCTATCTATCTGTTCTTTATCTTTTGATGTGCTTCTTCTTAGGAAAAGTACCTTTTCCTTATAGGATATCTTCCATTGGACCCTTTGTTCCTACAGTGCCCGAGTTCATTTGTCCAACTTTGAGTCAGAACTTGAAGAGGTTCTATTGGATCATATGCTGCGTGCATCATCTGATACAGAGTCCGACCTCGAGGAGTAATCGAGAGAGTCATCTGATGACAGGAGATAGGTAGCCATGTTGTGCTAGGGTTACCTGCCATTCGTGCTACACCACCTCGTCATGCAACACCTGAAGCCCCAGCTGCACCAAGTGCCCTTCTTATTCGTACTACACTATATGCCCCCGCCACCCCAGCTGCTCCTTTGATACCTGTTAGGCCGGCTATTAAAAGGTATGCCCCTAAGGTAGGACCTTGGGTGCTCGACTAACCTAGAGGACCATGCCAGGCAAATGGTGTAAGACTGGTGCTACTAAGGATGGCTAGAAAGAGAGTGTTTTTAGCCACTCGTATAGGTTCCGAGTGCTGGCTGATGAGGCTAGTTTGTGGGGTGACCACCCCGACCTACCCTCGAGCCCTTCTAGCTCCTCTAGTAGTGACAACGAGCAGGATTGATATCGTAAGAGCATTGGTGGAGACTTGAAGATTTAAGGATTTATTTTTGCTATTTCATATTTCCTTTTCAGATATTGTTAGACTATAGGTTTCGCATGTTTTTAGGATATTTCTCTATTGATTATCACGTTGGGACATATGAATTATGAGAATAAGACTTTATATTAATATTATCTTTCGATTTGTGGAAAATATGTGTGCATTGATATGCTTATGAGATTGACTGGACTGTGATGACATTTGATATTGCTGAAACTTATGTATTATTTATGTTGATTAGAAAGATGCCACCCAGAAGGATTACCCACATTGTTAGTCATGGTGGTGTTACTCCAAGAGGCAGAGTAGAGGAAGAGGTGCAGGAGGTAAAGGTGAAGCACTTGCAGGAGGAAATGAAGGTGGGCAGGGTGGTAATAATAAGGGAGCTGGAAACCCGGATATAGCCACCATGATCGCTCGACAACTGGCATCACTCATCCTGACCATAGTGGCATAGGTGAGTGACGACATCATGAACCACAATAATGGGGGTGGTAATGATGACAACAAACATATTGATTAAAATGGTGGTCATGAAGAGAATGATGAAAACATGCATGGAGAAGGTGGTAAGATAACAATGGGGAAGGAGGTGTAAATGGTAACGTGAATGGTAATGGTAACGTAAAGGTAATGGTAACATGAATGGGAATGGTATTGGAGGAAGGGTTGGTTGTACTTACAAGGAGTTCATGACTTGTAAATCAAAGCAGTTTGATGGACAAGGTGGAGCCATTGCCTTGACTCGTTGGATTGAGAGATGGAATCTATGATGGACATCAACAACTGTGCTAAAAATCAGAAGGTGAAATATGCTACTTGTTCATTGACGGGAAAGTGCTAACGTGGTGGAATAACCAAGTGCAGGCTCAAGGTAGGGAGGTAGCAATGGCCATGTCTAGGGCGGAATTTAAGACTTTCTCAACCAAAGAATACTATCCAGTGAACGAAATGCAAAAGTTGGAACACGAGTACCGGAATCATTCGATGGTAGGGTCGGGTCATGCTACTTACACCGACCGATTTCATGAGTGGCAAGGTTGGTGCCACACTGGTAACATATGAATCAAAGTGGATTGAGCGTTACATCTGGGTTTAGTACCTCAAATACGTGGTCTGGTGACTGCTGCAGCACCCCCGACTATACAGAGTGCAATTTTGAAGGCGCGCACTATGATTAACGAAATAATAAGAACTAGAGTACTAGGAAAAGGTGGCGAGAAAAGGATGGATATTAAGGAGTTGAGTAGACAAGCAGGAGGAAGTTTGATAAAAAGGCAAAGGTTATGAGAAGCTTTGTGGTGGTGAACCAAAGGAGAAAAGGACTATGTTGGGCCACATCCTAAGTGTGGGAAATGTAACTATCATCATCCGCCAGCGGAGTCATGTCGAGTATGCATGAATTGTAAGCGCCCGGGGAATTTCGCAAAAGGTTGTAGGGTGGCACCCATATAGGTTGCATCAATTAATGCAATCAACCCAGCTGGAAACGTCACGGTTTGCTATGAGTGTTAGAAGTACCGATCATTATCGGAATGTGCGCCCCAGACGGAATCGGGCACTGGTCAACATGGGAATAACCAAAACAAAGAGATGGCAATAGCTGGTAATCAAGGTCAGGGAAATCAAGGAAATGCTGCCCGAGGATGTGCGTTTGTAATTGGTGCAAACGATACGTGTCAGGACCCGAACATTATTACGGATACGTATCTCCTCAATAACCACTTAGCATTTGTTTTATTTGATACAGGGGTAGACAATAGTTTTGTTTCCTCTGAATTTGCACATTTGCTTGGTTTAACCCTAGTTGTTTGGAGAGTAGATATTTAGTAGAAATGACGAATGGTAAATTTGTGAAAGCTAGTGAAATAATTAGAGGGTGCATGATTACATTAGAGGACCATACCTTTGACATAGATTTAATACCTTTTGAACTAGGATGTTTTGACATAATATTGGAAATGGATTGGTTGTCGAAGTGTGGAGCCGAAATTTTTTGCCAAGAGAACATGGTGCAAATTCCTATGCCTAATGGCGATGTCTCAAGATACAATGAGAATGACCAAGAAGAAGCCTATAGATTATCTCTTGTATGAGGCTCGCCGATGCCTGCAGAAGCAATGCTATGCGTTCTTAGAACATGTGGTGGAGAAGAAACACGAGGAAAGGAAACTAAAAGGCATTTTTATAGTGCGCGACTTTTCGGATGTTTTCCCTGATAATTTGTTTGGTTTGCCCCTCATCGACAAGTAGAATTCCGTATAGATTTGGTTCTTGCAGCAACACATGTAACAAAGACGCCATATCTATTAATACCATTAGAAATGCATGAATTATCAAGTCAACTACAAGAGTTGCTAGATAAGGGTTTCATACAACCAAGTCACTCCTAATGGGGAGCACCGATACTATTTGTCCAGAAGAAGGATGGAACATTCCAAATGTGCATAGACCATCACAAGTTGAGTAAGTTGACTGTGAAAAATCGATATCTACTTCCCAAGATCAATGATCTATTAGACCAATTACAGGGAGCTCATACTTCTCTAAGATTGATCTTCGATCGGGGTATCATCAACTGCGGGTTCCCGAGGAGGATATACCAAAGACAGTGTTTAGAACTCGATACGGCATTACAAGTTCTTAGTCATGCCGTTTGGGCTGACCAACGCTCCGATAGTGTTCATGGATTTAATGAAGCGAGTATGCAAACTTTACCTGGATAAGTTTGTAATCATGATTATAGATGATATCTTCATCTATTCTAAATCGAACGAAGACCATGAATAACACCTCTGAGCGATTCTCAAATTACTAATGGAAAAAACTTACCCCAAGTTTTCAAAGTGTGAATTCTGGTTACGAGAAGTGAAGTTTTTAGGACACATGGTTAATGTGAAGGAATCCACGTTGATTTGGAAAGATAGAAGTAGTTAAAAAGTGGGACGCTCCATGACACCTTCAAAGTCATGATAATTTTTAGGATTGGTCGGTTACTATCGATGATTCATTGGAAACTTCTCTAAGATCGCTCAGCCATTGATTATATTAAAACAAAAGGATAAGAAGTTCCATTGGGGATATAAGCAAGAAGAGGCATTCCAGAAATTGAAGGAAAGACTATGTAATGCACCGATATTAACCCTCCCTGATAGGTCAAACGATTTGTGGTGTTCTATGATGCATCACATCAAGATCTAGGTTGTCTACATATACAAAAGGATAAGGTGATTGCTTATCCCTCACATCAACTTAAGGTTCACGAAAAAAATTATACAACACATGATCTAGATTAGGCGTAGTGGTGTTTGCATTTAAGATATGGAGAAAATATCTATATGGGACCAAGTGTATTATCTACACTGATCATAAAAGTCTTCAACATATCTTTGATCAAAAGGAATTGAATATGTTCCAAAGGGATGAGTGGAACTTCTAAGTGATTATGACTGTGAGATTCGGTATCATCCTAGAAAGGGAAACATAGTGGCCGATGCCTTGAGTAGGAATGAACATGTTAAACCCTTACTTATGTGAGCATTGGGAATGACCATCCAATCGAATCTGAAGACACAAATTCTGATAGTGCAGGGTGAAGCATTAAAGGAGGAAAATATCACAAGTGAGGAGTTCCGAGGGTTAGACGAACAGATGAACTGTAAAGAGGATGGTGTACGATACTTGTAGATCATGCATGGGTACCTAAGTGGGGAGATGTTCGAACCTATTTATGAACGATGCACACAAATCCAAGTACTCTGTTCACCCTAGTGCAGACAAGATGTACCAAGATCTTTAGGAGTTATATTAGTGGCCAGGTATGAATAAGGACATTGCAAAGTATATGAGTGACTGCTTGACTTGTTCGAAAGTCAAAGCCAAACATCTGAAACCGTCAAGTCTGTTGCTACAACTAGTAATTCCCAAATGTAAATGGTAAAATATAGAGATGGACTTTATCACTAAGTTGCCTAGAACTAGTAGTGGGCACGACTCGATTGGGTCATCGTGGATCAAATCACAAAATCTGCTCATTTTTGTGTGAATGAGATCGTGGCTAGGCATGGAGTGTCTATGTCAATTATATCAGATCGTGATAGTCAATTTACAACGCAGTTTTGGTAGACTCTACAGAAAGCAATGGGTACTCGTTTGGAATTAAGTATTGCCTATCATCCAGAAAACGGATGGTCAAAGTGAGTGAACCATACAAACTCTAGAAGACATGGTTAGGGCATGTGTGATTGACTTTGGTGGGAGTTAGGATACTCACTAACCATTGATCGAATTCTCTTACAACAATAGTTATCGTACGAGCATTGGATGTGCTCCGCTTGAGCATTGTATGGAAGGAAGTGTAGGTCTCTAGTGTGTTGGGCGGAAGTAGGTGAAAGTCAATTGACAGGTCCAAATATTATTCAAGAAACAACCAATAAGATATTTAAAATCAGGGATGGCTGAAGGCAACTCAAGATCGCCAAAAAAGTTACGTCGTTAACCATCGAAAACCTTTAGAGTATAACGTGGGTGATCGTGTTTTATTGAAAGTTTCTCCGTTAAAGGTAATCGTACAGTTGGAAAGAAAGGAAAATTATCTTCGAGATATGTATGACAGTTCGAGAAGAAAGGAAAATTATCTTCGAGATATGTATGACAGTTCGAGATCACTAAAACAATTAGTCATGTACTGTATCGATTAAAGTTACCCCAAGAACTTAGTGGGGTACATGATACATTTCATGTATCAAACCTTAAGAAAAGTTTATGCCATGGGTTCCTTCATGTACCGATTGAGGAAATCAAGATTGATTAGATACTACATTTTGTGCAAGAACCAATAGAAATAATGGACCGAGAAGTGAAGCATTGAAACGTAGCAAGAATCCAATTGTAAGAGTGAGATGGAACTCTAAGTGAGGGCTTGAGTTTACATGGGAATGGGAAGACCAGATGAAAGCTAAATGTCCATATTTGTTCGCGGAAAGAGCTTAAGGATCTAACTCCAGCTGAATTTCGGGACGAAATTTTCTCAACTAGGGAATACTGTGACATCCGACACTATCAGGTCCATCAAATGACTGTAAGCTCGTTAACTCTTCTCGTGCATTTATTTATTATTTTAAACTAATTCATTCTCGAATCGAATCTTGTCGTATCTACATTAGGTGTTAACCCTAATGTTATAATAATGACGAATTAGACAAATATTATACAAATGATAATTAACAAAAAAATATTAAGTATTAATAGTATAATTAATAATATTATTTTGATTATTAGTTTTATTATTAACATTATTAATATTAGTAATAGTATTAAGAATGTTATTATTATTAGGGTTCAAATTGTAATTTAATTAAACTTGAGGGAATAATTAAATTAATGTAAAGGGTCCTAAGTGTAAATTCTATTACTGTATATAAAAAACTACTCGGTCAAACCCTAACCGTGACCCCCCCCCGTCGTGCGACACCGTGAGTTCTTCGCCGCCACACCACGTTCGCTGCTGTCATCTGTCGTCATCTCACCGATCAGCCTTGTAACATCCGTCGAATTTCAAAATTATGAAACCAAACCCAAACTCACTTTAAACTTTCATACGATGGAAATTTTAATATTTAAATTTTTTTATTTATTTTATTGAATCAAACACGTTAAATATGCAATTTAAGCAATATTGTAAAATTGTTTTATTCATTTTATCATTTAAACAAAGAATAATAATTTATTTATTTTATAATAAATCTTTTTCATAAAAATTTTAAATCTTTATTTATCATTTTACAATAAATAACTAATGAAAAAGACTTATTAAAACTTATAAAGTTATTAAATGAATTTTAATAAACTTAATAACTTACAAGTCTTATAAAAGTTATAAAGATTTTAAAAGAAAATAATTGTAATTATTCTTTATCTATTTTTTTATTTAATCTTATATTTATTTCAAAATCATAACCTCCTTTTAAAAGACTTATAAATCACTATTAACACCATTCATAACCTCCTCCTAACCTCAAGTATAAAAGCAAGGCTTAGGCCTCACTTTTTATTTGCTCATTTTCTAAAAATCTCACTATCATATCTTTGTTTCATCCATTGGTTATGATCAATTTGAAGAATTTTATTTCATAAGAAATTTCAAGAATTCTTAATACTAAGGTAATCTTTTATTGCTGTTATATTCTACATTTTAATCATCTTAACATCCAATTGTTTTCATGAATTTATGTTCTTACTATTGTTATTCTTCTACCAAATCTCTTTTTATTTTCATCATCATCATTTGGTCATTAACATTTTAATAATCACTAACCTTATAACAATCACTAACATTTTTAAATCAAGCTAACAACACACTAACATAAAGAAATAATCCCGTTTGCATATGGACGGTTATGCCGCCGCATTCGGTTATTCCACAAGATTATTGTTCTAAATTATGGCTATGCCAAGGTCTTATAATATTTTTAACTCAAATGAAGACTAATATACAATATATTGACATAATAAAATGTTCTAACCCGTTTCATGCTTTAATGATTTTAAAAGTGCACATAAGTGCGTTATTACAATTCTGGCAGAATATAATCTTACTTTAACCGACCATAACGTGATCATGAAAAACTAAATTTGACTAAACTAAGACTCCAATGTTTATTTCTTTGAATTACCTTTTCAACGATAGTTTATACGTCTTCAAACTCAATCGGACGACTCAAAAATAGCCTTCACAAGATAAGTGCGCATTTCCGCACCTTCTGTCTTGTGCTGCTTGTTTGACCTATTGAAAGATCTTTTCATAAAAATTTTCTGAATGAAAGTTGTCCGGGCGACTCTGAACTAATCAAGTATAAATTTTTATAATTTTATGAAACCGTTTTTGATTTTTAAAAACTATTCAAACACATACGAAACATTCTATCCAAAATCTAAAATTGATGCAATAATCCTTTTTCAATCTACCTTTTGTTTTTAGCATTCTTTAAACGTGCTAATTTCTTGCAATGAATTCCAAACTCAAGTTATTGTTCTTTTTATCATTTAGGATATCACCTTTTACTCTTGACATTCAAGTTTTCTTATGTACTCTACAACCACGACTATACTTGTGAGTTTTCCATATGAGTACTTCTATACCCCTTTTTCATATTTTCACACTTTAGGGTGAAACATGTTAACTTATAATCTTCGCACTTGTAAAACGTTTGATTCTTGTAAACTTGTGTGTTTGAGGTGAGCTTAACATACTTGTGGGATAAAGGTCACCTAACCACTTGTATTTGTAAACTCACACGTGTGTGTAAGTAGGATGACTTGAATTGGAAACCATGTGCGTAGGGTCACCGAAGCATGACATACAATGGTGTTGATGGGATTTTACATGCCGACTAAACATAAAATGTTTAACCGATCCCATAAAGCTAGAAGTTGCAATAGGTTGCAATTGTCAAATGTTGACTAACTTGTTAATTTAAATAATGGGATAAAGGTCACCTAACCATCATTTAAATGTAACGTTGGATTCTAGATTTTAATTATTAATTGTCTATGAGATGTGTAAAGGGTATTAATAATTAAAATGCAATTTTTCTGAAATACGAAAATGAACTTTGTAATTTTGTAGTAATGGCCGCAAACAATAATGCTACCACCCCGATCGTCCCTACCCTATCACTGAGAACAATCTTAGAAAGGGATCGTCTTAACCATAATAACTTTATGGACTGGTATCGAAACTTGAGAATTGTTCTCAAGCAAGAGAAAAGGGCCTATGTCCTTGACAATCCTATTCCTGACCAACCCGACCCTGAGGATGTTGAGGACTATGATGATTGGCTTCAATACACTGAGGTTTCCATGCAGGTTTCCTGCCTCATGTTGGGAACTATGATTCCCAAACTCCAAAAGGACTTGACGCATCTTGGGGCATATGACATAATTACCCAGTTGAAGGAAATGTTCCTTCAACAAGCTAGGGTAGAGCGCTTCGAAACGGTTCGAGCGCTTCATGCGTGTCACATGGAAGAAACCCAATTGGTATCATCTTATGTTCTTAAGATGAAAAGCCACGTTGATCGCCTCGAGTGGCTTATTTGTCCCGTCTCAAAGGAGTTGGCCATAGATTTATCCTTAATGGCCTAACTAAAAGGTTTGAAATGTTCATAATGAATTACAATATGAACGGGTGGGACAAGAGCATTGGTGAGCTTCATGCAATGCTCAAAACAGCTAAGGCAAGGATGGGTAGAAAGGTTCTAGCTGTTCTCTCGATCAATGAGGGAGGCAATAAGAAAAGGCCATTCCCCGATCCCAAGGAAAATGTTGCCAAAGGAAAGGGGTACATCAAAGGAAAGGGGAAAGGAAAGGCTAAAGCGAAACCTCCAAAGCCTAAGCTTAAGAAGCCTAAAGTAATGGAGAACGATCCATGCTTTGAGTGTGGAGAGATAGGACATTGGAAAAGGAATTGTCCAACCTATCTCAAAGAGTTGAGAAACAAGAGGGATGCTCGGCAAACCTCGGGTACGACTTTCATAATTCACATTGGTTTAAATGTTATTTCTTCAAACACATGGGTATTGGATACCCGATGTGGAACTCACATATGCAATTTGTTACAGGGGTTCAAAAGAAATAAGCACTTCAAGAAGGGAGACACAAGTCTCTACAAGAGCAACGGAGCAAAAGTTGATGTCGAAGCCCAAAGAGACAATATTTTGAAACTTTCAAATGGTTTGGAAGTTGTTCTCAAGAACATTTTGTATGCTCCTAGTTAGACTAGGAACATAAATTTGATTTCCCTTTTAAAACAATATAGTAGTGAATTAAAGTTTGTTAACAATGGTATTTATGTTTGTATGGATGATGTACTTTATTTCAAGGCTATACCTTTTAATAGAATCTATGAATTGGTTCATAATGATTCATCCTATAATAGCTCATTATACCAAACAAGCACCAAGAAACTTAAAATGGGTTTAAGTGATTCTTATCATTGGCATTGTCGTCTTGGTCACATAAACAAGAATCAGATTCAAACACCTCAAAAGAATGGTCTTTTGAAAAAACAAATGAAAATGTTTCATTCAACAAGTGTGAATCTTGTTTACAAGGTAAGATGAGCAAGTCGCCTTTAGTGGCACTAACGAGAGGGCAAAAGACTTATTGGGAGTCATACATTCGGATGTATGTGGCCCTTTTAAGACAATGACTAGAAATGGTGAAAGATACTTCATTACCTTTCCAACGATTATAATCGCTATGGTTATGTGTACATGATGACACACAAACATAAAGCTTTTGAAATGTTCAAAAATTTCAAGAATGAAGTAGAAAATCAACTCAATAAAACTCTCAAAGTTCTTCGTTTAGATAGAGGAGGTGAATACCTTAGTGATGCTTTTCAGTACCATTTAAGAAGTTGTGGGATCGTCTCACAACTTACTCCACCTAGAACACCACAACATAACGGTGTGTCTGAGAGGAAAAATCAAACCCTATTGGATATGGTTCGATTTATGATGGCTATAAGCTCACTACCTCTATCATTTTGGGGTTTCGCAATGCTCTCCAAGGCTCGTATTTTGAATATGGACCTGACCAAGATAGTCGATTCACTAAGTGTATATTTGTTGGATATACCAAAGACTGTATAGGATACTACTTCTTTGATCCAACAGAGCAAGAGTAATTATCGCTCAAAAGGCTGAGTTCTTGGAAACTAAGTTCCGTATGGAAGGAATAACGTAGAGAATATTGGAATTTGATGAGGATCAAAATCCACAAGCTGATACACGTTTGGTTGACACTAGCAATCAACAAGAGGTTGTTGATGATGATCAAGAGGTTACACACAAAACGTTTACAGATCTAGTAGAGTTAGCATTCCACCTGAAAGATATGGATTTTTCATGAATGGATGCTATGTGGTTGACTCCGATGAGCCAACCACATACCATGAAGCAATGTCCAATTCGGATTGTGACAAATGGCTGGATGCCATGAACGTTGAGATGCAATCCAAGTATGACAATCAAGTTTGGGAATTGGTTGACCCTCCACTTAACTCCAAACCGGTTGCATACCAGTGGGTTTCAAGAAGAAAATGGATATACATGGAAACTTGGATACTTACAAAGCAAGACTTATAGCAAAAGGTTTCACTCAAAATCAAGGGGTTGATTATGATGAATTTTCTCGCCTGTGGCAATGCTAAAGTCAATTAGGATATTATTTGCCATAGCTGCATATTATGACTATGAGATTTGGCAAATGGATGTCAAAACTGCTTTTCTTAATGGACATCTCGAAGAGACTGTCCATATGGTTCAGCTTGATGGTTTTGTCGGTCCACAACATCCTAAAAGTATGCCGGTTAAAGAGGTCAATCTATGGATTGAATCAAGCATCGAGAAGTTGGAATCAACATTTTGATGAAGAGATCAAGAAATTTGGTTTCATCAAGAACGCTGACGAGGCTTGTGTATATATGAAGGCTAGTAGGAGCATAATAACATTCTTAGTATTGTACGTTGATGACATACTACCTTTTGGAATATTATTCCAACCATGGAAGGTGTTAAAACTTGGCTTGGAAGTTTTTTTTGCATAAAATATCTTGGTGAAGCCGCCTATATTTTGGAATAAAGACCTATAGGGATAGATCGAGGCGGTTGATAGTTTTAAACCAAAGTGCATATATTGATAAAATCTTGAAAAGGTTCAAGATGGAAAAACTCTGAGAAAGGTTTGGTACCTATTCAAAGAAGGACAATATTGAGTACATCTCAATGTCCAAGCTCAAAGGATGAGCAAGATCGAATGAAGGACATCCCATATGCATCAGCTATAGGATCCATCATGTGATGATATGCACTAGACTGGAGGTGTCATGCACGTTAAGCATGACAAGCACATATTAGCGGAATCTAGGTAATAGCCATTGGATGGTTGTTAAAAGTATATTGAAATACCTTAGGAGGACTAAGGAAATGTTTATAATATACGGATCTGATGAAGAGGAACTTGTTGTAAAGGGTTACATGGATGCAAGTTTCCAAACCGTTCGAGATGATTCTCCATCACAATCAGGGTATGTCTTCATTATGAATAGAGTAGCATTTTCCACTACAAAATACGAATACATTGCCGCATCATTAGCATCTCAGGAAGCTGCATGGATAAATAAATTTATCGCCTACCTAGGGTGGTCTCTACCATTCAAGACCCCTAGAAATCCTTTTGTGATCACGAGGGTATGATTGCATAAATCAAGGTACCATGTCCTCTTCACGAGGGTATGATATGATCATGCAATTAAATAAATACACCAATTTAGAAAATGGGTTTTCTAAATAAGTTGCATATGAGATTGAACAACCTAATGGATATTTTTTTCATGGATATTATTTGTAATGTTATTTAATTGGGTTAAATAACATCAAATAATAGGAGTGTGTGTATAAGTTATATAATTATAGGGGTAATTACATAACTTATTCTAATTACTAGTTTAACAAAAATAAAAGGGAGTTTTGGGGGAAAACCCAAATTACTTTTGGGATTCGGCCGCCCCTAAGAGGGGTTGAATCCTTTTGTTTTCATTAGCACTCTTGAAACAAAACACATACACTCCATCTTGCTCTCTCTCTCTCACATGCAAAAAGGGTCACAAGAACACAAACTCTTCTTTTGGAAGAAAGAGTTCAAGTTCTCGGCTGGAACAAGGATCCAGTAGCCTTCTTGATCTGATTTTGATGCTCAAATCCTAGCAACAAGGTGCTTGCTTGATGCTTGTGGGTATGGATGCTTCAGGACACCTCTCCTTGGTGTTTTGGTCATTCAAGAAGCTCATATTCTTCCTCTTTCATCATGTTTTTTCAGCGGCTTACAAAAGGTAGTTTGTATGTCCTACTTGGTGTTTATTTGTTGTTGGTAGCTAGTTCAAACACATATAAATGATCCTATGTCTTTGGGTTTGTTGATGATATGTTATTAGCCTTAATTTTTTAGATTACTAATGATAATATTAAGGTATTAATCCACTGCCTGTTCATAGTTTAAATGGTTAAACTACTTTGATTTGGTCCACAAACCCAACAATATATACATATATATATACACATATATGTATATATATAATATATATATAATATATATACACAATCATATATATATATATATATATGTGTATATATATATATATATATATGTAAGTACATATATATATACATATAATATATATATACATAAATATGTATATATATGTATTATATAATCATATGAGAAGGCTATTCTAGTATACCATTAAATTAAGAACACTTACCTCACCCAATGCACAAGGTACAATCATTTTTAATGGTAAAATAGTATTTTTAACACTATTTACAAATTACCCTTTACAATTAGTTACATAATAACCTTATAATGAGAATAAATTACATAAAACTTTACATTATCTACCCATAAAGCAAAAAAGCTTAACTTAATTTAAGATTTTTGTTATATGTATCTATCATGTTTAAAAAAATTATGATACTACAATCATAAATGTGTATTTTTAAATGTTTTGGTGAAAAGTTTTTGCTAAACCAATATGTATTTTATAAGGTATAATAAGTTAATACATAAATGTAGAAGTCGTAATGCAAAATTCATTATTTGGTGTATAAATTTTAGTTTAAAAAAATATAATAAACTTTTATGACATTGCAATAAGAATAACAAAAATAAGAAACTTTTAAGGCCCCGTGGGACGCTTACAACTGGTCAATCATTGCGCATAAAACATATAATTACGAATTACAGCGGAATATTTAATCAACATATTAATTACGAATGCTTTTGAAAAATAATACATTGTTTCAAATTACAAAATACATGTTACATTTCAACACAAAAGCATTGTAAATATGGATGCCATCCGAAAGAGCCGAGTAGCTGTCCCGTGCCATCCTCAGCAACCTTACCTGCCAACTGGAAACACATAAAAGTTAGTGTTACTGAGTGAGTTCTAGTTTTATAATAAAACATACTTTACTTTCATTTAAAACCATTCTTTACTCTCCTTCAATCATAACAGTCTTAGAACATGATAACACATCATACGTACACATAGAAAATATCATTATTATCTTCATTTACTGTTCATCACATACTTTCATCAACTCTTTCTTTCTTTACCACATTCTTCATCACTATCTGGATCAGTGTCATCAGCTATGCCTCGAAAAAATGGAGTACTTCGCCGAAGATCATAAAAATGACTTCCACACTGCACATAGTCTGGCACCAGCATCAAGGTGGGTAACCACTATAAACCACTATATACAACACCCCCACATTGTGCAAAACTCGAGTACTGGGCCGAATATCATAAAAACGACTTCCACACTGCACATAGCCTTGCACGAGCATCGAGGTGGGTAACCACTATAAACCACTATATACAACATGCCCACATTATGCATAGCTCGAGTACTGGGCCAAAGATCATAAAAATGACTTCCACACTGCACATAGCCTGGCACCAACATCGAGGTGGGTAACCACATTACACCATGTACCACATCGTTGGTCAGTCACAAAGACTGGAACCCCTGTGTGTATCCTTAAGGGTTAGCTAAACCATATACAGTTGAGCTTATGACCTTTTAGGGTCGTGCACCTCCATACATATTGCTTGCAAGCCTTTCCATACCTTCACTTTCATTAATGCATTCACACCATCATTATGTTCCTCTTTTATTATCTTTCACTTTACGTTACATAATACTTTATCATTTCATTCACAACCAACACACGTAAAGCCACGGAAAGATAACATACATAATAGGAACATAAACATAATCACACAAAACATCGCCATACAAGGCATCACATACATACGTAACATACTTCATACATACCATCAAGCATACACATACCACATCATACATCATCAACCAGCTAGATCATCATCCATAACTTCAAAGGTCAACACCTACATTTGCACTTTCCCCGAAAGTTAGATAATAAACTATGTTCATTCAGGCGCATGGACCCTATTCAATCGTATGGTCTTCCATCCGTATCAGAACACCAAGCAGAATGGACTCTATGGGCGTTTGAACAATTAGGCGTATGGACATCCAGTCGTATAGCCTCCAGTCGCATGCTCCCATGCGTATGAACCTCAGTCACATGACCTTCGTCTGCATTTCCTTCAGTTGCGTAGCCCTCATCCACATTTCCTATAGTCGCATAGCACTCATCCGCATTTCCTTCAATCGCATGGCATTCATCCGCATTTCCTTCAATCACATGACCATCATGCGTATGGCTCCCAGTCGCACGACTCACATGCGACTGAACTTCAGTCGCATGTACTTGGGCTGTATGGCCTCTAGTCGCTTGCCATTCGGGCGTATGGACCTCCAGTCGCATGAGCCCTAGCCGAGGGTAGAATTCAATTCATCCCGAACCTAATCTGCACTTTTCAGCCTCCAAACCCTCCAAACTTGTTCTAAGCCCAATCAATCATCCAAAACCTTAGGAATACATACCACAACACCATTTAAGCACACCCAAGCCCAAAATCGAACCCCACACGAACCACACACGTACACCTACTTACATATACGGGTTTTACACCCAAAATATCAAAAACGATTTGCCATGTGTTCCAGGCTCAAAATCAGTTGAAAACGTGTAAAAGAGTGGTCCTAGAACTCACCTAGAAAGCCTCTTCGAGTAGAGCTTCTCACAAACTCGTTTGCCTTCGACTTTTGCACCTTGATTCTTCATAAACCCTAGGTTTTGCTCTTTCTTCTTTCACTCTCTCTCTCTAGCTGAAATGAAAGGGGAGAATGGGGGAGAATGGGCTGCCATTCTCCTTTTATACCCCCACTCCTCCAAATATTTTCCTATTTTGGCAAGTTCGGTGTCACACCCCAACCTTGACGGAGGAATCGTCGAGGTGTGAGAGTTAAGATTGTTCACAGCCATATAACGCTATTAATAACCCATTAATATATTAAACAAAATTTCCAATTGTACTATTACAATCATAAGTCTCAAAGAGATAAAAATAAACATAACAAGTCATTTTATCTCATTTATTTATCTAGGTCCATTCCTTGATATGTAAGCTTCAAAGAGTAGAAATCAAGCTTGAGTATTTCCTGAAACATGTTAAAAATAAAAAGTTCAATGATAATGTTGGTGAGATTTCCATAGTTTGAAATACATAAGTATATAAAAGATGGCAATTCATGTTGTAAATTAGAGAAACAAAGTAAGCTAGGGATGTAAGACAGATTGCACAATCAAACCTCGACAAAGTTTACAAGTCTCAAACGTTTAAAAGTATATATGATTAGCTAAGTGTACTTGG